>JAEAOA010002330.1:1915000-2517500 GCA_016746295.1 Potamilus streckersoni | reverse complement strand
AAACACCACCTTATTATACTAAAATTACTGTTCATTTAATTTACTGACAATAAATACACCTAATGTATTATATTATTTTATTACAGTATACATTCCACCCACACTAAAACTCACTGTGAACCCACCACTATACAAAAAACTCTGATATTGTTTAATCATATATGTAATAATTTGCTTGAATCGGAAATTTAAAAGGGTTTATGATTAGTGGATATGCTAAGAAAACATTTGTTTGACATAGTTTTACTCCATTTCAAAAAATGCGCAAATTCGCCGCTCCTACGTTGTTTTCAGTTCAATGGTTGACCTTGCTTGACACTATTTATAAATGGCCTAGTGTTAAACCTAGACTGGTGTGTTGGACTGGAGTCTAGAGCCCAGAGTCTGGAATGTGGGGTGTATTAATCAGGAGGAAATTATATTGTTTGTTTGTTTGTTGTCATTTTCCCATCTAAGGCTGCAATAATAACACTGTCACTAAAGCCCATATCACAAGAAAAGTCCCCCCCCAAAAAGAAAGAAAGTCACAGACAGAATTTTGTTAAGAACTTTTCACAGCATTTGTTGCCATTTTAGTATAGTAATAAGCTTTTTGTACTTAAGAACATGAAGTAATAATACCCGTGCATATGTGACGTTATGTCAGAGTATAATAAACATCCCAATAACTGCTTGATAGATTAAAGATATGCAAGAGATTCTATTGAAATAACACACACAAACATGAATACATATAATTATATATATATGAGATGTGGCAATCATCTGAACCTAGCAAAATCAAAACCAATTGCCCTTTTTAATAACCTAAACATTATCACTCTTCCTCATATTATACATGCAAAGACATACATACATACATACATACATACATACATACATACATACATACATACATACATACATACATACATACATACATACATACATACATACATACATACATACATACATACATACATACATACATACATGCATGCATGCATGCATGCATGCATGCATGCATGCATACATACATATCAAAGTCATGATCGTGTCATACAAACATACATATATGTTTATATATATATATATATACACACATATGTATGTATATATGTATGTATATATGTATATATATATATATATATATATATATATATATATATATATATATATATATATATATATATATATATATATATATCCAGCCCTAACATTGGAGGTGTCCTATTATAAAAGTGGTGGTGAAACATTGTTTTGAGTGGTAATACTGAGTAATTTATTTGACATTGTAACGATGACCTCAATCAGTTGGCCCAGTTCCAGTCAGCAGAGGACTGAACTTCTTCTGATATTTGATAATAGCTATTTCCTCAACATTACATCGCAGCCACTACTAGGTTTCACGTGCTTTTCGTTATGTCAGTTTATGTATATGTTTATGAATAAAAAAAATATATTGAGTTTTAATACGAAATTGTTTATATAGGACAATTTGCACAAAAGAATTAGCAAGGACATACATAACATGGATGTGAATGACTATTTATATCTACAAAACAATTTTTTGCTAGTTATTGTTATAAATTGACTAGAAGCACCAATAGGAAGCTCATGCACCAGAAACATTTCCTGATCGTACATACAACAGTATGAAATTAAAGCAAAGTTGATTTATCAATAAGAATCTCAGAGTTAGGCCATAATAAAACTCTGTACTGACGGAAAAACCAACAACATTTTATTCAGGTAATATCTAAATTGAGGGAGAAAAGTAGATCATTGCGATCTACCTTTGCTGGTAATGAGAAATATTCCTCAAGATGGTACATACACTTCGACATAAATACATATTTAAACCAGTATACACAAAACTGCTTGCATTTAATCCAAAGCCCAGCTCCAAACTCCAGACCCCAAACTCCATTCCAAACTACACTTCAATACGTCCATTTTGTATTGTACACTGTGTCATTCAAAAATCTCCTCCCCCTTTTGAATAGCTACCAAGATGGCGGTTTTTTCGTTCATTCGCCTCAATCCGGTCTCATACGTTGGTAGTTTATACGAGCTTCTGCATTAATATGAAACAGAATACTTAAAATAGACCAATAAGAAATAGACATACCTCAAGAAAATCATCACCTCATAATGGCATACGATTATTCATTATGTGAACAATGTTTGCCATGTTTGGTGGCAATTCATCAAAACATGTTGTACAAGCGGCACACTGATCATATTGTTTATACATTACACACGAGGAAAAGGTGGGTATAAGTTTCTAGGAGAAAAAAGTAACATCTTTAAAAACAGATTTTAATTATTGCGTTCACTTGTAAAAATCGTCGTTCTTTAATTTTGTTTATTCCTACATTCAAACGTGAATTTTGCTGTTATGGAGAGCTTGCAGTCTCGTTCAGTATCAGACGCTATATCTACTTTTCTTTCGTCACCTAATTATTTTTACAATCAACAGTAATCAAAGGCCGATTTATTTGTTGTTTTCAAACAAGATTGTGATGGGAATTAAAACTGCTTATTAAAACTTCATAACTCGATCTAATCACGCCCTTACAATTATGTACCTTTGTCTTTAGAGTACTATAGATATAGAATACTGTATGGCTGACACATAGCAACAGGTCAATTTCGTCCAAATATAGTCATTATTTTGATAAAATACACAATATCATGCATGTTATGTGAGCCTATAAATTTTAAAACGTCCTTATCGCAAAATTATTGTAAAATATAGATCTTATTATCGATGTATTGATCAGGAACTGTTAATCGCATTGGCGAAAAATGGAGAAAATGCACAAAAAATGATGTATTTTGCTTTAAAATATGCTTAATAAATAGAAATGTACATTTCTAGTAGATATATGGAAATATTGCACGATTGAAGTGGAAACATTTTGTATTGTGACATATTTCCGTATATTTACTAAAAGAAACAAAAAGATTTACTTTATAAAGACAACATCTAGTCTAGATTTCAATACTTTACAACCAAATAATAATAATAATAATAGTAAAAATAAAGGTCCATGTGTTGTAAAAATTTGTTTTGAACCTGATCAAGGTAATAATAATTATTTGCCCACACTATTGCTCCACCAAGGTTACAGTTATTATTTACCCACACCAATTTTTCAACCAAATAACAGTCATTATCTGCTCACGCTAAAAAGTTTTGGAAATCTAGGTGCTCTACACGTGTTTCTTTGTTCATAGCAAAAACTTTGACGGTTCCAAATTGTTGTTCATTAAAAGAATATTGCCAAATATGGTATTAAAAAGTCACGGAGTATATCAAATGGAGTAATTTGAATCTAAATGACGAAAAGGTTAGGAATGTTTTCAATGTAGAGTAAAAATCATGTGATCTAATATAAACCTGTCCGATGTGATATATATATATATATATATATATATATATATATATATATATATATATATATATATATATATATATATATATTCTTGTCAATACAATAAGCAGAACACATACACAGAGACCAAGAGAGAATATATAGAAGATTTCACTTCAGTATTCTTTTTCCTTATGAACAACGGCTGATCACATCTTGTTTTGTTGGTTCCTGTCTTTTATCACGTGAGTAGCACTTTTTGTAAACACAGTTAGGCGATGGGATAGTGTGCTATCGTCCGTTTCTTCGTCTGTTGACATGTTTTGACATTTAATCATTTAGTAATCATGGCACCGTGTCATTGTTTTACCGTATGTAAAAAAACAACTATATATTTAATACTTGCAAGGGTGGAATGCAATTATATTTTACCAGTTTGTCAGTAAAAAATTATGCCTGTATGTTTAGTATATTAAAATAAACGTTCGTTTTGTTTTCTTTTGTTTGAAATTTTTTGCATTGTATCGCAATGATCTAACAGTAATTATAACATAGGTCATATAAATATTGTAAAAATTATGTTAGATTTGTGTAGTACAGTCAGATCTGTTTTACACCTCAAAATAACGCACAACTGCTTAAACGGAACGACATTGACAAAATCCTTATCCAAATTTTAGCTGTGAAATAACCTTTCTTTAGAAGTCAGCTGAGCATCTATCTGCATTGGACAACTGTCCATAAAGTACAAAATAGAATGGATCTTTAAGTTACCTTTGTATACGGGTTTTTCTATGGTATAAAGTCACTAATAAGTCATTTCCATCTGCACTAAACAAAAGCCCCTGATTTGCCGTATCATAACGCATCAGATCCTCCTTTTAGATATAAGATAAAATCTCGTTAGAGATCAACTAAGCACCTTGCTTTATATGATAACTGTATAATAAGTACAAAACTGAATAGTGTAATAAGTCTCTTTCATCTTTCATATACAGATGTTGCTTTAGTATACAGTAGCGTACTAACCGGGGGAAGAGGCAGACGGGACGGTTGCCTTGGGCGCCTTAGTTCTTGTGGCGCCAAAAAAGCTGATAAAACTACATTGTCGTAAAATCCTTGGCGGGGCCATCATCTTCTTCCCTGGCGCCATTTACCCTTAATATGCCACTGATAATATACTATATATTATTTATCAGTGGCGTACTAAGGGTAAATGGCACCAGGGGAAATATGATGGCCCTGCCAAGGATTTTACAACAATGTAGTTTTATCAGCAATGTAGTGACTATCACTGACAACATTCGTGTAGATGAGGTTTGTTCTAATTATTACTCAGAGCAAACTGTAAATACAATGACTCCAAAATGTTGGAATGTTGGAGCATTTAGCAGTTGGACCCAGCATATGCGGAATTTAATGTCATTCAAAGGTTCCGGTCTCTCTCTCTCTCTCTCTCTCTCTCTCTCTCTCTCTCTCTCTCTCTCTCTCTCTCTCTCTCTCTCTCTCTCTCTCTCTCTCTCTCTCTCTCTCTCTCTCTCTCTCTCTCTCTCTCAAGCAAGCAAGCAAGCAAGCAAGCAAGCAAGACGTAAGCAGGAATTCCAATCATGTTTAACAACGTATTGCTTACATTGCTAGACCCGTATACCCAATACCCAATACGTAAATCCATAGCGGAGCGGATATCGTTTCGCTGGTGGATACGCTTCTCAGGGACCTAACCTAAACAAAAGTGTGCTTATGTTTTCAGATTTAGAAGTCAGTTATGATGATTTCTAATTAAAAATTACATATAAGTTTGTTTTAAAAAAGTACTTCTATTATTTATGATTCTTTATGTTTCCTCTCAGCAGAATTAACTCGTATTTCACTGAATAGATTGCAATGTAAAACCTTTTCTTTTTCTTTTCTAATACACCGTAGATTTAACATAAATAAGTGTATTAAACCCGTGATATGACTGACATATACATTTTACAAATGAGACTTAATTGATCATACGAAGATTCAGCTATATAACTGATAATATATTTGACCATGACACTAAATAACCAGACCAAGATTACCTAAATACCTGATTTAATATTTAACCATGAGACTAAATAACCAGACCAAGATTCGCCTATAAGTGGTTTAATATTTGACCATGACACTAAATAACCAGACCAAGATCCGCCTATACCTGATTTAATATTTAACACTAAATTATCCAGAACTAAGATCATTAGAGTAATTTATAATTGGTGCATATATTCAGTTTACTTCTTTCCTCGGTTTCACCAAAGGTTCAAAACTCTCTCTCAAAATGGATATATAGGATCATCTTGCCTTAATAACGTGACAATATTCGATTTATTGACAGAAGTAGAAATTGTACACTTGTGAAGATATAAATTCATCCTGAAAAAGCATTGAAAAAATCCTTCAATTTCTGGAAGTGCATTTGCATCCTTAATTACAGCCAAAAGAAAACATTAACGTCAACAAAGGGGCTTAAGATGTTTAACTGAAACAAAGGAGTGCATGTGGAAAATTAGTGTTGTTTAGAATAATGGAAGTGCAATTATACTGTCCTTCGAATATTGTATTGTAAACGTAATTAATAACGCTATTAAATAAATGTCTAACGTTTATAGTCTTTTTCCTTCAGATTGATTCATCTAAATACCTTAGGGAGACATGACAACCTTCAAGTGTGCCGATGTAAAGCAGGGGCATTTTACTTTTGAGGACAAGCCGTTGGCAAAGGTGGCCAAAGAATTTGCACAAGAGAGAAACATCGACTATGAAACAGGTAATTCTAATTACCCTCTTGTGGATTTGAGCACATGGTATAAGCATGGGCTTGTGGCAACTGTTGTTGAAGCCTACAATAAACATATCGCTCTTGAACTTTCTCCTGATGATCTTTGGTGCCTTATTATCCAAGGAGTTGCTACTCACCTCTCTGACGAGGAGGCTGCGGAAAAACATCGAAAGACCTTTGTCAACCATTCTGGTAAAAAGAAATTGATGGTTGATGGAGGAAAATACAACATCAAACCGAAAGGGATATGTGAGCCAAATCACAACCAAAAGGGATGGGTTGGCTTTGTCGAAGAAATTGCCGAATTAATAAACCACAACACAAAATGTGATATAGCTGATATGATGACGAAGTCCTTCAGCACAACAGGTCCAATGGAATCCCAGGTTTTTCGATGTTGCCTGATGGAAGCTATGCAGAATTATTTTGAATATGTTTGTTATTTGGCGTGTGGAATACCAGAGATTTGCCTTCTTGGCACATTGGATGATTACAAAAACATCAAGGAAAGAGTTGATAGATTATCTGAGCTCCTGCCTGACCTGGATTGGTGGTTCATTAAGGTGCACAAAATCATTGACAACTTTGTCTCGAGCATAGAAGGAAAACCAGATATCGATTGGTGGAATCGTATCGTCACTAAGAAACCTGTTGGTTCTGGTGGACAAACTACATTATCAGGTTGGCTGGGCGACATGTTTCCATACTCCACAGACTTCGAAGGCAAGCTCGTTCGCAATGATAAAAGTCCCAACTATGATAAAATTGGACCAGGCTTGACCTTTACTCCCGTGACGCTTGATGATCAACTTTATACAGGTAAAGAGTACAAACTGCGACTGGCCGCTGGTTTCTTAGGAGCTGGTGAAAACAAGGAAACGCAGAGACTTCGACCTGTACAAGGCTGGATGATGTTCTATGAGGCATAGAGTATAATTTTGGAGGACACAGTTTGTTATAACAAAAAAGGCATAATTGCTTATCTTTGATATGATTGTCTATAGTACTTTATGGTGTCTGCATTATATTTTGCTACATACTAAATATTTCTGCTTTTTTATCAAATTGACCATGATACTATTTATTTCCCTCCACTTAAATTCCAGAAATATACATCTCTTAAATTTCTTTTCTTGGATCACTAAATAAGGTCTTGTCCTGTTGCTTGCTTAAGAATAATTTAGTATTTTCAGAAAAAAAGGTTTCTGCCAGATATCTGAAATCAATATCACTAATAATAATGCTTTTCTGATATTTGATGTAAAGAGATAATGTATTCTTTATGGAGCATAAAACAGAAACACAAATTGTAAAAGTGGAAACAAAAAAATTAATATTAAAATAAGAAGAAAAAATTAAAAAAGAAAAAAGTATCAGCTGAAACAAAATAGCCTTAAAAATAACCTTATCTCATAAAAATTTCAATTTTAGGAAACAAAGGAGGACAATTCCAACGTTTGCTACACATATCTGATTCATTCATAAATATTTTTCTTTACGAGATCAGGGTTCTCCTTCAATTTTGAATAAAGGAAATGATTATGGAAATCCTGTCAATTATTATATGGAATGGAATTATATTCTCTACGTATGAATCATAGCGATGGTATTAAGAAGTGGGTCCTTATTTTCTTAAAGACTTTCATGATAATTATCTTCATATAAACATAATCTTAAAAACGTTCTCATATAACTTGATCTATCTCATAATAAAATTGAAGGTAATAATAAAAAAAAAAACCGGTAGAATCTCGTAACGTTGACTATATGATATTAATCATGCAGCATAACCATTGTCCATAAATAGCAAAATGCCATGAAAATACATCTATAATTTTCTTATGGAATGAAAACACGGGCTTATAACGTTTGAGAAATCATAACGAAATAGTTGCATCAAACCTTGAATTCACCTCTAATTAGCTCTGAAGTATTTTTAAAATAAAGCAAAGATGACTCCAATAAATGCAAGCATCTAACCTAAGTATTTAATAATAATAATAATAATAATAATAATAATAATAATAATAATAATAATAATAATAATAATAATAATAATAATAATAATAATAAATGACAGCCAATAATCATAATAATAATTTAATTTTTTGTATATAATGCAGTATAACTGCTGCTATCGATTTAGGTCTCCTTTGAGAAATCAAGACATACAACAAATTATTGAGATGTGTATGAAAGTCTGTATTTAAAGGTTTGTGTACTTACATAAGACTGAAACCAATAAAAGATTGGGACTTATCAAGAAAACAAAATATGCGCGTGATAACCTGAGGTCTCAATGTGTTTTGCAACAGTGATGATTTAGCCGTTTTGTGCCAGATTCGTGACCAAAATGAGTGCATTTTCTAATTCTATCATCGTTTCAGTTTTGGTACTCTTTTTTTTATTTACTTGCGGCTTTGAAATCATCTGCCTGTCATTAATTTTTGATATCGTGATTCTGCCAAAAATCAATTAGAGCAAAATCAGAGCTGCATGGAAGATCCTTCAAAAAGTCTGTCACAAAGACGGATTTATGCACCATTGCTTTGTCATAAAGTAGATAGATCCCGCGGATACCGGGGCATGGCTATACTTGGCAGCTTTGGCAGCATACATATGTCCAGTGCCACTAATAGTCAGGCACTGTTACCTGGATAACCGAGCCTTTTAACCCAAAAATAATGCGTCTAAAATTCTCTTGACAATCTGACATCTAACAACTTGTGGTTACAGCCGAATTTCTCTTGTTCATACATTATTTTCTTTTGAGTCGGGTGTAAGAAATTCAATCAATATTTTTTTAGATGTTCGCTTTTTTACAACTGTGTTATATAATATACTGTAATACACGTGCTTGTAAGTCGTGTCTAGCTGTAGACAACATAAATCCAAATACGACATCGCATAATATACTAACACATCAAGGTCTGCGTTGTTTGTTCTTCCGATTACTCCTAACAACCTGCATAAACCCAGATCTACTGACGCATAATGTGACAAGGGACTTGAGTCTTTACAGTTTGTAGTTTGACACTACCTAGAAGCGAGCATTTGTATCTCTATTTTTCATAGCAGAAAATAAATATGATAGTTTTCTTTGTTAAAGTTAAAGTCTCTCTCTCTCTCTCTCTCTCTCTCTCTCTCTCTCTCTCTCTCTCTCTCTCTCTCTCTCTCTCTCTCTCTCTCTCTCTCTCTCTCTCTCTCTCTCTGCTTGCGGTACTAAACAATAAGCAAATTGTAAATAAAGATAATAATTTACATGCTAATAAAAGTTGCCTTCATGTTTTTATCATATAACATCTGCAATTCTATTTTCAAAATATATTGTAAATTAAGCCAAATTTGCAATAAATAATGTTGAATGAAAGATATTGTTTCTAACGCCATATATAATTGTTCTGCGGCAAATGATTTAATCGCTGTATGGTAGTCCAAACTGTGTGTGAAATGAACACATTGCCAGTAATAATGCACCGCATCGTCGTGCGTAGCAGAAAACTTCAAATTGCCAGTTTAAACTAATAAATATTTACAATCTATGCAATACACCTGAAAACACGTCTCATCTTCATTGCTCGAATTTTAAGTATAGGAATTCACTAAAGTTTCCTGGTTTGTAATCATCAGTTATTGGCAATCAATAAGCTACTCCGGATATGTTGCTTTCAAATAGTTCAGGCTTCTGGTCCCATTCATATTGCTATTGTGTTTTGAAAAAAAAATTGTTGTTCTGAAAATGATTTTACGCTGGTTTTTTTACCTTCATGTTTGTTTGTCATTATTAACACACAAAGAAACAAACAAACAAAACACAAACACTATTATGTGTATCAATTTGTTCCCTTCATTTGGATATGAGGTTGATGTTTTGTGGACACGTAATTAAAGGAATAGATTCCACACTTTCTAAAGATCGCTATGATGCTTTTTCTAGAAATATCAATCTTCCATTATCACTCTTTGCTTAGTATAATAAGCAGTAGCGTATTACATGTGTTAACTTAATGTAAAAATTGGTATAAATTATTTGCATAATTTCATTTATATATATTGCACATCAGCAGATAGAGTCATAAATGATTGCAACATTCGGAGATGACGTCAAGGTTTCAGTACAACGGCTCCTATTGAGTACAAATTTGTTGGGCCAAGATCAATATGTAAACACGTCAAACATGTGACTGCTTGCGTCATTGACAATCACCATCAAATCGATGACTTTTCTGGGGCGAGCAGGACGCAATTCATTTGTTATTATTAGCCGCATGAAACTTATATTTGGATAGGTGATGGGGGAAAGTATAACATTTATACATTTTCTATTGATGCATTTTTCCTTTTTTATTTCCAAAATGGAAATGTTGTTGATTTATTAGCTAAAGCTAATATCAATGATCGACCGAACAATGTTGCAAATATTGATTTACAACGGGAATAATCAATGCCACGAGATTTGAACTATAATCTGATTTTAATTCTGTTTGACCACGGTAGGAATACAAATTTGTAAACAATCAGTTCATGAATGTCCACAACTTGCAGTACAAGTGATTGTCGTTGTAAATAACTATTCACAACTACCAAAACCATAGCTCATTTCAATGAAGTGCTGACATTATTGACATTCATGTAACAATGTGCTTCGAACCATTTCTTGTGAAAATAACATCAGTTTTTGAACCAGTCGAAAGCATGAAAACCTAAATATACTTGCATCAACGCTGGGGAGGTTTAAAGTCTGGTGCAATGCAACAATTAGTTCATACCAGCAAAGAGGAAATATCAGCAACAATGTGCTAAATTTTAAGATATTACCATAAACATGGTCATTCATGATGTAAACAGCACTCTTCGTTATTTTAGGAGCATATAGCCAATTATTGGACTCGTGCCCATATACGTGTCAACAGGTCTTGTATCATCAACTTGATGTTACATTTTGATCACCAAAACTTGTAAACAAGGGTGGATGTTTTGCACATGGAATATGTACAACACAATATCAACTGTGCAAACTTAATTCAAATAATACGTTTGAACATTTATAATGCATCTTAAAGAGTCTCGGTTAACAATTATTAAGCAGAATGCTTCATTAGAATGTGATATCAGCTGATGCTAAAATGCTGCACTCTGTCAACGTACTGAATCAAAATTTATTAAAATAGATAAGCAAATTCATACTTGAAATAACATTTTGGGATATTTAAAAGTGCATACAGCAAAACACGTGCATAAAAGATGAACAATAGATGATACACTTAGATAATATATGACTTACTAAATGTGAAATGGTGATCCACACCATTCTAAAGCATATGGATCTTTCCTCATGTAGGATATGTGACCATGTCAGTTGTAAATAAAGTTAGTTTAAATGACTCTGATTGAACGTTTATTAGTAATTAATAACGCATGAGATAAAATTGTTCATTACATTAGAATATCAACTTATACCACAATTACACACTGAATCAATCATTATCGTAAAGAAAATTAACAATATAAAGGATTGTATTTTGAGTTTGACTAAATAAACCTGAGGGAAGTAAGTCTTTTTATATTGTTTTTAACATTTTTTGGCATCTGATAGTTTAAAAGACAGACTAAGTAAGTTCTGCTACAGAGTTTTCGTATCAATCCAATAAATAGTGTAAATGACCTAAAGGCACAATATCAACTTGAAATATGTCTTCGCAAGGTTTTAAAAAGGCCCCATTCTGACTTGGAACTTTGATATGGAGTTGCAATACATATAGTAGTAGTGAACATATTATCAAACTTTACAAAAATTTACTTTTTAAGTAACAGAAAAGACTGAGAATCCACAATCTTTGCAAAATTAAAAATACTCAATTTCCCAAGAATAAATAAGAGAAAACCTAAAACAAAGCTTTCGGTATTGTTGATTAAATCCCCCAAAAGACTAGAACAACTGACACGAGTCCTAATAAATAAAGTTCTATATAAACGTTTGTTCCATATAAAATAATTTCCAGTGCTGAAGGTGTTATCTGCCTGTAGTGGTCGGTGGCCTCTAATGTACAAAAGCACCAATGGCTTGAATTGTAATGATGTGTGTTTTTGTTGAATCACAGCAATAAAATCCAAGGTTTCCATAGGTTATCGCAGGTATTAATAATTTCCAGATACACAAGATTAAACAAAAGCTAAAACACAATAAAAGAACCAGGATGTGGGACAAAAGTTAATTTCCAGAACAATCATGAGCAGAATTAGACAAAGTCTGTTACCAAAATTATAATAAAGAACACACGGTAAACATAATGTCCTTTTCTCAGACCATGATAGTGATCCTAATTTTTTAACCTACTCTCACAGATAAATATTAACAATGTATATAGTTGTTAGCAAATTCTTTAAAAATCAGTGAATCTAGTCAGGTAGACAAGGAACTTGATTTTCGACACAGTCATCTACAAAATGGAAGTCTACATAACCTACTGCATCTAATGCATTAAACAAATAACAAACAATGCAAACTAAATATACATAACAATACACAAAATATATTATAAAAAGTAATTAGAACATAGACAAAACAATACAAATGACAAAAAAGATACAATAATACCATCAAAAACAAAACTTGCCATATGGTAGATCGCTTGTGGAGAGAGAACCCATAGAATGAGAGATGGAGAGAGACCAACATGTATGCACTCGTTAAAATATATAGATTAATGTAAACTAATAACAACTATTACGAATTCGACGTCTTACGCTATAGATTTATAATTAGATACTTAAACACCTAAAAGCAATGTTACAAAAATTAATTAGATACAAAGAAATCTCAAGCTCTGGAAAAAGATGATACATTTCTGAAAACTCACTAGGTGAGAAAAGGGATGAAAAGACGACCAATAGGTGTAATACCTGAAGGGAGTTGAATCTAGAACCGGAACCCCTAACTCAGATAAACCTCAAAGTTTATGTAACTTCATAATAAATAAACCTTCAGGTACCGTGAAAATTACGGGAGATTCCTCTAAAAGTTTTAACCAGTCATACTGTATATGCTGGGAAAGGAGTTAGAGGATTTAACCATTAACATGGTTGTCAGACTCACCAACATTTTTTCCCTTGTGATAACTCCTTGCTTGCTATTGGATGTCTACCAAACATTTATTATGCTTCTTGATCTGGCTCCAAAATCCGTTTTTCCTTTACAACCATTATATCTTTGAAGCATTTGTGACAAAACAAGTGTAATATGTTCACGCCAAAGTAAAAACAATCAGTCTTCTTGATATGAAGTGATAGAAATCGATCATTAACATTTAAAGAAAATATTTATAGTGCCAAAAGTAACCATGAATACTATTTAAAATTTATGGATGGATTTCAGAACGTGCTGTTTTTACAATGTTAAAAACATATCTTTACAGAAATTGTCATTAATTAAAATACAAGAGTCCGAGTTAATTTGGCACAGACAGCCTGGCTGTTCCAATGGTTTCCGTTTGAGTTGGGTCGGAGTATAACATGTAATAACCTGAATAGAATTTTACTAAGCCTTCCAATCAAATGTACAAGATATTTTATTAATCAACAAGCGACAGAGGGAAAGAAAGTTGTTTCCCAGGATGCCATGCAATAATGTTCAAATATGAACTGAATCGGGTAAAGAGTAATAAAATACACGTATGGGTGATAAGGATTATTTTGGACAAAATGCTTCAGACTTTTTGACCTTGCCTCCAGACCCATGGATGTATCGCAATGGTAGTAGAGAGGAAAAACACTGCCATTATATTTTTTAATTCAACTATCAGGTAAACTGGTAAATGTACTGCTGAAAAACAAATTTATCTATAAGGTAAAAAAAGACAACATATCCAATTTCACAATCTATGGATGAATGGACTGATCAACAGCAAATAATAGCATCGAAACCCCACATCCGTTTCAGGCGGGATTGGGTGTATGAATTATGTATATTTGTTTGAAATTAAATTGTTTAAGCCATCCCTGTTTCACCTCTCTGATTTGTTCAGATGTTTTTGATATTACTTGTTATGAACAATTTCTAATTTTTACTGGCTAGAACAAGTCCTTTTTATAATTCGTTTCTTCCATCAAATAATGGTGTACATTATTTGTTAGGACTCGTCAAATAGACTCCATTATCAACTTCAAAAGCACATCAAATACTCGCGTCACTTATGTTCCCAGACGCTTTTATCGGGGTAGAAGGTAGTTTTCATAAAAATTCGACAGTCATAGAATAAATTGCATTTCACTTAATCAACATTTATTTACTAAGAATTTAATATGATCACCACTCTGTAGATAACGATCTGCTGAAAGTACACTGTATTGCAATTTAACTTTAAATATCTTCTTGTGTTTTAACACGTCTGTATGAATTAAACATAGTCAACATTCGCATTGACGATGCCGTTCATAAATTGTTGAAAATGTTAAAAAGATGTACGTATGTGCACTTGTTACAATCACGCTTTTACATCCACGGGTAATGACGAGCTGCAGATATCAACTTCGTCTATTTCTAAAAACTGATTTACCATTGCCTTAACAACGAATCATTGTAGAATGACGCATTGTTCACTTTTAATAATGTTTTTCTCCTTTTGATTTGATTTTTTGTCCATCTCTTTCCCTTAATCCCAATTTTCTCAACTTTTATACACAATGAAACGTTTTAATTGATAATTTCTCATTTTAACTTCTTTTTATCCTCGTCTTTCTCCCACCCCTTCGCTGTCAATCCTTCCTCATTTTATATCTTGTCTAAATGTTAATATTTTACCAATAGACTCCGCGATATATTCATATTCATATACCATTTCTGCATCGTAAAATGAGACGAACACAAAAAGCCATTAGCTTTCGTTCTAATCCTTTACCTTCCATAGTGTTCCTCTTATTATCTCCAATTACAAAGTAATGAAATAAAATAATATATTTAAACTAAAAAGGTCAATCAATAATGGAGATACAAATTGGAAAGGTTGAATCTCCAAACATTGTCATCACTAGAAGATACATAAAATTCATTATCATTCCGCCAAGCGAATTCGGATCTCCTCTGCACTTTTCTGTGTTAAATGCTTGACCTTGTTTGACTACATTTATAAAGGGCATAGCGTACAATGTAGTGTGGAGAGCTGGAGTGGAATCTGGAGCACTGTGTGTGCGATCAAGCCTAAATTATCGTGTTTGTTTGCTGTCATTAGCATGTGTTTATGTCTAAGCCTGTGATTATAACACTGTCATTGTAGCCAAAAATGCCAAGAAATGATCAAAACGAAATAAATACCAATCATAAGTTGAATTTAATCGAGGTTTTTCTTCATCTTTTACAATTTTCTTATTGTACTAGGATTTGTATACTATCATATTGAAAGGAATAGTCGTTCATACATGAAATTTTCTCAGCATGTATGAACCGAAACAATATGTGCTGCAAGATTACAGATACGCTAAAGATTATTTTCAAATAAGATATGTAGCAGAAAGTCAGTTTTCCGATGGATTTTGTTTAGCCATTACCACAATCACTGGTCCACCACTTTTTTATCGCTTTTATTATCACTTTTATTTTCACAATGCTCTCTTAACTGTCTTATACGAAAGTTCATAATCTTTCTCAGTTCGTACTCATGAGATAATTTTAACTTAATTTTATCAAACATCTTTGCCTGATTACCCGTGACTGTTGGTAGCGACTTTAACAGTGCATGCTGGATAAATCTCATGAATTTGTAATCAGATGGTTGCGTGAACCCATGCTCGTTTTTGCGGTGTTGTAATGATTCAATATCACACAGAATGTTTTCAGGATTAAGATTATAAGATACATATATACCGTTATGTTGTAATTTTTAATCGCAGAAATAATAACATTGATATTTGCAGAATTCATTATATAATAAATGTTTGTTTAATACAAAAATAAGCAACAATAGACAGATGGGTCACATTTGATCTACCATTTCACGAGTAGTTTCAGATAAACCTAATGATGTTCCAAGAATCTCCTTTCAGACATACCCCTTAAGCGAAGTTTCTAAATATGCAAGACGAAACTTTAGAAACTCAGAGGGTTGTCCTAACATATGTAGGCCTTTAGTTAGTGGCCTAACCAGATTATGTTTGCCCCCAGGAGAATTCTTAAATATCCGTAACCGAAACTTTAGAAACTCAGAGGGCTGAAGGTCTTTTGTAACCAGGAACCTAATGAGGTTTATTTTTATTCTAACGATGTGTCTTTTGGACTGGCCTTTGTGTTCGGTACCCCCCAGTTAAGTCACAAGGTCAGGACCTCACCTGACCCCTCTGCCTATTTTTGGACGGCATAGATGGCACTAACACATAACAAACACAAGGCAACACAAACGTATAATAACGGGGGAAACTTATCTACGTCCAACCAATGTAGCACACTTATTACCGTGGCAACACCTAGGTATGCCAAAATAGCACCAGCTATGTGTTTACATAGTGGGAAGTGTGTTCTGTTTGTTTAATTTCGAGGGTTTCTCTGTGTATCCCCAATAATTGTTGGCATACGATCGCCCTCGCAGATAATTTGTCTTTCACGAGTTTCGAACCACGGACCTCAAGTGCCAGAGTTTCAATGCGCTAGTAATGTGCTATCGGACTTCGCTATATGTATATGATAAAATATTTATTATGCAGAATATAAGCACATTATTCGATTTCTCAACAGAAACATAGTGGTCGATTTCTTAACTGAAACTACAATATTGTGTAAAATGTGATGTTATTTTTTCAGTTTCCAAGCATATTATATAATTGCATGATTTTGTGCATAATAAGAAAACTATACGCACTGGCTTATAAGACCAGCCGTTGCCAGAAGAGCCATTTATTCAAGAATACAAGAAGTATGCGGAAAATGTCAAAGCCGGTACTCGAAAATGGTGAATGGTGAACGTGGATGATAAAACATGAAGATATACTTAGTTATTCTGAATCTGCCGACTTTGAAATTGCGGATACATACTACAAGAATAATAATCAAGTATCAAAGTCATCGGTACCATCTGTATATGATCATGTGACTAGACATAAGACTGTTTATCTTAATAGATGTGGTGGTTCGTGTAAACCAACTCGTGCGATTAGCAGGAAAATCACCACTAATAAGGCCGAACACAACCATTCTGCATGCCAATTCGCACTACAACTCCAACAACAACTCTAACTCCCAACCCTACAAGCAGAGGTACAACAAATAATCGACCCAACACCCTGGATGAACAACAACCAATGAAAATTTCTAACTCAAATCACTCAACTACTGAATGAACAATACCCACGTCACACAAAGATATACACAGATGGATCCAGAACCCAATCGCCAGATCGAATAGCAGCAGTCATAGTAAAGCCCCACCGTCAGCCACAAACAGACAGCCACACTCTCTGACGGATGCTCTATTTATACTGCTAAATTATGAACCATCAAAGAAGCACTCGCATGGATCGTAAGCCAAAGCACGAATCACCACCTTATCATAACAGACTACCTTAGCGTCCTAACATCCCTTGACACAGGATCATCACGAAGCAGGCAGAAAATGCTATAAGAAACAATGCTCACACTGCGTAAACTGGAACTGAAACAACATCAAGTTGAATTCCTTTAGGAACCATCACATGAATGCATAAATTTAGCATGTTACGAACTAGCTGACACAATGGCCAAACAATTTACCCTACTACAATAGATTAAAAGACCTCCCTCATTGTGTACTGGAACTGCATAGCATGGTCAGCCAGAAAATCAACAATCAAAATGGCAACAAAGATGGACTCAATCCAAAAAAGGCAAAAACGCTGCACGCTATAACACAAGAGGTTACCAGACACATTGACATACCTAAACACTTAACCACCCAGAAACAACGAATCATCAACAGACTTAAAACAGGGAAAACACTACTCTTAGGATATCATGGACTAGACACCCCACACTACAGAAGCTGTTTACTCTGCATGACACCAATAACACTAACACACATCTTCAACGATTGTCAGGAATATCGAAACCATAAACTAATATCCTTGAAAAGCCCCTAGTAGCCGAGTGGTCTAAAGTGCTTTCCGTTACGGATCACTGCCATCTCACCTCTGTCTGCGTGGGTTCGAGTCTAAGATTCGGCGAATGTGGATATGTGAGAAAGCTTGCCAGTAGTTTCTCGTGGGTCGGTGTTTCTTTTCTCGGTTTCTTCCTCCACCATTATTACTGGCCGCCATGTATAGCCTATCATGTGCTGAAAAATGGCGTTAAGCCCCACAACAACAAAAACTGATAGCCTTGACTACCTAAAATACATTGGAATAATAAATCAAATTTAAAAATAGAACTATCGATCTTGACCAATCAGTAAAGATAAAACCTAGTAAAACCCAACACTAAAGAGACCCACAAATCCACAAACATAGCTTTAATTCTTTTATATATGATATAAGTACTGTACTCAAAATGTATGATTTAGAAGACTGTCTCAACGACTTCATTTTCACTGGAATATATCCAAACCAAATATCATGGAAAAACTTAATTGGGACAAGAATTTGAGGAGAGAAAACATGAAATATGTATTAGAAATCCATGAGATGGATTGCGTAGATTTCTAAAAATTAATCCAGGACTAAAAGTGCACCATTTATGGAAAGTTGCTTACACTGACTCAAACAGAAAAATGGAATATGGGACATTAATTCGTATTGGAGGAATGCAAGCAATACCTGGAAAGAGTCCCTTATGTGGCAAAATGTGTCATGACCGTATTTTGCACATTTCGATGAATTGTCCCTTAACCTTAGACGACAGAAACCACTTGATGGAAAGTCTATTTTCGTATATGCCTCCAGTGATTTGCCGTGATTTTTGTGATCAGATCGATGATGATATACTGATTATGCTACTTGGTGGTTTAAATGAGATCTCAGAACATTTGGAATATCAAGCAATGATTAATGTGATCAGACTCTCTGCCAAGTACTTCATTAAGATAAAGGATACTATATCCTAAATTAAATAAGAAACTTACACGTAATATAAAGAATGAAATATTTGTACTGGACTACAGAACGATTGGGATACTCTTTTTAATATTTTTGTGTATTTCTACTTTCCAATGTTGAAGCATATATTTACTCTGTAGTTATATTTTTTAAAACTTTTTTAAAGCAGAATCATATTGTAATCTCTCTATTTGGTAGCTATATTAAAATATGTATTAGTTTGCTATTACAAGTAATTCAGAGAACTTGTATGGTAGCGAATCAACATTTTTGTGATTCAATATATTACATTGTAGTTCTATACTTTATCTTAACATCTTCCGAAAATGGAGGAATAAAAGAATCTCTCTCTCTCTCTCTCTCTCTCTCTCTCTCTCTCTCTCTCTCTCTCTCTCTCTCTCTCTCTCTCTCTCTCTCTCTCTCTCTCTCTCCTCGTGAGAAAACTAATAAAATCGGACAGAAAGGAATCAGAATCAACGGAAAACAAAACCGCCCAACATAAATCAAAACCAGACTAGACCACCACAACAAGCACAATGAAATAATAAAGCAGATCATCACTGAAATCAGACAAACATCAATGCGGAAAGTCAATATCAGAACAGAAAAGATTTCCACTAATTTTCAATTCGAAAACTCCCGGAATGTAATGTCAACACAAAACAAATGGGCAACCCGATCGACACCACATACCACAGTAAACAAAATGATGACGGCAATAAACTAAATACATAAACTACAAGAACAAACGCCGAAGAACACACAATGAAGCAGACATTTACCAGAAAATCTTCCATCGCCAATGCTTGTCATGAAATAATTTTAAATAATAATTCCATGCTATAAACTTAGGTCAACTGGCATATAAGGCCTCGGTGACCCTTACCCAAATGCGACCCATTCGAACCGCCATCAAAACACAAACCTGCAACAAAACATCATTAATTACATGCAGCGGTGGACTAACCACCAAACATTGGCAACGCATTCAGAACATGCAAATTTACTCTGTAAATTTACTCTCAAACTATCATCATACAAACTTTAATTTTCCAAATCTATAACTTGTAGGATTGACTAAATTGCACTGGTGGCTTACACACTATTGGCATAAGCATGTCCATTAACACAACGGGACAGTATTTGATCAATTACGACCTTGGCGTTTCGGAAACGTCCATGGCATCCATCTCGTAACCAGAGGAGCAACCGATGAGGAAGATGTTGCTGCCTATCACGTTGATCATAAAGGCGAACTTGGTGGTGCACTGGGAATGTCCCCAGCTTGCCGGTGGTGTGTGTTCCACCTGTGTCTGGGCCCTGCTACCTTTTACATATAGGGACCCTAGGCTGTGCAATCTTCTAGTAATCTAAGGTCTAGGTCAACAGTTAGGCCCAGCACTAGAGCCTAAGGTCCAGTCAGGGACCACATGCCTCCTAGTAGAGCAATGTCACCGAAAGGGACACCCAGCCCGTGCCGAGTGCTCTCCTAAGAGGCTATCGCCCAGCCAAGGGCATAGAGTGACCCGTAAGGGCCTCTAGTCCAGCCATGGACTTTAAGTCGTAAAACCACAATCCACAACTTGCAGAGACGACTATAAGAAACCTTACCTTAAATTACATTCCGTGGACTGAGTCAGCTTCAGCCTCATTCATCATTCAACAGCCGACAATAGCACACGTGCTCTTAAAAAGAAGTACAATTAACCCATCGCAGTGCCTAGCCTAGAGACGAAAAAAAGCAAATACCATAAGACTACGACTGAAAGAGGACATATTACAACCTGAGCGACTGAAACTTCACCATAAACCAGAAATTAGTGAGAAATTTCATCAAATTCTATCAAAATCCGACAGACCAATGCCAGTAACAGGCAGCCAACGCCAGTAACAGGCAGCATCCGCAACGTAGTGCCTTCCTTCACCAAGATAACAAACGCCTACTGACCACCACGCACGGTAACCTGATACTTTAGACACAGACCTTACACTGACATTGACGGAAACAAGATAATAACTTTCCATGTATCCTCACTGTATTAACCACTATTAAAAATAATCCTATGTAAAACATCCCCAACTTTTTAGCTTCACAACACGACTAAATAGCCACTAACACTAATAACTACAAACACTATCCAAACATTTCACACCCGCACAACAACATCCTACCGACATACAAAGCTAATCGGAAATCACAACACGCCCAACTAGACATCAAAAGTAGCTTAAATTTTACGCCAAACAAACAACACAACCGCTACCACAAATTACCTAGTTAATTCTACTGAAAAACCCGCCTCTGTACCCAAAATACATCGCATACTAGCAGCAGACACAAAACATCCAGGTAAAACTCCATAACCAGTAGCTTACAAAACTAGATCAGCTCATACTATAACCGTCCATTGTAACAAACTTAGTTTCCCTATAGACTATGCACCGCTGGCATAGTCCTACTGATATTACGGTACCAATTGTTTTTCGATAGATTTTAATGCTAATCTTTGGGGAAATAAATATATTTTCTATCCTAATTGTGCATACATGTCGCAACCTTTTATAGAGAGCAGCGTTAGAATGTCAATTTGACAGTGACAGAACCAGGTACTCCATTGCATTTAAGAGATATAACTCTGCTGGAACTAGATAGGAGTTATATAGTCACAACAGACACATTTTCAGTAATGTGTACCACATTTTCAAAACATCATAAAAAGTACTAAATATAATCTAGATAGTAATTAACATAATCTTACATATTGACAAAAGGATCAACCTTTTTAGGAATAAAAAATTACAACTCTTACATAATGAGCAAATCACATCTAGTGTTGTTGTTTATTTCTGAATGCAATGGTCAAAAAAGCGTGCAAAACCGAGAATGCTATTTATCTCATCACATGCAAGATCTGTAGCTTGAAAAGCTACACAAAGGGATAAACCTTCATAGATCGTAGACTTTTAAGGAATTATAAACATTTTTCAGTATTCGAAACAAGTCTCTACAGGCTGGTTGAGATAATGTATCTATAGATTTAACTCATATGGTGACAGCCATGTATAGTTTTAGAAGCAACGTTTTTGTGTTTATTTGTTTGTTTTGTATATGTTTTTGTATTTGCCTTTGAAAAAGGCTCATTAAGAGTCGAAAGCGCTCAGGCTAGTTAGTTACATGTTTCACACTGTTCGTCGTCAATATATTGCATATATTTATACTCAGACCCAATCCGCATAAACCTCAGTTGTAAGTTGGAAAGCCCGACTTGTCCATTCTATACATAAATTTTACTCTAATCAATGTAAGACCACATTATTTACAACTTGCCAAATACCATCAACCCCACATTCGCATAGTTTCTCTTCATTACTTTCCATACCGCCAGTAGTTCATACCGTAGAAACTCTACAACTATCCCTAACACGGGGGACTATTTCAACTACCCACCTGAGGCCAGTCGATCTACCGTTTCAAGGCTTATCACACCAGTAAACCTACATCACATTTGCCACTATGGGGATATAAACGGTATCTTCCGAGTCCTTTCTCATTTATTCCATTGTGTAATTTACCAGTTTCCTACCATAAATACTGCCGCTGCAGTCACAACACTGATGTACACAACTAGGTTTTATAAAGTGCTACATCACTTCAGGGACAGTCATGCGGATTGGGTCTGAGTTCGCTACTCATTGACCATTGCATCTCAGAAACTCATTAACACTTTCTCTCCGAGACGTTTGCTCCTAATAAATGACTAATTATTTTGTGCAAAGGAATATTTCCCATTGAACCTAATTTCAATAATCAAACATGTAATCACACAAACCTACAAATTGCTTAAACTAAATGCGCATCTCCTTAATTATATATATATATATATATATATATATATATATATATATATATATATATAACACCTCCCATCACAAAGAAAAAGAAAGATGTACATAATACATTTTTCTTTTACATATAAGTCAAACATATAAAAATAACACAAATTGCATAGGAAGTTGTCTTATGAATTACAAAAATAATTATAAAAACAATATAGAATATAACCCTTCAATACCCGTGAAAGTTTATCTGCAATCAAATTGTCGTTTCCTTATTTGTCGATGGTGTATCTTGAATGATCAAATTCCTCCAAAACAATATCATATTTTTTATTTTGTTAATGAATGTATGGGGGCTTCATTCTCTTCGCAAATATGTTTACTTCAATATTGCATGCATTTTGTTGATTATATTATGAATGCAATAATCAATATCGGCTTACTTATTCCATAAGACTGAGAGTTTTTTTTACACCACACTTCGCTAAAAAGCAAAATAAAGAAAGCAAGCACTGCGTTGCTGATTTCAACTTTCAATAATCGTCTAAGCAAACTTGAATTAGAGCAGGTTATGTAGAAATTTTTATGGCAAGGCCAGCCCAACGAAAAATCCAATCGTCCTATGATGCGACCCCTCAAATTTCAAAACTGGTCCCTGCACTGGTAGTATATATATATATATATATATATATATATATATATATATATATATATATATATATATATATATATATATATATATATATATATATATATATATATATATAGGGTGGTTATATATCTATTTTTTGTAACTACTGGAACATGATTTGATCTATATTTTTGCAAGTTTAATTCAGGACTGTAAGTTAAAGTGATTATCGATAGCTAAATTTGTTTATCTGATTTTCTTTTTTGAGATCTTATTCCTAATAAAACTATTAGTAGTAAAGATACTAACAAGTGTGAGGCTGTTTCCTATTGGACTGGTCGGTCACGTGGTTCTTAAAAAAAAGTAATTTCCCACTGAAAGGGTAGGTCAGGTGGATTCTTTTCAAGTGTACAATGTTGCGAAATGTCACGTAACATTATTAGCTCATAAGCTTCAGTATAAGTGCGTGGAGCTAGACAATTTCCTTAATTCTATTTTCTTGTTGTAAAACCAGTCTTCGAGCTATTTCATGTTGCTTAGATATTATTTGATAGGAAACATTTGTTTAGGATATTCATTGGATCTACAAAGTGCTCATTGGTCTAAATATGATTCTGAGACTGTTGTAAATTATTCAAAGAAGTTTCGGACAATGCCATATAGATACATAAGGACAGTCGGAAGACCAGTGCATTTGAGTATCTGAAATTCATTCAAATTATTATATTCTTTTTTACTTTAAAAAAACTTTGTTACGATTATTTTGGATTCAATTTATAATACTGTAACTTCTGTAAATTCTAACAATGACAATTAAATTATTTATTAAAGTTTACAAAGCGTGTTGATTTTACTTCCTCTGTTACTTAGTTTATGACTATTGAGTCGTTATCCATATATATATATATATATATATATATATATATATATATATATATATATATATATAGTTTATGTCTAAAGAGTCGAATGCTAACAGTTAGTCAGGGACGGAATTACACAGATAATCCTGATATTATAGCCCAGTTCTCTCTTTAAACAAACAATTTTTTGTGTCGATAATTTATAATATTTGGATCTTCATCCAATTAACTTATTTCCATTCAATGATAATACAAAACATGAAAATAAAAATCACAATGGAACTCATAAAATGTTGAATGAAATTGGTTCTTTACCAAAAAGAAGGTGAGTGACATATTGCATGAAACACTAAGTCAATCAGAATGAACAAGATTTATTTCTTCTGTCATGCTTTTAAATTTAAAGGTGTGTCTCAAGAATGAACAAAACAATAAAATATATTGAATGATGCCTTGATTACTTAACTTGTTTAGTACATTTTCCTAAAGCTTTACATAACCATATTAGCAGGAAGCGTAGGTCACAACACTTACCATGAGTGTTGACATAAGTGATAAATTTGAATGTACTTGAAACTGCGTGACCATAAGTGTCCAGGAAACAGCTACAAGTGATGAAGAGTGTCTGGTGTACTTTGCCAAAACAATCATGATCGCTGTATATATCTACTTATAATACGAATCAGAGAAAAGGCCACTCCCAACTCAATTCGAATACTTCACTCTGTCTTTAACTTTATTCATTTAAAAATCTCGCAAATTTGTGGCTCCTCTCCTCCCACCATTCAGATTAGCTACCAAGATGGCAGTCTCCTCGTTCGTCCACTGCGATCTGCAAGGCGGCCTTGTCCGTTGGTTGTT
The DNA here is from genome assembly GCA_016746295.1 of Potamilus streckersoni. Classification (NCBI taxonomy): domain Eukaryota; kingdom Metazoa; phylum Mollusca; class Bivalvia; order Unionida; family Unionidae; genus Potamilus; species Potamilus streckersoni. The sequence continues at coordinate 2,492,093 of JAEAOA010002330.1, read as the reverse complement.
CATAGAAAATTTTGCAATAATATGCAACAGAACGCTTAAAATAGTTTTGTTACATAAAAAAAGAAAGAAAAGAAAAAAGATAAGGGCATGACACAATAAAATCATCAGTGTATAACGCCATATAATCTTCCATTATCTGAACAATGCCTACCAAATTTTGTGGCAATTCATCAATTGCACTTCATATGGTATATACATTAATGCAAAATATTATGATTGTCAGTTCACTTGTAAAGATTGTCGTTCTATTTTTCTTTTTTCTTTTTTCACATTCAAACGTCAATTTTTGTGCGAGCAGTATATAGTTTGAATATACCTCCCGTTTGTTTGTATCCCCTATCCAACCGACTTAAAAAAAAAAAAAAAGAAAATTATAAATGAAATACAAAATGCACAAAACTTAATCCATTCTTTTATTTATAATATCAGTCATGATTATGACCCGGAGGAAAGGCCAACACTTTATCATATGCGCGTTTACAATGCAGCACAACATTTAAAAGAGATAAACAAGAAATATCTTAAGAAAACCATCCGCGCACGCGGCAAACGATCTTCTTCTACGTGAAGTTTCGCGGCAATGTAGTCTGGATAGCGGAGTGCAACGCAGGGACCAGACTACGCGGCATTGGCGCTTGTACTTTTTACCTCTTTGATGCGTCACACGCAGTGACATCAGTTTCTAAAAATAGATTTTCGGACAATGCGAACCAGCATAATGGCGACTAGTGATACTTTCGGTATTTTTTTTTTTTTACTGAAAATATTGTACCAGGCGCTAAATTTATTCATTCAAAATAAAACAGAGCATTCCAATATTCAGTTACAGCGATGGTTAGAATATCGAGGCCAGCCCCAAAACGAAAAATAAGCATACTGCTTGAAAGGTGCATCAACTCAAATACTATACCTGTCGAGATCAAGTGTATTTAAGTTTTCTGGGCTATGATCGTTTTTTGAATCGTGCATTTTGTATCTTGAATTTACAATACACTTTTATATTCTAGGTGTTCTAAATAACATAAATGTCGATTTTATTTCCTATCTTCAGTATAATTTATGTATTCATTAATCATACAAACCTGAAGTCACTTTGGCACATGTTTGATTTATAACTGTACATTCTTGTATGGTTTGGTACAGTTTGAAACAATACGGCAAGCCATAGCATCGAACCTTAGTAGATATTAAATTTTACAAGTGCAATTTTTAAGTTTTGTTGTTATCATTGTTATTATTCTTGTTCTTATATTATCCTTTCAGTATTATTATTATTATTATTATTATTATTATTATTATTATTATTATTATTATTATTATTATTATTTGTGATGGGGGATTTAAAACACCCTTTTGCGGTGTCGTTAGCTAGGGAATGATCTCCTGCGGTGTAATTGCCCAGTGTGGACAGATAGATGGAACGTTACAGATAGCTGAAAAAAGTAAAGTATTGAAAGAAATGAAAACGAACCCTTTTCAATAAATAAAAATTTAAAATTTTAATCAATTGAAATATAATCAAAGAAAATTAAATTCCCATACAATCGATTTCTAAATTGCGTAGATTCAATTAAAGCATAGCCAAAATTCACTTTATGTTTCGACTGATTGTCAGTTGCAGAATTTAATTACAGTGAACGACTTTCAACATTTTTTATGAGTATTAATTTTGAGCACAGTTTTCAATACTTTGACAGCATCACCTATTAACTGTCTTCTCAAGAATTGTTTCCCAGGTCTAACCATGTGATTGATCCTCTTTCGACCCTCGCTATTCTAATATCATGTAGATACAAATTTCCCCTTTAAATCATTGTGTTTCTGCCGTATTCCTCCTTCTCCTTTTCTCGTTCGGAGTACGAATTACGAAGCTGACCCCTAACTGCGGTTTCTTTTTCTAAATATGAATTAACATAATCTCACATGTTGCCAAGAGGCTCAACTTTTTTTTAAGTATAACTAAAAGTACAACTCTTACATCATGCACCAAATAACCTATACCTTAAGCTCCACCCGCCAGGAATTGCGCAATTGGTACCGTTATAACAGCACTTTGTTCGAAAACAACATAGTCTAGGATGGGGCAATAACATGGTTTATTTTTAGCACAAGGCTGGCATAAATACAAGCGCCATTAAGTAAGCGTCATTCATCAGTAGCTATTCTACTAGCTGGACGCAGATCATAGGGTATAATCATTAAACACGAGAAAAAGGTGAGTATATGATCTCAGTAGTAAAGAGAGACACTTGTATATAACAGATTTTAATAATTGTGATTTTAATAAATAACAGATTTTAATAATTGTGAGTTTAATAATTAACAGGTTTTAATAATTGAGAGTTTAATAAACAACAGAATTTAATAATTGTGAGTTAGTTTAATTGTAAAGATTGACGTTCTTAATATTGTTTATTTCTACATTCAAATGTGAATTGTTTTGTGAGGTTATGGCAAGCTTCCAGTCTAGTTCAGTATCAGACGATGTATATAATTTTCATTCGTCACTTAATTTTGTTCAGAATCGACACTATTCAAGGCCAGATGTATCCGTTGTTTTCAAGGAAGATAGTGATGGAAGTTAAAATTGCTTATTAAAACTTTATTACTCTATGCAATCAAGATTTTCTTCAGAAATATGTACATTTTGTCGTAGAGATTTACAGATATACAAAACTGTGGCTGACACATAGCAACAAGTCATGTAAGTTCAGTCACTGACAGTTTCCATGTTTCATGTAGAAAACTGATTATAGAAAAGATAATATGTGAAGTCTATTGTTTGCTTTTTGTACGCGGTTTTTAGGCATTAGTAAACTCAATGTTTCTTCTGATGCTGTAAATCAGCTTTTAAATATGTTACACTGTTAAATCTGTCAGACACATTAGGCTTACTTCGCCCTATCAATGCAAATTTAAAAATGAAATGTGTTAATGAAATATCCCTTCAGTTATGTCCGAATATATTCATTATGTTGATAAATGCTTAATTTTGTGCATGATTTTTAAACGCTAAATTTGTATATAAAAAGGCGCAACCACAAAATAATTATATGCAAGTATATTTTACCTGTTTACCAGTAAAAATAATGTATACGTGTATGTTTTATTATATCTCATCAAATTTGTTTTGGCTTTTGCTTGTTTGTTTGTTTTAAATTATCGTGTTGTATGGTAATGATACAAGGGCTTCGATTGCATAGGTGATTATTGTTAAAATTAAATGTTAGATTTGTGTATCACCGTCCACACTGTTGTAATTTTACTCCTTCACATAACTATATCGTGCACAACTGCTTATATAGAACGACACTGACAAAATCTTTATCTTAACTTTAGCTCTAAGATAACTTCTCTTTAGAGGTCATCTGAGTACCTTTCTACATAGGACAATTGTCCATGAAGTCCAAACAAGTAAACAGGACTTCTAAGCTTGTCTAAATACGTGCTATTGCATAGCAGCATGAGAGATCAATATAACCTAATATGTCAATCGATAGCGATCATCGATTCGCTAGTAGACATGCTTCTCGGGGACCTAACCGAAACAAAAGTGTATTTATGTTCTTACATTTAGACGTCAATTCTGATGGTTTGTAATTTAAACTATGCATTAATTGCTAACAAGCTTTAACTTAACATCGATATATCAGTACTATTCTATAAAATTACTTTTATGAATATTGATTTTTTGTGTTGTGTTTCCTCTCAATAAATTTAACTCGTGTTTTACAAGATAGATTGTAATGCCAAATCTTTTGTTTCCTATTACAACTTAGATGTTCCATAATTACAAAACTATATTTAGCCTGTGTTATAACTAATATTATATTTAAGAATGAGACTAAATTTACCAGTCAAAGGTCCAGGTATAACTGATTTTATATTGGACTAGAAGACTAAATTAACGATTCCAAGATCCAGCTTTAACTTGTATTATATTTGACTCTGAGACCAAATGACCAGACCAAGATCCAATTATAGCTTCTATTATATTTTACCATGATACTAAATTGTCCAGACCAAGATACAGGTATTACTGATTTTATATTGGACCAGGAGGCTAAATAGCCAGTCCATGAACCACCTATACGACTCAATTAATGAGAACAAGGTCCAGCTATAAATGATTTTATATTTGACCGTGAGATTAAATTAAACAAACCAGGAATTTGCTATAATGGATACTATATTTTACCATGAGACTAAATCTACCAGACCAATATACAGAATTAGGAACATTAGACTTGTATAGTTGGTACATATATTCAATTCACTTTTCTTCTCATCTTCACCAAAAGTTCCAAAATTTGCCCACCTACCATATATATATATATATATATATATATATATATATATATATATATATATATATATATATATATGAGATCATTTTGCCTTTATAAAGTGAAAATACTCATTCTATTGACAGAGTTAGAGAATGTAAAACATCTGTCAAATATAAATGTATTTCTGAGTACACTTTGAAAACTTCCACAATTTCAATATGTACGGCTGCATGTCTTCATTTTAAAAATTCCTTTAAGATGAATTCAAAATATCAAGATATATTTTATTTTCTTAATGTCTATAAAAAGGTCAAAGCAATTATAATGATACTGCACGCAACATTAAAGTTAATAAAGTTTAAGACGGTATCTGAAACAAATGCATACGTAAAGAAAGTCACTGTTGTATAACGTACAGGTAATGGTATTATAGTCATTCGAAGTATACAAAAGCAGAGAAACTAAAAAAATAGCGCAAACAATAATGCTGTTCGATAAATGTCTTAAGATTATAATCTATTACCTTCAGATTCGTTCATCTAAATACCCTAAGGAGACATGACAACTTTCAAGTGTGCCAGTGTAAAGCGGGAATATTATACTTTTGAGGACAAACCTTTGACCAAGGTCGCCGAAGAATACGCACATAACAGAAATATTGATTATGAAACAGGTAATTCTAATTACCCTCTCGTCCAGTTGACCACATCGTATAAGCATGGGCTTGTGGCAACTGTTGTTGAAGCCTACAATAAACATATCGCTCTTGAACTTTCTCCTGATGATCTCTGGTGCCTTATTATCCAAGGAGTTGCTACTCACCTCTCTGATGAGGAGGCTGCGGAAAAACATCGAAACACCTTCGTCAACCATTCTGGAAAAAAGAAATTGATGGTAAATGCGGAAAAATACAACATCAAACCGAAAGGGATACGTGAGCCAAATCACAACCAAAAGGGGTGGGTTGGCTTTGTCGAAGAAATCGCCGAATTGATAAGCCACAACACAAAATGTGATATAGCCGATATAATGACGAAGCCCTTCAGCACAACAGGTCCAATGGAATCCCAGGTTTCTCGATGTTGCCTGATGGAAGCTATGCAGAATTATTTTGAATATGTTTGCTATGCGAAATGTGGAATACCAGAGATTTGCCTTCTTGGTACATTGGATGATTACAAGAACATCAAGGAAAGAGTTGATAGATTGTCTGAGCTCTTGTCTGACCTGGATTGGTGGTTCATCAAGGTGCACAAAATCATTGACAACTTTGTTTCCAGCATGGAGGGAAAGCCAGACATCGATTGGTGGAATCGAATAATCACTAAGATAGCTGTTGGTTCTGGTCGTCAAACTAAATTATCAGGATGGCTGGGCGACATGTTTCCATACTCCACAGACTTCGAAGGCAAGCTCGTTCGCAATGTTATTTGTCCCAACTATTCTGACATTGGGCCAGGCTTGACTTTTACTCCCGTGATCCTCGATGATCAACTTTATACATATAAAGAGTACAAACTGCGACTGGCCGCTGGTTTCTTAGGAGCTAGTGAAAATAAGGAAACTCAGAGACTTCGACCTGTACAAGGCTGGATGATGTTCTATGAGACATAGACAATAATTTTGGCGAGCACAGTTTGTTAAGACATGGAAATCATAATTACTTCTCTGTGTATGGTACCTTATAATGTCAGCATTATATGGGATATTAATCATGCAGTATATTCATGGTCCATGAACATCAAACTATCAAAAGACTTCTATAGTTTTCTTATAGAATGGCTTACAATTTTCAATAAATGATTACATAGCTACGATATTAATTATCTCCCTCAATTTGAACTCCAGAAATGCACATTCCTTTTTTCTTTCTTGAACCACCAAAGACGGTTTTGTCCCGTTGCTTTCTTAAGAATATTTAGGCATGTTTCGAAATGAGTTTCTGCCAAATGTCTATAATCAATAAACACTAGTTATGATATTTCACCGATATTAAATATAAAGAGATAAACTAATCAATAAACCAAACTGCGTAAGTGTATAGCCAAGACGAAAAGAAACAAATGAAGAAAGAACAAAGAGTCAACTCCAACAAATTAACCTTCTCATAATAATCTAATTATAGGAAACCATTGAGTACAATAATTCTGCCGCTTGATAAATGAGTTTTTCTTTACAACATCACGATTCGTTTGCAATTTTGAATAAGTACACTATTATCGAAATCCTGCCAGATAATTAAGCAATATATGTATATTGTCTATATATATATATATATATATATATATATATATATATATATATATATATATATATATATATATATATATATATATATATATATAAATGATATTAAGATGTAGGTCCTTATTTTTGTTAAGAAATTTGCGGATTCTTTTGTATTTTAAGTTTATGATTGCTTAGACGTTCATCGAAATTAGCGTCATTTCGACAGAATCTGAAAAACGTACTTGTATAATTGGATTTTTTTAAATGAAAAATATATAGTAACAGAAAAAACAGGCAGAATATTGTAACGTAAATCATGTTTTATTTAAGCAACAAATGCAAAACATCTAACTGAATTTTTTTTACAAAAAAAGCAACAACAACAACAATAATAATAATAATAATAATAATAATAATAATAATAATAATAATAATAATAATAATAATAAAATAGCATAAGCACTTGAATAAAAACAGTAATAACATCCACAATGATAAATTGCAATTGTAAAGTTGAATATCAACGTAATGGTGGATGTTATGGAGTGCCTTATTGTTTCAAACCGTACAAAACCATACAAGATTGCAAAGTTTTAAATCAAACACATGTCAAAGTGCTTTCTGATTTGTATGATGAATGTATTAATAAATTAAAGTCATTTATAGTATTTGATTTGATGCACATTTTAAGCAGTGTGCTTCTATTTTTTTTTTTTTTTTCGCTTTAGGGCAGGCTTCGACATTCTAACCTTCGCTGTAACTGAATATTGGAATATTCATTTATATTCGGATGAACAAATTTAACGCCTGGTACATCATTTTCACTAAGAACATTAATTCGGAAAGTATCACTAGTCGCCACTATGCTGGTTCGCCTCGTCCGAAAATCTATTTTTAGAAACTGATGTCACTGGTTATGATGTATCAAAGAGGTATAATGTATATAATGTACAAGCGCCATTGCCACGAAACGTAACGTAGAAGAAAATCTTTTGCCGTTATGCGCTGATGGTTTTCTCAAGATATTTCTTGCTTTTCTCTTTTAAATGTTGTTCTACATGGTAATGCAGGAGTTTGTATAAACTACCAGTGGGTCAGACCGCCATCCTCGACGGATCGAGTTGGATGAACTAGAACGACACCGTCTTGGTAGATAATCCAATTGGTGGGAGGAGATTCTTTAATTGCACAGTATAAAATTCAGAGTGGAGAATTGGAGCAGAGTTTGGAGTGGCATTTGAGGTCTGGAGTCTGGGGTCTGGGTCAAATGAAAGCATTTGTGTGTATATTGGTTTTAACATGAGTAGTGTAATGGAGCTATATAGCGACACTGACAACACTGTAGCAATGTACAAGTACTGTGACGTCAAGCGTTCGTGTTGGTGAATATAGTAATGTATGTTTTTTTTTATAACTTACATGTTTCTTTAACTTACATATGCTATACAATTAATTTTTTTAAAAGTTTTGTTTAGGCAAAATTTTAAAAAGATAAAAATCTTTTCTAGGTATTAGAAGTGGCTCTGAAAAGGGCCTCTGTGTTTTTTCTTCTTCCATCTTCTTCACTTTTTCCGCAATCTCCTTATTTTCTCCAAACTTTCTTTGCTTTTTTTTTGTTTTTTTCTTTTCTTTTCTTTGTCTGGAACCCTGTCTGGCTTTCCCATGTCTCTAAATTTTGATATATTTTCGTCCAGTTTCTGTTTAGTTTCTCGAAGTCTTCTGTCCTGTTTGGCTATCTTTGTCTTTTTGTTCTTTTGTCCAGGTCTCTTTAATCTTCTAGACATCTTCTTCCATTATCTTTTTCATCAGGTCTACTCCTTTCTTTAAATTTTCTGAACCTTTTTTTTTTTATGAAAGACCACTCAGTTAAATCTGAGACACCTTCCAAAAAAATCTCACTTCTTTAACAATGTAAAGAAACAACCTCCTTCAATGTTCCTATTCTTACCTATTTCAAATAGGTCAAGCATCTCAACTTATCTGCTTCCTTCCATTTTATCATTTGCAAATAATAGCTGGCTACTTTGAGTCTTTTTGCTAAGTTTAACCTCCATTCTTTTTCAAGCCTATACAGCACGTAGGCTCCATCCATTAATTATCCGATGCCAACTGTCTCTTATCTGGTTTAAAAGATCCATTTTGTATTCTGTGTAGAATAGACTAGTAAAGACTAGTCTTTATATTCAATGAAGAAAATTCTCTGTACACTCTTATATCAGCAGCTGAGTACCTTAAAAAGCCTGTTGTAAAACAACACGAGAGATTCATCAACCTCGTGCGAGAAAGAAAAAAAATGAAAAGTATAAACAAGAGATTATTGAATCCTCATCAAAAGCAGAATACGTGTTTCCAAAATGGCTTCACTGTCCAATAAAAACATACTCCAAACCTTAAACAAGTTAATACAGGACGAAAATCAAATAGTAAACAACTCTTCTATAGGTCGATATAAAATTTTTAATTTCTAGTCATGGACCAATATATATATATATATATATATATATATATATATATATATATATATATATATATATATATATATATATATATATATATATATATATATTGAATTACAAAAACAATTATAAAAACAATATAAGAATATAACCATTCAATATCCGTGAAAGTGTATCTGCAATCAAATTGTCGTTTCCTTGTTTGCCGATAGTGTATTCTTGAAAGATCAAATTAATCCTAAACAATATCTATTTTTTTTGTGTGTTACGGAATGTATGCGGGCTGTAGTAACGGAATAGAATAATTGCATAAAGAGCTAATTAATATACACTTCAAATGGTGTAAGTCAATATTAAAGTCAAACACTCCTAAAGAATGACACTATCAAGATCAAGGAGTGACTTACTTCCTATTCAAAACACATATTTAAATCGCTGCCTGAATTTAAAATAAGTGTGCAAGTTTAGATATTTATCCCAAATAGGGTTTTTGGGGGGAAAATGTAGATGAGATTCCGAAAAAAAATTTAGGCAATTGTGATAGTTCTTCTTATCGTTAAATATACCAACACAGAAAAATAAATAATAATGTGTCTAAGTGTTATGGTTCTTGTATGGTTAATGTATGAATGTATTTTAGTTTATGACGATGCTAATGTTCGGTATTTGTAGAATTTGCTTACAATTGTTATAGTCCAGCTGGAAATTTGTTTTTGTGTTTTCTGTAGCTACATGCCCATGTTAGAGGTACTCTCACACAACGGGTGTATGCCTGTTTCTGTAGTAAAGGTGTGACTTGGAGTTTAAGTGTACGCAATGTTATGATGTTGTCCATTCATTCTTGAGTTTAAGTGTACTGACTGACTGTCAATTAGTAAAGTCGCTTAATCTAACTTAGAGCTTTTGCGACTACTTTATGCTCAATGACCGAGCTTTTTTATTAGTCGGTGTTTTTGGAATGATGCTACTACAATAACACTGCGTTTATGTACGATATGCGTACTCTTCAATTGCCTGTTAGGAAGATGTCAAATTCTGTCCAGATGTTCTAGTGATTGTTCCCTGTCCCTAGTATTGTGTAAAGACAGAGGGTGAAGAGAGGGTTGTGAAAGAGGGTTATGAGAGTAAAAGGTGAGAGTGAGTAGAGTTGTGGGCCTTGTGACTTGGAGTTTACGACAAAAACACTTTCCTACGAAGTGAATTTGTCATTCGTTGCCTTGCTTTGTTTGCTTGTCCGGTGGACCAGTGCTTGCCTAGATGTATGCCAGAGCTTGGACGGAGAGGTGGGCCAGTGCTTGCCCAGTTTAGTGCCAGAGCTTGCACGGGTATGTGGGGAATTAGCCAGATCTTGTTCTTGTGTGGGCGAGTGCTTACCCTTCAGGGAGGGACAAGGTTTGGATTTATTATTTGTATTTGCAGGACTAGTGCTTGCCCTGTGGAGGCACTGGTCCTTCTTATCCATTTTTCCAGCGTTGGCGGGCTAGTGCTTGTCCTATGGAGGTCATGGTCCTGCGTTGTTTTGCTTCTGGAAGTCCTGGTTCTTGTTCGGCAATTGGACGCGGAATTTCCAGTCCCTTTCCTTGTCTCCCTTGTTTGCACTTCCCCAGGTTTTACTTGTCTTTTGTCTTCCTACTCCAGATTTAAATGTTCCAGTTATTCATCAATTTAGAATTGATATTGTGCCCTTTTTATTTGTTAGTGGTGGCATGCTTAGTGGTTTGGAGGGGTAAACGGAAGAGTGAAAGAGTATTTACGCACACATATACATACATATAATTTGTCATTTAGTAACAATGTATACCTACAGCTAGCATACGTCACGATTGCTAAGGTTCCTACTACACAGCGTGAAGGAATCTACTGACTTAACTGGCATTCCACAGACTAAGCTTTTACATCAAACCTGTTTGTACTGAAATTTTAAACCACTGCATATACGTTTACTACCAACACATAGAACCAAGTCTTACCGTATTTATCTATCTTAGAGAGAACTGTAATTTCCTCCTAGATGTTTCAAACATATTAATGCAGATGTTGTTTATTTTATCGTCCAGTGGTGTTCAATAATGTTATTTAAGGTTCTCTCTTGTGTTTCATATGAAATCATATGAATTTGTATAGGTAATAGCGCTATAGTATGGCTCTAATGCCTGCAAACCAGTCTGATGCCTGCAAGCCAGTCATAAGAGAAGCTTTCTTCTCTAGTTTCGCAACATCAATCGATGTTGTCGTGTTTTTCATTATATAGGTATATATGTATTCTGAAATGATTATATAGTCATGTGTCGAAGCGGTTGATCGACACAGTTTAGAACCGATATTGCCCTGCAATAGGCCAGCGTTTAAGTTAGGTTTATTCGAAATTATAAGGCGATGCATTCTCTTTTACACGTCACAGGAAACGTCAGTAACGCACGCCAATTTCATGGTTGCAATAAACCACACGGAACCACTTATTGCTCTTAAGTTATATTAAATGCAATTTCTATTTCATACACGTGCAAGTCAAGCTTGATTGCAAACAAATAGAAATCATGGTTATTCGGGTAGTTCTAACGCAACTCTTAATTTTTCAATTTCCTAATTCTTGATTAATACAAAATATTTCCTTCATTCTCTTCGCAAATATTTTTACTTCAATGTTGCAGTTATTTCTTTGATGATATGTATGCAATAAGAAGATATACTCAATATCGGCTTTCTAGTACTATCCATAAGAATGAGATTTCTTTTCACCACACTTTGCTGAAACAATACAATAAAGGTAATCACCGATATATATATATATATATATATATATATATATATATATATATATATATATATATATATATATATATATATATATATAGGTTCTGCTGATGTTGTTGTTGTTGTTATTATTTTTTTTGTGTGGCTTAACGCCATTTTTCAGCACACGATAGCCGGCCAGTATTAATGGTGGAGGAAGAAACCGAAAAATCTGCGGAAAGAATCAGCGACCAACGAGAAGCTACTAATTTTCTACGTAAGATTTACACCCATTTCTTAAATACTCATGTAAAAGAAACACTACAATGATAATTGTACATAATATTCGATCCATATAATTAAGTGTACCTGCGACAAATAATTAATATCATGATGCTGTAATATTCTGCAAAAAAAATGAGCAAATACTTACTGACCTTTTTAACCTTTGTCTCTCCTTAAACTCTACCTTTAAGTTATGCCGCCAGATTTACGAGTGGCTTCTTTCTTGGAGGAAAACCTATTGATCTGAAATCCTTTCAGGCGAATACTAAATTGCTCGTAAGATTTCGCAGAGTATCATTCAAGCCCTCGATCTCAATTTTGATTGAATATTGCAGTGGACCTATCCAATCAACTTAATGGACAATATCCATTTCGCTGTCTGTCAACGTGGAGACGGATAAGAACACGCCCGTTTACCCCTTGAACTTTCCTTTTGATCCTTCAACTACCCTTTAAAATATAGGTGTGATAACGGCAAGCCATTGTTAAGTAGCACAACCGGTCACGTTTGCCAACTTAAGTTTCCACTCTCTGGCTGGTTATGGTAACCTTGTGTAAGACTTCAACTATAACCCCGCTGCAATCTTTAGGGATCAAACCCAAGATCGCAGTAATATTCCCAAGACCGTTAGATTATAGCTTATACATGACTTTATAGCTGGTGCTTAGCAAACGTGACACCCATAGATATGTAATCTACATCTTTAGGAAATTATTATATGCATGTACATATTGCTCTTACTCCTTAACAGTGTTTCGGTAGTGGAGTTCAATGAAATGTGGATATTTAAAAAATCTGGGATCTCTATCTAACTTGTAGAAGGAAAAAACAAACATATAATTATGATACTGGTAATTTTATATCAACGATAGTTTTGTACAAAACAAAATGCGAGCAATCTAGCAAATACTGCGTGAAATTTAAAATATGAACGCATCCAGGCAGTCTGTAGCTTGGATGTATGATTTATTCATTTATGTGTTTATTTTAAATGCGTCATTTTATCCTAGTGTATTCGGACTTGTAGTGTGTTATCTCTTAACCTTTGCCATATACAAGCGCATCGAACGCGCCATTTTGTATAACTCATTCAACCGATTTCCCTTTTCTAAAGTACAAGTTTTTGTTTTGTCCATGCCTTATGTTTTCAGAAAGACAAATTTTATTGACACTTGTGTCCGTTCCATTCTTTATCAATCAAATCTTGAAGGTTTCAGTTTCGTTTCCTGATATCAAAATACAGAAACTCTTATTGTATGACGATATGTAAAACGAATGCTGGCTGTTGAGATAACAAAGCAGGATATCGAATCTCTCCATGAAATGGGTACGCATATTACTACTGTACATTTACGTTCATCTAAAGATCCTATGAAAAAACGAAAGTGATCTTTCGTCTTCGTGTATAAACACTTATTACAGGATATAACAACAACTACATAATACAATTCTTTAAATTAAACTTGAACCATTTAACTTACTTTATTAGCCGAACAGAAAACTCACAATCACCATGAGTCAGTAACGTTTTGTCTACGACTCATACTTTGGCCAACACCAATTACGTTAAGTATCCCATATAGTGCCACTGGATGTATGACACGACCGTTCCTGGATGTTTGTGCTTAAATTAAAATATTGATCACCCATGGTGATCGATCCATATAACAATCGTATGTTTATAAGTTCCGTACGTTGATTCGCTTTTTCATTACTCATTTAAGTATATATGTTCTGACTAGTTCCAGATAGTAATGATATCGTTTACTTCTACCAGTTGTTTAATTCAGATCGCGTCATTCTGTTCAATCTGTTTTTGGACTTCATGCTTACGAGTGTGGTGGCAGATTCATTATTCGTTCATTTACATTATAAATAAACATCTCGTTCACGGAATTGCTTTCAGTGTCTTCGCTAAAATCTAAGCTAAACCAAGATTCATCCTGTCATGATAATAATCACAAAAAAAAAAAACCCACAAAAGTTTGCCGAAGCCAAAATTGCTGGATATTGTATGGGCAGACTGTGAGAATAAAGTAAAATGGATAATAAATTTGTATGCACCGATGTGTGGACTCCGGAATGTATGGAAGGCGATTACCGTCATAATTCGATGTGTATGTTCTAATCTTCTTGATGCATTATTGTAAATAGCTGCTTGCAAGTGCCGCTTTCACAATTCTTTTCGTGTATATTGTATTTTTCATTGATGCCAATTGTACGAATCAGTTTGAAAATGCTGCTTTCATTCTGCATTATTGTCAACGGTTGCTTACAAGTGTTAAATTCATAATTTTAGTTATGAATTTTCTATTTATCATTGATGCAAGGTGTAAATGGCTGCTTGCAAGTGCTTATACCTGCTTTCCTTCTGCATCACTCTATCTTGCAATTTGCCAACTTCTGAATAGATTCTGCAGTTTATCGTATTGCAAATGTTTTATCAATTATTACAAGTGTTAATATTCTACTTTTAAACTTGCTATATCGCAAGTTACACATATTGCGCCTTCTAAAATCATGATTATAATGTAGCATCAAGCACGTTGCAAGTTAGCATCACGGAAGTTAGCATAAAATAATGCCTCATTAGGACAACAGATGGCGCTGTGACACGTCAATTTCATACAATACGACTACTCCATTGACATTTGCATCAAGAGGTTATACAACTTTACGGCATATTTGGACGTCATATTAAAAATATCATTCGAATTATATTACCACATAACAGTCAGCTGATTTCTCAGAGTATTAACATTCGGAAGAGAGGTGGCCTGCAAGAAGCACAACACATATTATATGTATCAACTGTATACAAATAGATGTATTTACAGTATTATATTTTCGCTGACCCTCCTCTCTTCCCCATTTTGGGGACATTTTGTGGGTGCAACTTATTTCTACCTCATGCTGGCAGAATAAAATAGGTAAATATTTCAATTATACACAATTCTTATACATTGCATAAATGATTATGCCATAGCCATCAAGAGATCACTGCTTGTCTGTCACAAGTATCTCATATCTCCTATTCATTTGAAATCTCCAGTACCAATACAATAGCATGAAGCGATATTTATAGTGTTGATAAGATCATTGATTGTAAGGTACTTCACTGAAAAAACATCAGACTCATATTGGTAGCAATTATAAAAATATAATATATTTAATATAAATAACGTTGCTACCGCTACCAGTAACCAGCTCAATTTATTTTTATTATTACTACTACAATACAGTACCAAACTTGTTTGATACATTTAAATATGAATTATTGTAGTACTTAGAAAGATTAATACAAAGTTTCACATGTATCTTCTACAGATGTGTTTTTTTTTTTTTTGTTAGAAGAGTAAGACACACACACCCAGTACCGGATTTATCAAGTTGCTTAGGTGTGCTTAAGCAAAGGGATCCTATTGGCCAGGGGTGGGGCATCTTCTTGACAAAAAAAAAATACGATGAAGTAAGAAGCCTCTTATTTTAACTAGCACAAGGCCTTATTTATACCTAAATCCGGCACAGCACCACCACCACCCCCTCCGTCATATTTTTAAAGTAACTTTTAAAGTTGTTAAGGCTCCTCACAACTCAGGCTCTTGTAGAACCCATCTGTGACAAATTGGCGGCGTGCAAACCACACCAACCTCTTTCACTACGGTTCGTTGCTAGGGAATGACCTCCGCGGTGTAGTTTACCCAGTGTGGATAGATAAAAAGAAGAATGCAAATCACTGAACAAGTATATTGAATAAAATAAACACGACGAGCCCCCTTTCAATGAACAAATATAAAATTTAATCAGTTTATCAACAGAATTTAAAAATGAAAAGAAATCAATGACTTGGTTACAAAAGAAGGAAAATGGTACTAACATGTACTCAAATAAAAAGACAATACAAATTTCTTTAAATGTAAAATTACTTTCCACGTTAATATACTATCTTGATTGCCAATGAGATGTGACCTTTGAGTGCAACGATGAAAGACTTCATCACCTATTTTATACGGACATCAAGACTTCTGTTCGTCTCTGCTCTGCTGATCTTTGTCTAGCTGTTTCGTCTTGGACTCTTGTCCGTCGAACTCTGACTTAACAATCGTCTCTGGACTTAGATTTCTGCGTAGAACTTGTTCTGGTCATGTGATTGTTTAGGGATTTATCATGTGAATCCAGGAAAGCTGTTTCCTTCAATAAATAAAATGTCTCGCAATAGACAATAGGTCACATTTTCAGATATATTTATATTTTTACATTAATTCGGCTCAGAAAACAAAAGGCATAAATTCTGCCGCATGAACGTTACCTAACTCTCTGTTTACATAGTCAGTCAATGCTTGTCCTGACCTTAATTCGGGTCACGCTAGGGATGGTCATTTAAATTCAACTCAGCCGTACGAACCCGTATGTAACCCCCACCCGACTGTTTACTCTACCAATCTAGCAGTGTTAAGTTACATATGGCTTAGACCCTCAGATCTAACTATTCTAAAATAGTTTACTCGACCAATTAAATATTACAACTAGCATATAGATATCCACTTAAGTGATCAATTAAATATTACAAACTAGTATATGGTATACCTGTAATGTTAAATTATACTCATTCTAAACAGAGTTAATCCATAAACTATGAAACATTGCCCATCGTTCCTTAAGCTTAATTCATTTAAATTCCTAATCACTCCTATGTATTCAAGATTCAATTACATGCAATCTTTTCAACTAATCTAATGAAATTTTAATTACATTCAATCTTGCAAATTCTCCAAATGAATTGATAATTAGAAAATCGAAGAATAAAATGTCATGACTAGCATTTCACTAAAATCCTGCAAAATGAAATCATACATACATACATCATATCAAGAATACATTTGAAATAGATCAACAAATGAAATAACATATTAAAATCGGGAAACTAAGATTGCGTACCTTTTGCCGTTTCTTTATTCGTTTCCACGAACCTCACGTATAGTCCGTCTCCTAACTGAGACAACTATCTGGCCCCTTACTCTATAATGAAAACGTACTTTTTACGAATTCAAAATGTAGAGTTTGCCTACTCGCTGAGACAAAACTCCCGCTTTACTGCCAAATCACGAGATAACGTCTTACACTCTCTTCCCGGAGTCTCGACCACTCTTTTTCCAAGTAAGATTGAAGACTAAAGAATTTTCCTAAAGTAAAACCTTTAATTTAGTTACGCCCATAAATCCATATTAACCAATCGGAATAGACTGTTTCCTAAACCTGTTCCGTAGAATTTTTGGATTGACAAGACAACTAAACAACTAATCATGTCGTAATTAACATTACTTTGAACAATCATCTATAGCCATCTCCTGCCCTTTTCCCGGTCGATTTTGGGAAAGGGTTTTATATCATTCTCTTGTATCATAGCATCTGACTCGGTCATGTTACGTCGGTTATTACGAATTCGCTTTTGCCGTTCAGAGAAGAAATGAAAATAATCATCTAACTATCTCTAGCCCTTTCTACTTTAATTAAGTTGACTTTGATACAATTCCTTTAACCAAAGCTTCTAAGAGTTTTCAAAATTCGACACATCAAACCATCCTCTTCCCCCACACCCGGCATAAACATTCTTCATTTGTCTGTGATTTTTAAATTATTTTATCCGGTTTAAAATATGAGTTCATATTGTCATTACATAAAAAATATATGCACAATACAACTATGCAATCAAGCAAAATAAATAAATAACAAATGTCTACAGTCCTCTGTTTAACTTGTCATAGGAAATAATAGAGAAAAATAAATATTTAATGTAAACCGGCATTCATAAAACCAACATTGTTTGATGAATTAGTCTGAAACAAATAAATTATCATACAGGTAGGTAATTATAAGGAACAAACACCTGGAGTGTCTTGTTACCTTGTTCTTATATGTCTATTTGCCAATCTCTTTTGTTTTTCACGTTCACGTGAATAAAATAAAGACAAGCTTTTCACACAATTTTACTGTTGAATTGGACATACACTCATAACTGCAAATTCTGAGGAATTAAAGATTTACATTCTAGATTAGCCGAGACACATTTCCTTTTGTATACCACAAATATTTGTAAATTATGCCTCAAGAACAGTCAGGTTATATTTTCTTGTGACTGTTTCAAAAATTAATCCAAAAAAAAAAAAGCCAAAAAAAAAATTCAATTACTGGGTCTGTATTCAATTTATATATTGTATAAAAATACTCGCTTTTTGGAGAATTGTTTGCGAGTAATAAAAAAGTTGTTTGCACTTGCTATGGGTAAATATCCATGAAAAGGATTATATTTTTGGCTAATTTGTTATTTATGATGCTTTGACCTTCACAGAACTATTTTATCTATGAATCTGAGATGCAATTTTAAATTTCGCCTGTTATCCCTAGTTTATGTGCCTTGGAACAATGGATAAGGTACATGTAAACAATTTAAATGACTTAATCAAACGAGAGAGAGAGAGAGAGAGAGAGAGAGAGAGAGAGAGAGAGAGAGAGAGAGAGAGAGAGAGAGAGAGAGAGAGAGAGAGAGAGAGAGAGAGAGAGAGAGATTTATGAGTAGCAATTTTCTGACTACACTTGTAAAATATCTGAGCAGAAAGTAATAGCTACTTTATAAGCATGCAATACATTTTATTAGGAGAAATAAGCCCCTCAGAGAAGACACACGGACTTGGTTTCAGAAACTGAAGCCACCCAAGTAACAGTTTGTTTCTTTGAGAAAATGGGGTCATTATGAGAAAATTGAAACCACCTGATGTACCAGCTGATGATGAGTGGCCAGTGAGCAATAAAACTGTTCTTCAGTCGTATAGACAGGAAATTCATAGCCAAGCCCATAAAACTCCTTAAGCTGTTTATTTTGGTGTAAGACTTGTCCAGATCCTGAATCATTTTTATTGCCCGAAAATTAAAAGTAATGTTTGCAAATACCAGAGATCCTGTTACACTTGTCAAATGATACTACATCCCAATCAGAGATCCTGTTCTCTTGTCAAATGATACTAAATCCCAATCAGAGATCCTGTTACACTTGTCAAATCATACGAAATCCCAATTAGAAGATATCTAAGGCACATCTGCAACGTATTCCTGCATTTGAACATTTAACAAAGCCATTTAGCAGATAAATGGTAGACTGTTGCTTCCTTACCTAATAACAAATCACTCGAACAATATTTGTGGACCATAATGGGTACGTCCTCAAGAGTTCCATAGGCTATTCCTCTGAAGAATATTATAGCAAAAACTGTTCTAAAAGTTTAGGCAACGTTTTTAACACTTGTTTGCCTCCCCAAATATGTCCAGCCATTTTATGTTAGATTACGTATAACAATTTATGCATGAATTAGACATCCAACAGTTTAATTTTTCTGCCTATCATCCTCAAAGTCTTCTGGCTAGCACAAAACTGTCCCCAAACACTCACATATCCATGATACATGTATACAATTGCATTGAATCAATTCTTCGAAAAGACAGTGGTCAGTAACATCCTCAATTACATATTTATCGATCAAGATCAGGAGTTTTTTCCCCATGTTGGTAATTATCACCAAATGAAAGGCCCATGACTACCCTAAAACACCAAAAGACTGTACCCAAACATCCTCATCTACCCAGGATACATGTAGGCAATTTAATAAAATCAAACCAAATAAAAAGTCAATGATCATTAAAATTATACCCTGTACAATTTTCGAGTTAGATAAGGAGGTTTTTTTTTCTCTTGTTGATACTTGCCGAAGGAAAATGCCTAAGACTATCCCAAAACACGCTCATCGACCCAGGAAACAAGTATACAATTACAATAACCTAATGAAATTTGCCGCAGTTTTGGTGCATTTTCTCTCTCTCTCTCTCTCTCTCTCTCTCTCTCTCTCTCTCTCTCTCTCTCTCTCTCTCTCTCTCTCTCTCTCTCTCTCTCTCTCTCTCTCTCTGAAAATAGATAATTCACTAAACAACTTTTATATTGCAAAAAGTAGCAAACTGAATAAGTCGGAATCATGCATCACTAAATTTATATTTATAAAATTCTTTTTCAAAGTTTTTTTTATTAATCTTCAATGTGGCAAAGAGCTACTATATTTATATTTTTAAACTTCTTGAACTAATTTATTTTTTTAATTAGTTTTTAATAATGAGAATGATAATAAATAAAAGTAAAATTTTTCTGTAACATTATGTCTTTTGTCTCCGATTAATTCCACTTTTAGAGACAAATGTTTTAAAGAAAGCAATCATTTTTTAAAGCTTTCTTTAAAAATACATTCAGAGGCTGAGGTTCTGTACATTAACAATGCAAATTAAGTATTGAAAACAACTGTGCACTAAATCTGATACTTTTAATCACAAGTAAACATTTTTTTTCATGATACGAACATCATTATCCAAAATTTGATTATTTCTGCTTTAGCGACAAAATATGTTCCAACATGAAGATTATGTTGAGAATAAGAAAACCTTTTGGAATGCTTAACCTTTTTCAATTTCATTGTATCTATAACCTTTCTATGTGCTATTGGTGTTGCTCAAAAATTTTATTTTCGCTGGAGCTTATATACAATAGTATGACAGTAAAAGATAGACGTTGATGAGATGCGTCAAAATGGGTGACGTACAATACAATCCTTATAACCAGAGGTCGTCAAGAAGTGTACGCGGGAATATATTATTTCATTTCTGATCTCTGCTTTGCTAATATAACTAATGTTTCCAAAGTAATGAGAGATATCACTAAGAAGTAAATTTCTTAAACAGTGAGAGTGCGTCAAAACCAGGATTAAAGAATATGGACCATCCTGATGCAGTGTATGCGTTTTTGTTTTCATAAGGTGCTATAAATCACTTAGATCTTTGAGAAGGCTCATGGTTTTAGAGAACGATTAAAATTTCGTTGCTAACGTACAATTTAAAATTTAGAAACTGACATTGTTTATCGACACAAAATGAATTTTCCGTAAAGTTCCATTAGGAGCATTAATTTTTTTCTGGTAAAGGAAAATCTTGAGAAATTTAGAGCGCCTCTGTTGTCATAATGCCATGCTATCTCTAGCATGCCATTATGACAACAGATGGTGACACTAGTTGGACAACAAAGACGATACTGATTAAACTTGGTATTTACATTGTTTGCAAGGCCAAATCTGTATGAAAACAGCAGTTTGGATGATGTAATTGTAATATGGCAAGTTTATAAATAGAACATACAAAACTTATAATAAATCACATACCATTTGCCATGTGACATACTACTGAATCAGTTCAGTGGTCGGCAAACTGTAAGATACAAGAACGCAGAAGGAAAGTAGATTTAAGCACTTGCAAGCAGCCATTTACAGCTTGCGTCAATGAAGAATAGAAAATTCATGACTAGAATTATGAATGTAGCACTTACAAGCAGCCATTTACAATAATGCATCAATGAAGATAGGAGAATACAAAGATATAATTATGGTGGTAGTCCCTCTCCGTAGTAATGAGCCTGCCTAGATAATGATGAGATCTAAATCAAATTTGTGTGAACCAAATCTGCAAGGGTCCTACTCCAGAATGGGCCATGATATCCAGTAACCCAACACCATTTGCTGTCTTTGCTGGCACTAAGACGATGACCCGTTTCTGTCCTAAACATCATGGTTTACGCCGTACATTACAAGGCTAGCATGGAGCAGTGTTTTCTGGTAATTGATGTCTGTCAAACGGATTTCTACTGAGCATTTTTTTAAAATTTAAACTGAGAGAGAGAGAGAGAGAGAGAGAGAGAGAGAGAGAGAGAGAGAGAGAGAGAGAGAGAGAGAGAGAGAGAGAGAGAGAGAGAGAGAGAGAGAGAGATTGTTTTAATAATGATGTGTTGGCGACGATATATCAACAAAATGGGCAAATTACGCTCCACATTTTACGTAACTGTTCTTGCGTGCTTACGATGGATGTTACCAAAGCGAAATCACTTAAATTCTTACTTGGAATAAATACATCATGATTATAACATGAGTATCTTCTCTACGTTGGGACAACAATGACGATCTTCTACCAAAATTTATAATCAACTCAACATACATCGTCAGTACCCTGTCACGGCATAGCTTCAGTTATCTTTTCGTACAAGTCAATGGGTAGCAGAGAAAATATATATTAGGTATCCTTGTAAAATGTCTCTATAATTCTTGTAATGTCACTGGCTTCGACTTCAGATGAATTTTAATTGGAAAAAAGCGACATCTCGCTTTCGCGACTTAATATCTCTTATTTTACTAGGTTCTGCTTCCTTTGACGAACATTTGGATGGGGGCGTTAGGATGATCGTATACTCCTCATACAAGGTGGGGGAGCAATATGAATGTTACATTATTTGATGTGTCATAATAATCTAATCGTGGTATACTTTGTTAATTTTGCACTTTTTTTTAACTAAAAGGTAGATACGCATCAGAATACATATTTCGTGTTAATTTAGCAGGTAGATTTTCCTAAATTTTGTGATAAAATGATAGCACTTTTAACAAAACCCTATAAAAATATGCATTTGGTCTTTTACTGTTTGATAATAATAATAATAATAATAATAATAATAATAATAATAATAATAATAATAATAATAATAATAATAATAATAATAAACACGTTTTATATATATATATATATATATATATATATATATATATATATATATATATATATATATATATACATACACTTTTAAATTCAAAAATTAATACAGAAACTAAGGAACATTTTACTTCGGTATTCTTTTTCCTTATGCACAACAGCTGTTTATACATTGTTATAACCAAACAAACAGGTCAAACCTAGGATAATATTGACTGTCATTTTAGTGGTTCATATCGCCTTATCATTTAAACTTGTAAAAAAAAAAATCTGCAGCAAATTTTGTCTGCACATATCGGTTGGCATTTTATACACTTATTGTTATTTGTTGCGGCTGTTGAGCTACCGTCGGCTTAAGGGTTCTTTTGGCGATATGCATATAATATTCCGGATCAAATCCTATGTTTAGCGACTGATAATCCACGTGGAAGAGCACAACCCTTGTCAGGTGGCCATTTTCGATTTCATGCTACACGTGTCTAAACTATATGCGGATGTGTTGTGGAAAGAATTGCATGCAGCAAAATTGCAAATTGCGCACGTGTGTTCCGGAAATATCTGCATGCAGCATAATCGTACATTTTAATAAACAGGTGACATTAGACCCACATATCAACGCAGATTTGGAGGACTGATTTATAGGACTAACATTGTTATATTTATGCTTGTTAATTAACATATGATTGATACTAATTATGGTCACAATTTCACGATGGGATATTGTGATATCCTCCGTTTGCTAGTCTGTTGTTTCGACATTTAATTAACAACACACTGTGTTATTGTGTAATAATATATTTCATTAATTTTACTCTTTTGTTTTGTTTGAAATTTATTGTCATATTTTAGGAGCAAATATAACATCGGCTATATAGTCTAAAACTTAAATGTTAAATTTAAGTAGTACCGTCAGATTTGTTGCTCCGTAGAATACGCCTCCGTATAACGTACAACGGCTTATAAAATACATTTCTAAAACTGCTATCCGAAATTTTAGCTATGAGATAAAATTTCTTTAGAGATCAACTGAATACTTTTCTGTATAGAACAACTGTCAATAAAATACAAAATTGAATAGTGCATTGATTGTCTTTTATATACAGGTTTTACTGTAGCGTACTAACGTGGGAGGGGGGGACGAGGTGGTTGTCCCAGGTGCCAGAGATCTTGGAGCACCAAAAAAATCTGATAAAAATGAAATTGCAGAAAAAATGTTGGTATGACCATCATCGTTTCACCTGGCGCCATTTACCCTTAGTACGTCACTGATATTATATAGTCACTGATAACGACCCGGCATATAAGGTTCAATAGTGTTTGTTCTAATTATTGATCAAAGAAAAATATTTTTTTTTAAAGA
This sequence comes from Potamilus streckersoni, assembly GCA_016746295.1. Lineage (NCBI taxonomy): Eukaryota > Metazoa > Mollusca > Bivalvia > Unionida > Unionidae > Potamilus > Potamilus streckersoni. The sequence goes on along the minus strand of JAEAOA010002330.1, from coordinate 2,468,117 downwards.
ATAAAAATTACTCGGTTTCATCTGCAACATAATGAAAACCCTATCATGCGCAGTTAGAACAGGTTCAATGTTGTTTGTTCTAGTTATTGCTCCAAGCAAACTGCAATGACCAAGATCTGGTGCATTTTCAATTAGACCCGACGTATAAGCGAGTATATACGGAATTTAATATCATTCAAAAAGTCCATGTTGATGTCACCTACGATGTGTTTCCGTGCATCTTTTTAGGTTTATTATGCGGATCTAATCCAGCATTTCTCTTTACGATGATTAATGATTTGGGGATAATCTCTTAGAAATTGCATTAGCAATTAAATTCTAATTTATAATGCTAACATGTTACCTTTCGGCGATTATCAAGATGATTTTAGCATGTTAGTCTCATTTTCTTTCCATTTCATCTCAAATGCCCAAACATCAAAAATTCCTAAAAACAATCACAAAATCGTATATAATATCTTAAACTCTCGATCGATCAAACAGTATTTTGGCCCATGCGTAAATATAAATACTATGCGTGTCTGAACCACTGACATAACCGTAAGGAAGACCCGTATTCCCGATATATAAATCCACAGCGGACACGCTTTCGCCATTCGATATGCTTCATACCCTAACCGAAACAAAAGTAATCGTATGTACTTTTATTTAGATGTCAATTTTGACGGTTTCTAATTCAAACTTAAGCATTATATGTTTAAAAAATATGACATCTCGAGATGTGTACTATTTTATAAAAGTACTTTTATGGTTAATGTTTATCTGTTATTCATCACAATAAAACTAGCTAGTACTTTGCAATACAAATTGTAATGCCAGACCTTTTTTGGAGGTATCACATGTGGTTTCTTGAATGCACATCAACATTGTTCACATAATTTCATGGCTAGATACACATTAGCAATATTTACATGCTTTTATGGATAGATACACATTAGCACTGTTCACATGCTTTCATGGATAGATACACATTAACACTGTTCACATGTCTTCATGGATAGATACACATTAGCACTGTTCACATGCTTTTATGGATAGATACACATTTGCATTGTTCACATGCTTTCATGGATAAATACACATTAGCACTGTTCACATTCTATCATGGATAGATACACATTAACACTGTTCACATGCTTTCATGGATAAATACACATTAGCACTGTTCACATTCTATCATGGATAGATACACATTAGCACTGTTCACATGCTTTTATGGATAAATACACATTAGCACTGTTCACATGCTTTTATGGATAGATGCACATTTGCATTGTTCACATGCTTTCATGGATAAATACACATTAGCACTGTTCATATTCTATCATGGATAGATACACATTAACACTGTTCACATGCTTTCATGGATAAATACATATTAGCACTGTTCACATTCTATCATGGATAGATACACATTAGCACTGTTCACATGCTTTCATGGATAAATACACATTAGCACTGTTCACATTATATCATGGATAGATACACATTAACATTGTTCACATCCTTTCATGGATAAATACACATTAGCACTGTTCACATTCTGTCATGGATAGATACACATTAGCACTGTTCACATGCTTTCATGGATAGATACACATTAGCACTGTTTACATGTCTTCATGGATAGATACACATTAGCACTGTTCACATGCTTTCATGGATAGATACACATTAACAATGTTCGCATACTTTTATGGATAGATACACATTTGCATTGTTCACATGCTTTCATGGATAGATACACATTAACACTGTTCACATTCTATCATGGATAGATACACATTAGCACTGTTCACATGCTTTAATGGATAGACACACATTAACACTGTTTACATGTCTTCATGGATAGATACACATTAGCACTGTTCACATGCTTTCATGGACAGATACACATTAGCACTGTTCACATGCTATAATGGATAGACACACATTAACACTGTTCACATGTCTTCATGGATAGATACACATTAGCACTGTTCACATGCTTTCATGGATAGATACACATTAGCATTGTTCACATGCTTTCATGGATAAATACACATTAGCACTGTTCACATTATATCATGGATAGATACACATTAACATTGTTCACATCCTTTCATGGATAAATACACATTAGTACTGTTCACATTCTGTCATGGATAGATACACATTAGCACTGTTCACATGCTTTCATGGATAGATACACATTAGCACTGTTTACATGTCTTCATGGATAGATACACATTAGCACTGTTCACATGCTTTCATGTATAGATACACATTAACAATGTTCGCATACTTTTATGGATAGATACACATTTGCATTGTTCACATGCTTTCATGGATAGATACACATTAACACTGTTCACATTCTATCATGGATAGATACACATTAGCACTGTTCACATGCTTTAATGGATAGACACACATTAACACTGTTTACATGTCTTCATGGATAGATACACATTAGCACTGTTCACATGCTTTCATGGACAGATACACATTAGCACTGTTCACATGCTATAATGGATAGACACACATTAACACTGTTCACATGTCTTCATGGATAGATACACATTAGCACTGTTCACATGCTTTCATGGATAGATACACATTTGCATTGTTCACATGCTTTCATGGATATATACACATTAGCACTGTTCACATGCTTTCATGGATAGATACACATTAACACTGTTTGCATGCTTTCATGGATAGATACACATTAGCACTGTTCACATGCTTTCATGGATAGATACACATAAGTACTGTTCAAGTGCATTCATGCACAGATATACATTAGCACTTCTTTCTTGCTTTCATGAATAGATACACATTAGCATTGTTCACATGCTTTCATGGACAGATACAGATTAGCACTGTTCACATGATTTCATGGCTAGATACACATTAGCATTGTTCACATAATTTCATGGATAGATACACATTAGCATTGTTCACATAATTTCATGGATAGATATACATTAGCATTGTTCAAGTGCATTCATGGATAGTTACACATTAGCATTGTTCACATGATTTCTTGGACAGATACTCATTAGCATTGTTCAAGTGCATTCATGCAGATACATATTAGCAGTTTTCTCTTCCTATCATGGATACACATTAGCATTGTTCACATGCTTTCATGGATAGATACACATTAGCATTGTTCACATGCTTTCATGGACAGATACATATTAGCATTGTTCACATGATATTATCGACAGAGACACATTAGCTTTGTTCACATAATTTAATGGATAGAGACACATTAGCTTTGTTGACATGCATTAATGGACACATTAACACATTATCACTGTTCAAATGATTTCATGGAGAGATACACATTAGCATTGTTCACATGATGTCATGGAGAGATACACATTAGCATTGTTCACATGCTTTCATGGATAGATACACATTAGCATTGTTCACATGATTTCATGGAGAGATACACATTAGCATTGTTTACATGATTTCATGGAGAGATACACATTAGCATTGTTCACATGATTTCATAGATACACATTAGCACTGTTCACATAATTTCATGGATAGATACACATTTGCATTGTTCACATGATTTCATGGATTCACATTAGCATTGTTCACATGATTTCATTAATATATATACTAGCATTATTCTCATGTTTATATGGATGCATGCACATACATTAACATTATTCATGTTTCATAAATAGATGCTTATCAGCATAATTCACATGTTTTCAAGGACAGATACACATCAGCATTATTAACATACTTTCATGTATGTACACCAACACTATTCACATGCTTTCTTGTATAAACACCAACACTGTTTACATGCTGTTATGTACAGACATACACCAACACTATTCACATGCTTTCTTGTATAAACACCAACACTATTCACATGCTTTCTTGTATAAACACCAACACTGTTTACATGCTGTTATGTACAGACATACACCAACACTATTCACATGCTTTCTTGTATAAACACCAACACTATTCACATGCTTTCTTGTATAAACACCAACACTGTTTACATGCTGTTATGTACAGACATACACCAACACTGTTCACATGCTTTCTGTATAGATATACACCAACACTGTTCATATGCTTTCATATATAGATATACACCAACAATGTTCACATGCTGTCATGTACAGACATACACCAAGACTGTTCACATGCTGTCATGTACTGACATACACCATTACTGTTTACATGCTGTCATGTACAGACATACACCAACACTGTTCATATGCTTTCATATATAGATATACACCAACACTGTTCATATGTTGTGAAGTATAGATATACACCAACACTGTTCACATGCTTTCATCAATAAATATACATCAACAGTATTCCCATGCTTTTAACAGTATTCCCATGCTTTTGACAAGATTCCCATGCTTTTAACAGTATTACCATGCTTTTAACAGTATTCCCATGCTTTTAACAGTATTCCCATGCTTTTGACAGTATTCCCATGCTTTTGACAAGATTCTCAGAGGCAATTCCTTTGAGGAATATTATAACCAATGCCTTAGTAAAAGCTTTGATAATTTTTTTTCTTTACTCAATTTGGCCTTTTTAAATCTGTTCAATCTGATCTAGGGTCAAATTTTATGTCTAGAATTTTCCAGCTTATTATGCTTGAATTTGACACTCAGCAATATCGGCTTCACAGAACTTTACTTGAGAGAACCTTTGAGTCGTGTAATAGAGTTCATTCTCTCTTGCTCATTCTTCAAAATTTTCTTCAAATTAGATTTTATGGCCCATACAAGGTAAAGAAAATGACTGAATTAAATTATAATATCATTACTCTTATCTAAATAAATTAATGGAGTACTAGTATATTGAAAGAAATAGCCAAGTAAATTATGCAATTAATTTAGTTGTACCTGTCCCACCAACTGAGGATATAGGTGAAGAAATTCAATTGGACACTGTTGATATTGGAGGAACAAATCTTTGGAATTCAGAAATTATGATAAATCTGGACCAGAAACTTTTGCATGTACAACAGCTCAAAAGGGATGAACTTAAAGTTATTATTGAGCACATATTCCTACAAGGACAAACAATTTTTTATGACATTGAAATTGTTGATTCAAAACCAGTGAAACAACACTCAAACAGGATGAACCCTCTCAAACAGAAATACTTGAAAAAGGAAATTCTGTATTTGCTGGAAAACGATTTCATTGAGCCCAGGAAAAGTGATTGGAGTTCACCATGTATACTTGTTCTGAAACTGGATAAAACATTCCATATGTGCACTGATTATAGGAAGGTGTACAGTGTGACAAAAACATATTCATTTCCATTACCAAGAATCAATGACTGTAATGATAAAACTGGATATGCAAAGTAGTATGTCACCAAATTTAACCTTCTGAAAGAATTTTAGCAAATTCCACTAACAAAAAAAGCAAATGAAATTTCGGCATTTGTGACTCAAGATAGACTCTACCAATAAAAAGTAATGCCATTCGGGATGAAGGGTTCCCCACGTACTTTTCGATGCTTGATAAATATGATTACTTCTGGTCTAGATAATTGTGATGCTTATATTGATGATGTCATCATCTACAACACCTGGAACGAACAGACTTACTAATGCAAATTTGATAATCAATTTATCTATTAAGTGAGTTCTTCCATGCTTGTGTAACTTTTCTAGGACATACTGTGGGACATGGTCAACTTAAACCTATAGATGCTAAGGTCAAGGCTATCTCTGATTTCCCTGTGCCTGTTAGTAAAAAGCAAACAATGCAATTTTAGGGTATGGCTGGATACTATCAAAAATTTTGTTCCAATTTTTCCAACATTGCTGAACCCCTGACAAGCTTGTTAAGTAAGAAAAACAAGTTTCTTTGGACTGGAAGTCAGTTGGCTTTTGATAGGTTGGTTAAAAGCCATACTCAAAATTGCACCAGTTCTTACAACTCCAAATTTCAGTCAGCCATTAAAGTTATCTGTGGATGCGAGTGATGTTGGGGTAGGAGTAGTTTTGATTCAAGAAGATAGAAATGGTGCTGATTATCCAGTGTGCTATTTTTCAAAGAAATTAAACAAGCACCAAAGAAACTACTCAACAATTGAGAAGGAATTTTGGCTTTAATTTTGGCATTACAACATTCTGAAGTTTACATTACCTCAGCTCCTCCGGTTTTTGTGTTTATCAATTACAACCCAATCACTTTGATTGACAAGATAAAAACCAAAGATTGTTAAGGTGGAGTTTGTTTTAGAAAGAATATAATTTTAACATCAGGCACATCAAAGGAAATGACAATTTGATTGCAGATGCAGTTTCCCATGTATAGAACTATTTTTTATGTATACTTTGTATAATTTATGAGTTTTCTTATGTAATATTGTTTTTATCATATATAATTTACATATAAAAGAAAGCTTTATTATATAAATCTTTAAGTGTTAGGTATATGTATTTAAAATTGCTTGTGTGTTAGTTTAAATATTCTTTTTTATATTGCTTCATTACATTCTATTGCAATGATTTTTTTTCATGGGATTTAGTATTTTTTTACAAAGTATGTTGTTTGTGCAGAACTTAAAATTATTTCATTAGCATTATTTTTAGCTGACCTCATTCAGACATTTGGTAACCCAGAAGTTTAAATTATTGATCAGTATATCAAGGTCATAGATACCTCACTTGTGTGATGCCAATTTTGAGTTATTTGTTATTTAAGAATAATTTTTATTCTCCGGAAAATAAGCGCTTTGTCATCAATGCTTTGGACAAAGACTTTGTGAAAATTATTCCTTGCTAAAGCTGGAATATTCCTTTGTGATTCATAAAATTTACCTGGAACTTTTAACAAATCTTTTGTGATTCAAAATATTCAACGTGGAACTTTTGACATTAATATTTCATTCTTCTGATGTCTCTGTCTGCCATCTTTGAACTTTGCCAGGATTCAAACTTGGATTCATTTAGGATATTTTAGTGTTAGGACATGTGTGCTTCAATTTTAAGAGTTTTGTTTTTGCATTATATTCACAAACTGTAAGTCCTTCATTCTATATTTCATCAATGTGCAAAGGAAAAGTCCAATACTGTTGGATATACCATTCTGTTTATATAATACATGTCTGGTACACTATTATCCTAAAATTATAGACCTTTCTTAATCATTGTGAAAAATGCAGTTGAACAAGGAAGATCTCCTTTCTTTTTCTTCAGGAAATCAAAACTGCCCCATAATACACATATGTAATTAACCAATGTAACAAAAAGGACGTCCTAGCATCCTCTAATAACATTACCAAACACAACAAAACATTTAAATTTTTTTTTCATTTTTTGAGGGTAGGTATTACTGGCAAAGTAACAATGAATAATTTTCTGTGTATATTCTATGCACTGCATTATCAGTCATTTTGTTCTTGCTTTCTGTGTGCCCATGCAAAGAGTATAATCAATGTTAAAAATAGTTTTAAGTTTTTTTCAATAATTTACACTTTCCAAAAACCTTATAGGATTTTTTACATTTATTGCATGAATTATTATCAATATAATACAATTCAATTTGCCAAATGTTGACTCAAACTTTTGACACTGGTCTCATGATCATGAGTATTACAACAATGCGTCAATTGTGGATGCAGGCATTGGCCTTCCTGTTTTAAATAATATGATTTAATTGTAGGCCTTACATACAGGCCTTGGTCTTCCCGTTTTTATTAATGATTTGACTGTGGACCTTACATGAAGGCCCTGACATTCCTATTTTTATCAATATGATTTGATTACGGGCTTGACATGCAGGCTTTGGCCTTCCTGTTTAAGCAATATGATTGTGGGCCTTACATGCTTGCCTTGGACTTGCTGTTTTACACAATATAATATTACTGTGTGTCTAACACACAGGCCTTGGCCTTCCCTTTTTAAGCAACATGATTTGATTATGGGCCTTACATGCAGGTCTCAGCTTACCTGTTTAAGCAATATAATTGGATTGTGAGTTTTATATGCTGGCCTTGGCCTTCTTGTTTTAAGCAATATGATTTGACTGTGAGTTTTATATGCTGGCCTTGGCCTTCTTGTTTTAAGCAATATGATTTGACTGTGAGTTTTATATGCTGGCCTTGGCCTTCTTGTTTTAAGCAATATGATTTGACTGTGAGTTTTATATGCTGGCCTTGGCCTTCTTGTTTTAAGCAATATGATTTGACTGAGTTTTATATGCTGGCCTTGGCATTCTTGTTTTAAGCAATATGATTTGACTGTGGGCTTTACATGCAGGCCTTGGCCTACATGTTTTAAGGAATATGATTTGATCAGATCAGAGTGTGTTAATATGCTAATTTGTAGCTATCATAATCAATCATCTTTTCTATTATGATCGCTAGGTGACACATGCATAAGGTTGGACCAATGGTTGATTAAGACATATGCTGATATCACTGATTTCATAATAGTTATTGTGGAATCTGTCTTTGCAAATACCTTCATATAAAAGGCACTTGTACATACAGCACCTTTGTCAACAAATATTGTGACTTTCTTATATGTTCAACTTCTAATTAAATTACATCTATCCACCATGGGCAAACATATGTACTGGACTGATTGAGCTCAATGAATCTATAAATCACTGTAAATTATGTGGCTACAATGAGTGATTAAAAATGGCCAGAACTGATCCATCTTACAAATCTAAATGTCTCAATATTTTCTTGTATGATATAAAATGGTAGATGATGATGATGAAATTTTCTTCATCAGTATCCTGAAAAAAGATTTAATGTGATAGTAACCTTTCTTAATTACTTTGCTCTTTAAAGATAAAAATCTGATGGTGGAAACAAAATGATAAACATAATATTAGTAACTATCAATTTAATGCTGGTTTCAATACATATATGTCAGCTTAAATTTGAAATTTAAAAAAATTAAGTAAATTTTTATATAAAAGATTATGGATACAAATCAGATATTAGAATTTCAAAATTGGATATTGATTTACATAATAATGTATCTCAATCTGAGTGGAAATATTTCTGTTCAGTCTTACCAAAAATACTAAATACATTAATCTCAAGAACTTTCAGTTTCAAATATACTGCATACTTTAGTTGCAAACAATTTCTTACAAAAATATGTTCAATTGATTGAAACAAGCATAGCTAATGTGGAAAGTGTTTCAGTGTAATAGGATGAAAAAATTTGGGAATGAGTTATGCAGTCAGCTCCAGATCAATTTAACTTACAAGTCAAAATAAATAAGAATTGTATCCAAGGAGGAGAGAGAAATACTTTCATTATCAACCATCACATAAGTATTGAAGAATATTTTACTCATAAAAATAAATTAATAACCAAATTGTAAAATCTGAATCCATTCTTTTGACCATAAAAAATGTGCAGTACAATCAGGGTTTGCGTTGTTTGTTGTATAGATTACTCCTAACAAACTGTACAGACCCATATATACTGGCATAAAATGCAACAGCAGATATGGGTCTGTGCAGTTGGACAAAGGTTTTATACTAGCACTGAATAGGCAGTTTAGTCAGATTAAGGAAATACTGGGATTACAAATGAATACAATTTAAAAACTATTGAATCCCATAACTCTCACATTGCCTTTCATTTTCTTTCTCTCATGGCAGAAAACAAATACAAAATGCCAGTTTTGATTCTTATATTCTTCAGGTTAAACTCTCTTGCCCTGTTTCTTTCTTTCATGGTAGAGAGTGTGTGTGTGTCTTAGATTCTTAACATAGCTTTTAACAATTTTTCAATCGTATTGCTACAATGTTTGCAGTGTAGCAGTTTATAGTGATGTCTAGCACTGGGGCATCATGCTGCAGGCATGTAGCATGATGTCCCACCCAGTCACATTATCCTGACACCAGGCCGACCAGTCCTAACACTAACCTCTGAATGCTGAGTGCCAAGCAAGGCAGCTGTTAGTACTATTTTTGTAAGTCTTTGGTATGACTTAGCTGGGGATCGAACCCATGACCTCCCACATCAGAGACAAACACTCTAACCACTAGGCCACTTGAGTGGTCTCTCATGGTAGAAACATATGATGTACATGTTTTGATTCTTATATTGTTCAGATTAAACTATCTTGTCCTTTTTCTTTCTCTTATGTTATACCCAACTAGTCTTAAGAAGTCTGTACCTGTTTTGATTCTTATATTGTTCAGGTTCAACTATCGTCCTTTTTCTTTCTTTCATGTTATACCCAAAGTCTTAAGAAGTCTGTACCTGTTTTGATTCTGATATTTTTCAGGTAAAACTCTTGTCCTTTTTCTTTCTCTCATGTTATACCCTACTAGTCTTAAGAAGTCTGTACCTGTTTTGATTCTTATATTGTTCAGGTTAAACTCTCTTGTCCTTTTTCTTTCTCTCATGTTATACCCAAATAGTCTTAAGAAGTCTGTACCTGTTTTGATTCTTATATTGTTCAGGTTAAACTCTCTTGTCCTTTTTCTTTCTCTCATGTTATACCCAACTAGTCTTAAGAAGTCTGTACCTGTTTTGTTTCTTATATTGTTCAGGTTAAACTCTCTTGTCCTTTTTCTTTCTCTCATGTTATACCCATATAGTCTTAAGGAGTCTGTACCTGTTTTGATTCTTATATTGTTCAGGTTAAACTATCTTGTCCTTTTTCTTTCTCTCATGTTATACCCAAATAGTCTTAAGAAGTCTGTACCTGTTTTGATTCTTATATTGTTCAGGTTAAACTCTCTTGTCCTTTGTCTTTCTCTCATGTTATGCCCAAATAGTCTTAAGAAGTCTGTAAGTGAAAATTTGATGCCAATATAGCCATTCTTTAGGATTTACATTGATTCTTAAGATGACACTGCAGTGGCCATGCAGGATGTCTCAGCAGTACCATTTTTATTTAGAATCGCTAGACATCATAAGAAGTCATTTAGTTTTAAAAAACATGGTGATACAACCATTTATGTCTGTGCATTGATGTATCACTGTTTTTGACTGACATGAACTGTACCACCATGGCCTTATTGCTTCATAAAATTATGTTTTACAATGTCGGTGAAGGTGAACAAATGTTGTGAAATAGTATACTGGAGGTAAACATATGCAAATTGTAGTATTTGGGCATACATGTATAGCAAATTTTCAACTGGAAAATTTAAATAAAGTTGAAATATTTGCAGTATGGTAGTCTTCTCAATTCACATTTATTAACCAAAGATAACATGCTGACAAAAGATATTGAAGCTGCTTTAGTGTGTGCCAGCATATCACATGCCCAAGGGCAGGATTTAAAAATTGGCTCTATGCATGTGTACATGTGTATGTGTGTGTGTGAGAGAGAGAGCACAATAACTGAAAAACCATTTTATGATACATTTATTAAAATAAGATAATTTATGGTGATGTGATGAAACAAAAGACTGATCTTGAGTGTGGAACTACTACAGGAGCACTGCCTTAATAAAGTTGATGATATAAAATATACAAAGAAAGAAGGAGTCCCCACCTCTCAGAAAATACTGCTGCCATTGTAATGTTGGCACTCTGACAGGGTGTACAATCTTCTCATTCATTTTTAATTGGGAAGTTTCATATAGAAATCAACCAGGGTAAAATTATGTCAGTAGAATGATGCATTATATGACTTACATGGAATGTGAAGACTCTCTAGAATCATTTAAATTTCTCTTAATCTCAATTTCTGCATAAAAGGTACACTACACTAATAAATTTAAATGATTTTACCCCATTTCAATCTTGAATCAAACATTATCTTTCTACAGTAATGCAAAATATAATTAAAGTAATAAATCATATATAAATCATAAAAATTTAGTTTAACTACAACATCAGAGTAACTAACTGAGTGTAAATAAACTAATGAGAACCTGCAATGTTTTGTTTTCATATATCAGTCAAAAGAATGTATAACATCAAAGTGACTAACACACAAAAGAAGTGACTAACACACAAAAGAAGTGACTAACACACAAAAGAAGTGACTAACACACAAAATAAATTGTCAAGGAGTATTAAACATAAAACTGAAGAAGTGATGAAGAACTTTGGCTCCAAATAAATACAAATAGCTATCTGATTTTTAGGAAATGGTGTCCAAAAAACAATTAGGAAACAAATAATAAATATAATGAAATCATCTGAAAAAGCCATTAAATCAAGACAAAGCATCAATACTCTGATTAGAATCAGTATGAATCATCTATAGATATAAGGCAATTTATAAGAAGCCAAGACTCTTGTAATGATAGCTATACAGTATCATACACCAAGACTCTTGTAATGACAGCTATACAGTATCATACACCAAGACTCTTGTAATGACATCTATACAATATCATATATACCATATATACCAAGACTCTTGTAATGACAGCTATATATATCATAAACCAAGATTCTTGTAATGACAGCTTTACAATATCATATACCAAGACTCTTGTAATGACAGCTATACAGTATCATACACCAAGACTCTTGTAATGACAGCTATACAGTATCATACACCAAGACTCTTGTAATGACATCTATACAATATCATATATACCATATATACCAAGACTCTTGTAATGACAGCTATATATATCATAAACCAAGATTCTTGTAATGACAGCTTTACAATATCATATACCAAGACTCTTGTAATGACAGCTGTACAGTATCATACACCAAGACTCTTGTAATGACATCTATACAATATCATATATACCATATATACCAAGATTCTTGTAATGACAGCTATATATATCATAAACCAAGATTCTTGTAATGACAGCTTTACAATATCATATACCAAGACTCTTGTAATGACAGCTATACAGTATCATACACCAAGACTCTTGTAATGACAGCTATACAGTATCATACACCAAGACTCTTGTAATGACATCTATACAATATCATATATACCATATATACCAAGACTCTTGTAATGACAGCTATATATATCATAAACCAAGATTCTTGTAATGACAGCTATACAATATCATATACCAAGACTCTTGTAATGACAGCTATACAGTACCATACACCAAGACTCTTGTAATGACAGCTATTCAATATCATATACCAAGACTGTTGTAATGACAGCTATAGAGAATCATACACCAAGACTCTTGTAATGAAAGCTATATAGTATCATACACCAAGACTTTTGTAATGACAGGTATACAGTATCATATACCAAGCCTCTTGTAATGACAGTTATATAGTATCATACACCAAGACTCTTGTAATGACAGCTATACAGTATCATACACCAAGACTCTTGTAATGACAGCTATATAGTATCATACACCAAGACTCTTGTAATGACAGCTATACAGTATCATACACCAAGACTCTTGTAATGACAGCTATACAGTATCATACACCAAAACTCTTGTAATGACAGCTATATATATCATAAACCAAGATTCTTGTAATGACAGCTATATAGTATCATACACCAAGACTCTTGTAATGACAGTTATATAGTATCATATACCAAGACTCTTGTAATGACAGCTATACAGTATCATACACCAAGACTCTTGTAATGACTGCTTTGCAACAGCATGTATTGGGGGAAGGTTGGGATTAATGAGACCGATCTTATAACTCCACTTAAAGACTGCATTATTAAATAGCATTAACACTGATTTATTAACCATCTCTATCCTTGAGAAGCCTGGTCCTCTCTGATGGTTGAGCTTCATCCTCTTCACTGCTCTGTTCATCTCCATCTGAATCCTGGATATTTTGATGACCTCGTGGATTGACTATTGTCTTCATTTCCTGGGGTTCCTTTCGGAGACAGGGTATGCATTCCACATGAATAAGCTGATTGTACAGGCTTGTACCAATAAGGAGAAACAGGAATCCATCCACTGTATAAAATGTAACAACAAATATACCTACTGCCAATTTTTAATATATATCATATTGCCAACTATAAGCAGGATAGGCAAAGATCTGCCATTGTGTAATGCATCTAATAATTAGAGTTTATGATCTTTGTTTTCTATACGAGTTCAAGAAATCAGCATGAACCCTAATTTGTCAGTACATTAGGTGACAGCAAAACTGGGCCCATACTATTTGAACTTTGTTGCTGTTATAAAGCATGGGTAAATATAGTAGACAACTGTGTTTAATATTAAGAAAATGTGAATTGCATATAGAAAGAAGAAAAGGGAGGAAACTGGAGGGGAGAAGGGAATAAGTTTACAATCTTCTCTTACTTATGAAGTGAAGGCCATTGCAGTTAATTTTGTCCGATAAACCTCAATGTTAGACAAAGAAATATTGCCTACAAACATGATAAGGTATGCATTCATGCTGACATGAGTACAAGATCTTTAGGAAGACTGGTAATCAGACTTAATTAATGACAACACAAACCCTGGTATATTAATGCTGATAATTAGGTTTAGTTAGTGATACAAGAACCAAACCCTGGTCCATTTTCCTGGATAAATAAACCTTCCAATGATAAAACATACAACATCAACTGCAATAAATTGGCATCTGTGTCAGTTCAATGGCATTTTCCTATGGCCTACCTTTTCATGAAGTCAGTTCAATGGCATTTTCCTGTGGCCTACCTTTTCATGAAGTCAGTTCAATGGCATTTTCCTGTGGCCTACCTTTTCATGAAGTATTAGGTCCATAAGTCAGTCCTTCTGTCTATTGTCTATCTGTCTGTATTTATTGCTGTATGTTACATGTATGTCAGGCTGGTTGTTTAGCAATTACAAATGAGTTTTTTAAAACGTTCCTTGAATTTACTTATTCAGCTGAATAGACTTGTGAGGCAAAACTAGGGAGATTTTCAGCCTGGTAAACATCAATGGCAATTTTTGGAACAATTCCAGGTTTCAAGGTCTATAACTACCTTATAATTCACAAATTGACTTATTTAAAATTGAAACAGTATCAAATAATCATAAAACATTTAATACACAGTTAAATATCAAATATCTGGACCCACAATGTCAAACATTTTTTTCTGACAATCGGTCATCCAGATGACCAGATTTTGGTGATAAAGTACATGGAAGTATCTGGACTAAGTGGTTCCAATAATCAGTCATTTGTCATTAACTAAATACAGTCCTATCCACTTATATCGACATGCTGCCTATGTCAACAAAAATGCAAAGTCCAGGCCCATGGTCTATTGTTACTAGTAAATTTGTTATGCTTATGTTGACATCAATATAAAAAATAAACATACATGTTGACAGAAACCATAGGTCCCATATTGAATAAATCCTGTTTTCTAATTATTTATGTTGACAAGATGCAAGTTCTGATACATATTTTGTTCTACTATACAATTGTTTGGTTGTTTGCTGCTGGGTTTTATTGCTGCCATCACATTAACAAATGGATATTTACTTGTACTTTCAAAGTTGGCCTTTCACAGCAACTTCAATAACATAATGCACCTTCCATCAAAATGACTACAATCTTTAATAAAAACAATGTTCCCTTCATCGAAGCAATCCAGCACCAAATTTTAATAAAAGCAATGAAATCTGATTAATTATTGCATTTTCTGAAGTTATCAGTGACTGGAACTACTGCTGATCAATAAAATATGATGAAAATTTGTGACAACACAAAATAACTATATTTGTACTTCAACAACATAGTACAGATAAAGTTTATTTTATGTTGTAAAAAAAATTTCTACTAATTTATTGATAAAACATTGGATTCCTGTGTTAGACCTTGTCTTTTATGCTGTGAATGGTTCCTGATTTGCATAAAAATTCTACTTTGAATGAAGGCTAAAAAAATGTGGCATGAAATGCAAACAAAATAAATTCAAAATCTCTTGAAAGTAAATATCTGGTCATCAATGATGTTAAATGGTAGCATCTTGCAAAGATGTTTGTGAAAATTTTCCCTTGCTGACAGGTTTTCATCTCCCTATGAATAGCTTCATCTCCTTGGTAACATGATTAGGCTGATTTAAGTACATGCAGCATGTAAGCAACAACTTTCCAGCTTCATCTCCTTGGTAACATAATTAGACCAGGATCAAGGCTGATTTAAGTACATGTAGCATGTAAACAACAACTTTCCAGCTTCATCTCCTTGGTAACATGATTAAACCAAAATTTAGGCTGATTTAAGTACATGCAGCATGTAAGCAACAACTTTCCAGCAATATGCTAAGTGTATTTTTTAACGACACATGTCTGTTAACAATGGCTTAAAGTTCAAAGGAGGAATACCATTATAGATCTAGGCTGATTTAAGTACATGTAGCATGTAAACAACAACTTTCCAGCTTCATCTTCTTGGTAACATGATTAAACCAAAATTTAGGCTGATTTAAGTACATGCAGCATGTAAGCAACAACTTTCCAGCAATATGCTAAGTGTATTTTTTAACGACACATGTCTGTTAACAATGGGTTAAAGTTCAAAGGAGGAATACCATTATATTCATATGTGGGCATGTATGTGTTGTTTTTTAAAGTGATTTAAAATATATGAATTGTATTGTCAATATATGACACACTTGATGTTTCATGTACATGTTCGTACATAGGTATGTCGCAAAGTGTTTTGATCAAGGTACACATGGCTGATGTAGGCATGTTGAAATTATGAACAGCAATTCATAGATGTATGTACATTGTAATAAACACAACTTTCACAAGATTTGATAGCAACTACACAAATGAATAATCTGCATAATAGGAGTGTAGATAATCATCTACATTTTACTGTATTTTATTAAGAAGTTGTGTATATAATACACAAATATGTCTCTAACATATGTGTGTATAATACACATATGACAATGTAACATGTGTATATAATACACAAATATGATTATGACTGTGTAACATGTGTGTATAATACACATATATGACAGTATAACACATGCATGTATAATACACATATATGAGAATGTAACATTTGTGTATAAATACACAAATGTGATGGTGTGAAATACTTGTGTCTATCAAAACTAAATGTCAAAATTACCTTGCAGAAGTCCATATGAGTTGTCAAAAGGTTCACCAAAATCCTGAAAATGTGAAAAGATATTTTAATATTTTATGAACTGCATTTAATTATATGCTCAGATCAACATATACACAGAATGAACAATTAATCATATAGTTGACTGAAACTTTTCAGCTAAATAAGCAATGATAAAATTAGTGTGGATGACTAAATGAATGAATGAAGTTATTCACCTCTGCAATCAAAATTACTGTAGTTTATACAGCACAATATGCCCCAAAAATGGCTCAATAAATTGTAGGGCTCTGAGAAAATATAGAAGAAACTTTCTGTAGTCACTGTAAGATGGTGGTGAGGAATCTTTTTTCCAAACTTGAAACCTAGAAACTATTTTTGTAAGATTTCTAAAATGATTGCATGAAAAATGTACAAGCAATAAAAAAATACTATTAGAAAGATTACTATACCATTTGAAAAATCAATATACTACAGTAGAACCCGTCATGAGCAGCCTCTGCTATGAGCGACCACCTGTCATGAGCAACCTCTGCTATGAGGGACCACCTGTCATGAGCAGCCTCTGCTATGAGCGACCACCTGTCATGAGCAGCCTCTGCTATGAGCGACCACCTGTCATGAGCAACCTCTGCTATGAGGGACCACCTGTCATGAACCATAGTCATAATGCATGGATTGATTTTATTATATAAACACCTCTGTTATGAGCAACCACCTGCTAAATGGGACCAGCAACCACAATTTCTTGGTGTGAAATTAACAAGTAGGGTGTATAGTGTCATTTGTAAATTGCTGTAAACCAGATGATTAAAGTACATGTCACTAACCACAACTGTAGTTAGAAGTCATGTGAATTGCCAGTAAGATTAACTATTTTTTATCAAAGGGAGTAATGATGGACATGGGTGGTCATTTTAGATTTTTTTTGTATTTTTTTTATCTTCATGAAAACCCACACATTGCCCTTGTAGAAAAATCAATATACTACAGTAGAACCTGTCATGAGTGGCCTTAACTATGAGCAACCACCTGCTAAATGTGACCAGCAACCACAATTTCTTGGCAAAATATTCATTTAGACACTGCCGTGAATGGCTGCATCACAAAAAAAACAACAGATCAACACCAATGACTTTGACTTAATCCTTTGTAAACAACAGAGTTCAGGATACATGTAGTATGCAAACAAAGAGCACATTAAAAAACACTAAACAACCATAAGGCAAAATAAACACCACTACCCATCATTTAATCTTTTGTATCAATGACCGCATATATAGTAAAGACTGTTCAAATACAGTATTTTAAAAAAAAAATATTGGCTAGCCACCTGTTGTGTGAAATTTGCAAGTCCTGTGTATAGTGTCATTTGTAAAATGCAGTAAACCAGATTAAAGTACATGTCACTAACCACCATTGTAGTTATGAAGTCATGTGAATTGCCAGTAAGATGAACCATTTTGTATCAATGGGAGTAATGATGGACATATGTGGTCAATTTAGATTTTTGTTGGTGTTTCTTTATCATTGGGAAAATCCACACATTGCCAGTAGTCCTAATGTCCCAGTGATTAATCTTTTGAAAGGGCTTCAGTGTAGGCTTGAGTACATCATTTGTCTTTCCAGTTAATCTTTAATGCCTGCAGATGAAGGAGGTCTTTACCACTAGTAAGTGAGAATTATTTCCAGATTGATTTTTTAATTATTTTTTCTTTTCTTAGTGTTTCACCCTGCCACCATTTGCTTACCCAGGTGCGGATGGTCACAACCTTTGTTTATCCAGCTATAAGGCTGGTAATTTAAATTTCCTCTCAAAAAATGTATTGTTTCTTGATGAGTTAATTATTTTGGGAGGGGTCATTCATTGTCAAAAAATATATATTTATCCCACATTTCCCCAAATCCTGATCAAAATTGAAATACATCTAGTCATTATTACATCAACATTTATAACAATGGCAGAAATTCCGATGAAAAAAAGAAAAATTCTAACACTGGAAGAAAGATTTAAATTGAAAGAAGTGAAAAAGGGGAAACCACTCGCAAAATAGCAGCCAGCTTTAACATTGGTTTTTGTTGCATATGAAACAACTCTTAAAAATTTATGGTCCTGTAAAGTTACCTTATGGATATGTTGCAAATCATATACATGTGCTAATACATCTACATATTCTGGTGATGTTCAGATATAAATTTGATTCACATTGTTTGATAGATGTACACTGTATATCTTTATTATATAAAGTTATTTTGAGAGGACTGCATGCAATATTTAACAAGATTTATGAATAAAGGATATGATACATGTACCCTGAGTATGGGTATTGTTTTCTTCTGTGCTAACTACTGACCCTGGAAACCAGTCCATTTTCACACACCTCTTATGAGAGAATACTTGTCTTGAGAGACCACTTTTGGTTGGCAGAAGATGTGGTTTCTCAAGACAGGTTTCACTGTATCAAAGATTACTGAACTATGTGAAAGATTGCTATACTATGAGAAAGATTACTACTCTGAGAAAGATTACTATAAGATTACTATACTATTACAAAAAAGATTATCACACAATGAGAAAGATTACTACACTATTAGAAATATTACATTACAATGAGAAAGATTACTACACTATTAGAAATTTTACATTACAATGAGAAAGATTACTACACAATGAGAAAGATTAAATTACAATGAGAAATATTACATTACAATGAGAAAGATTACATTACAATGAGAAAGATTGCATTACAATGAGAAAGAATTCTATACCATGAGAAAGATTATTATACTATTAGAAAAATTAACATACTATGAGAAAGATTAATCACTTGAATAAACTTTTTTCACCACAGATGAGCATACCTTGTCAAATGAATAATATATAATAAGGTCCACAATCCATACAAGTATTGTTCGACAAGCATCAATTAGGGTTCTGTGGACAGCTGCAAAGACAATAAAATGCTTAGTGGTTAATGCATATGTAAAATATGTTTATGAAAATTGACAAATACTCAAAATAATATTGCAATCTAAATGCTAGATTTTAGCAAGTTTAGGCAGTAAAATTAATAGAGAAAATTTTAAGAACAAGTACTGACTATAATATTTTAAGAAACAAAACATTTTTATAATTGTCATAACTTCCAGCAAGCACCTCCCACATCAAATTTTTGAATTTTTGAGAAGTGACTGCAAATTATCAAAATTTGATTTGCCTTGTGTCACACCTAATCTAAATTTTACAAAAGGCTTAAAACTGGAACATTTATATCTACAAGCTATCTATAGGCAATCCTCACCATGTCATTAAAAATGGCATGAAAAAATTAAATGGAACAATTGGGAGTATTTGAATACTATAAAATACAAAAGTCACTTAATCTAAAGTCTGTCAATATACTGCTGTTTCTTACTATAAAGTCCTTCAACATACTGATGTTCCTTACTATAAAGACCTTCAGAATACTATAGTCTCTTATCATAAAGGTCCTCAGCATATTTATGTCCCTTACTATAAAGGTCCTCAGCGATCTGATGTCCCTTGCTATAAAGCTCCACAATATACATGTGTATCTTACTGTAAAACCCCTCAGCATACTGATGTCCTATACTGTAAAGATCATCAGAATACTTGTGACCTTACTATAAAGATCCTCAGTAGACTGATGTAACTATTTTAAAGCCCTTTAGCATACTAATTTCCATTACTATAAAGCCCTCAGCATTCTTATGTCCCTTACTATAAAGCCCTCAGCATATTGATGTCCCTTTCTATAAAGCCTCTCAGTATACTGATATCCCGTATTATAAAGCCAATCAATATGCTAAAGTCTCTTACTAAAGAAACCCCTCAGCATACTGATATCCCTTATTATAAAGCCAATCAATATACTAAAGTCCCTTACTATAAAGCCAATCAGCATACTGATATCAGAATACTATAGTCCCTTACTATAAAATTCCTCAGCATACTGATATCCCTTACCATAAAGCTCCTCAGTATACTGATATCAGAATACTAAAGTCCCTTACCATAAAGCCCCTCAGCACACTGAAGTCCCCTACTGTAAAGCCTCTCAGCATATTGATATCCCTTACTATAAAGCCCCTCAGTATGCTGATATCAGAATACTTAAGTCCCTGACTACAAAGCCCCTCAGCATACTAATATCCTATACTGTAAAGCCCCATCAGCATAATGATATCCCTTACTATAAGGCCCCTCAGTATACTGATGTCCCTTTCTATTATTCCCCTCAACATATTGATGTGGGACCCTTACTATACAGAGAACACCCCCAGCAGGGGCCTTGCAGTAACTACTCATTCTGCCCTGCCTAAAATCCTGCCCTAGTCATGAATTTCTTTAAACTGGTTTGGTTTTCTTTTGATACTTATAGATAATGTATACTACTTAATTCGTAACTAAAATGAATGAATAATGAACTGGCTTCACATGATTACATATTTTAACCCACCCTTGTAGAAGCATAAGACTCGTATCATTTGCATAGCTTCCATGAAAACATTATTAAACAGGAATAATACGTCAATAGATAATTCATTTGACCGATTGTATAGTTTCCAGCATAATTTCATCCCATAACAACTACTGGCACACTTTTGCCAGAATTACAACTTGTGGTCATGCTTGTCCAATTCAGTGATATTGGTTGTATTCCTATAAATATGATTTTCCTAGAACAAGAAAAAATGAAAATACTTGTAAATGGATTGTAAACCATATGGCAGGTAGGACCATCATCTGTGTTACTGTGATATTAAGTGTATATATGACTACATGCAACTTATCTTTTAAAGACTTACCTGTAAGTGATCTTGTCACTGCCAGACCAAAATAATTGTAGAAAGCAATGGACAGAAGGTACAGAAGGCTGAAAGCCAATAACCTGGGACTGTTGCCAATTTGGTACAGAGCATCAAGACTGTTCTCATAGCTGTTATTAACATCACTGCCAGGTATAAAGTACATGGCAGGTAGGACAGCCTGTAAGTTGCAGAACACAAATGGAATAAATAGAAATGCATATATGAGATGGTTTAATCAAAATCTCATTGCACAGCCCTTAAAAGGAAACTTCCATGAAAATGTTTCCTCTCTGTATTTGGTAGATATTATTTTGGTAAATACCACAAGTACTTGCATTTAACTCAAGTCCAGTTGAAATCATTACATGCCCTGATCTGCCATTGCATAATGCACCAGCAGTTTAGGGTCTACATTGATTGTTGTACTGATTACTCTTAGGAAAATGCATAGACCTAGATCTGCTGGCACATTATATGACATTACATCTTGATCTCTGCAGTTTGTTGTCATTCTTGGCAGATGAAATGATGGAAATATTGATGTGTTTGGCATGGCCGTATTGCAGAGTACAATGTATGGAAGATATGAAGACATCAGAGGATCTCCAAATGGTTTGCTGCATCAAAACACTGGCATGTGATCACTGCAGTGCTACATACACTACAACAGATACCTGTTTCCTGTGAAATATTTTCATCAAATCAAACATGGAACCAGTCTAAACCCTCAAGTCATGCTTGCTTTTAATTCAGCTGCATTTTTTTGCTTATAAGAACTAAAATTTGTGACAATTTCTGACCAGTGTGGAATTAAAGTGATAAATGCTGTGACCACCAGAACTATCACTTGAAAACAGACTACAAAGGCTTTATCTGGGCTGAAAATTAAATGCATCAGTTCCTTTTTTTAGCTTTATTGTCAGGACCGTCTGACTAGTAAATAAATGGTTTATTATATTTGGCATAGAAGTACAGTAATAATGAATTTCATGTACCAGTTGTAAACACAAATGCAGTTTAGGTGTCACAGGCAAGATTATAATGGTGGTTGAATACTGCATTGATAATACATTTCTTTCAAGTGATTTATTTCATAGAAACACAAAATATTTTTTATTATGATATAGAGATTATTTATGTCTCCTACAAACTCTATGTAATAAATAAAATACAACATTCACAAAAAGGTATGTATGAGTTTTCCTGCAATGCAATCTTTATACTTACAGGTATATTTCTTATGATCAAAACTTTGTCCGGATTTATCTGTTTATTCACAAGAGGTATACAAGGTGTAATGTAATCAGTTATTTTAATGTTAGAAAATGTTTACCGGTCTTGTATTCAGATTGTGAAATCACATAAATTGGAGCAATTTTCTAATGATGTTTCTCATGACTCAGAATTCAATGCATTTCATGGCTTTGAAGCAGTATCTAATGCATCACATGAATCTGAAACTATTAAATGTATCTTATGATGAAGCAATATCTAATGATTTCATGATGGAATTTTCAAATGTATACAATGACTGATGCATTATCTAACTTATCAGGACTTTAAAGTAATCTAATGTATCTCATTACTCAGAAACAGTATCTACTCTATCTTCTGATTATGTACCTATTACAACAGAATATCTAATGTATCTCATGATCTGGCATCTATCTCTATGTCACAACTCTGAAGCTGTATCTCTAGTATCTCACAACTCTAAGGTGCCATCAAATTTATCTCAGGATTCAGAATCTGTTTAATCTATCACTAATGCTGAGTTTATGAAATAATCCCTGATATGGGGACCACCTATTTCCTGCAATTTGTTTGGACTGGCCAAAGAACAAAATCTAAATCCTAAATACACAAGAAATTGTTCACTGCCAACCCTCTGAAATGCTTATTACACTTGTCCCCATCTTTTTACAGAAGCCACCTTTTACTGCAATAAAGAGAAAGTATATTTCTGCCAGTTTGTTTCCTCTTGAGAGACAAAATCTCTCATAAGACCTCACATCTTTGTTAATGGAGTGAATTGTTACATTCATAAAACCACACGTCCTAGTATAAGGGGTGACATGTTAAATTCATAAAACCACACATCTTAGTATAAGGGTGGTATGTTACATTCATAAAACCACACATCCTAGTATAAGGGTGGCATGTTTCATTCATAAAACCACATATTCTTAGTATAAGGGTGGCATGTTTCATACATAAAATCACATGTCTTAGTATAAGGGTGGCATGTTTCATTCATAAAACCACGCATCCTAGTATAAGGGTGGCATGTTTCATTCATAAAATCACATGTCTTAGCATAAGGGTGGCATGTTTCATTCATAAAACCATGCATCCTAGTATAAGGGTGGCATGTTTCATTCATAAAACCACACATCCTAGTATAAGGGTGGCATGTTACATTCATAAAACCACATATTCTTAGTATAAGGGTGGCATGTTTCATTCATAAAACCACACATCCTAGTATAAGGGTGGCATGTTACATTCATAAAACCACATATTCTTAGTATAAGGGTGGCATGTTTCATTCATAAAATCACATGTCTTAGTATAAGGGTGGCATGTTTCATTTATAAAACCACGCATCCTAGTATAAGGGTGGCATGTTTCATTCATAAAATCACATGTCTTATTATAAGGGTGGCATGTTTCATTCATAAAACCACGCATCCTAGTATAAGGGTGGCATCTTTCATTCATAAAACCACACATCCTAGTATAAGGGTGGCATGTTACATTCATAAAACCACATATTCTTAGTATAAGGGTGGCATGTTTCATTCATAAAATGATATGTCTTAGTATAAGGGTGGAATGTTACATTCATAAAACCACACATCCTAGTATAAGGGTGGCATGTTACATTATTAAGACCACACCAAACATCCTTGTAAAAGGTTTGACTTATTACAGTCATAAGACAGCATATCCTGGTAGCAGGGGTGACTTGTTACATTCATAAAACCACACATCCCTGCAGAAGGGGTGACTTGTTACATTCATAAAACCACACATCCCTGCAGAAGGGGTGACTTGTTACATTCATAAAACCACACATCCCTGCAGAAGGGGTGACTTGTTACATTCATAAAACCACACATCCCTGCAGAAGAGGTGACTTGTTACATTCATAAAACCACACATCCCTGCAGAAGGGGAGACTTGTTACATTCATAAAACTACACATCCCTGCAGAAGGGGTGACTTGTTACATTCATAAAACCACACATCCCTGCAGAAGGGGAGACTTGTTACATTCATAAAACTACACATCCCTGCAGAAGGGGTGACTTGTTACATTCATAAAACCACACATCCCTGCAGAAGGGGTGACTTGTTACATTCATAAAACCACACATCACTGCAGAAGGGGTGACTTGTTACATTCATAAAACCACACATCCCTGCAGAAGGGGTGACTTGTTATATTCATAAAACCACACATCCCTGCAGAAGGGGTGACTTGTTACATTCATAAAACCACACATCCCTGCAGAAGGGGTGACTTGTTACATTCATAAAACCACACATCCCTGCAGAAGGGGTGACTTGTTACATTCATAAAACCACACATCCGGGCAGAAGGGGGGACTTGTTACATTCATAAAACCACACATCCCTGCAGAAGAATGACTCGTTACATTCATAAAACCACACATCCCTGCAGAAGGGGTGACTTGTTACATTCATAAAACCACACATCCCTGCAGAAGGGGTGACTTGTTACATTCATAAAACCACACATCCCTGCAGAAGGGGGGACTTGTTACATTCATAAAACCACACATCCCTGCAGAAGGGGGGACTTGTTACATTCATAAAACCACACATCCCTGCAGAAGGGGTGACTTGTTACATTCATAAAACCACACATCCCTGCAGAAGAATGACTCGTTACATTCATAAAACCACACATCTCTGCAGAAGGGGTGACTTGTTACATTCATAAAACCACACATCCCTGCAGAAGGGGTGACTTGTTACATTCATAAAACCACACATCCCTGCAGAAGGGGTGACTTGTTACATTCATAAAACCACACATCCGGGCAGAAGGGGGGACTTGTTACATTCATAAAACCACACATCCCTGCAGAAGAATGACTCGTTACATTCATAAAACCACACATCCCTGCAGAAGGGGGGACTTGTTACATTCATAAAACCACACATCCCTGCAGAAGAATGACTCGTTACATTCATAAAACCACACATCCCTGCAGAAGGGGTGACTTGTTACATTCATAAAACCACACATCCCTGCAGAAGGGGTGACTTGTTACATTCATAAAACCACACATCCCTGCAGAAGGGGTGACTTGTTACATTCATAAAACCACACATCCCTGCAGAAGGGGTGACTTGTTACATTCATAAAACCACACATCCCTGCAGAAGGGGTACTTGTTACATTCATAAAACTACACATCCTTGCAGAAGGGGTGACATGTTACATTCATAAAACCACACATCCCTGCAGAAGGGGTGACTTGTTACAAATATGAGACACATATCCTGATAGAAGGTGTAACCTGTTACAGTCGTAAAACAATATATCCTGGTAGAAGGGGTGATTTGTAACATGAGAGAATAAACAGTAGTGGTATATGCCATCACAATTTTGCATGATTTGGTGAAAGTATGTTGCTTTCAAAATAAACTCTGAAACTCTGAAAATTCCCAAAACAGGAAGGCATTTTTAAAATATAAATTGGCAAAGAAACAAAGTAACTCACCACAACCATAAGAAATACACCATAAGAACCTTCCATGCCAACAACCTGGAAGTAAAACAGCATTTAGAATATATTGATGACAAATGCAGAAAACCATTTATTGCTTATGACTAAGTATTATTTTGAATTCATATAATCAGATAATCTATGAAATTTTCTCTGTGTTTTTGGAACATACTTCTTTATTGCCAAGCAAAATATAAAAGAATTAAAATGTCAACTCTTGACCATTTTAAATGTTGTTACTCATAATTAAATTGGTCTTAGAATAATTTAAACTAAACCAGTTTTCTATAACATGCTTAAAGCACACTCAATTTAAATGGGAATATCATCTAAAATAAAATCGTTGTTTTGGTTACCCATTTCGAGTATCAAAATTTATCTAATATGACCCAAAACAAAATATGCCAGAAACTTTATAGACAATGGGTCAAATGAATTATCTATTGATGTATTATCATAAGACTGGCAAACCTGGTGCATACATCCTGATTCATTAGCAAGTTCTACTTTTCTTAATTGTACAGTTTTCAGGAAAGCAACTGTCATAAAAAAAAAATCATTCATCCCCTTAACTGAGGTATATATTAGTTATTGTCATATAATATCTGGCACTTGATTTTGTCAGTTACATTATTCCACCTGATGTGCCAGTTGAAATGGAAATTCTTAGGATGCGTATGATGCACCATCTTTCCTCATGTACAACAAATTAGAAGTTGGTGTGAATTTTCTTGTTTAACTCTTTGTTGAATATCTGCCCTTAAGTAGAGCTCATTATATTGAAAAGTACAGGAAAAATATTCTGTCAAAACTGCCCAATTAAAGCATAGCAGAAACAGTAAATATTTGAGTAAAGGTTGAAGATCACAAACTCCTCTTATTAAGGTCAACACATCCTTTGATGTTACAAATGCAGACAGCTGTTACAATTTTACCTACATGAAGTGGATGAAAGTTCCTTTTCTTTAAAAAAAGTTCTTCTATGACCATTTGACTGGCACTGACTAATTGGCTGGATAAAATTAGTATAATACCTGAAGAAAGACAAGAACACAGTCAAATAATTTAACACTTATTACCAATGTTTCTGTTGCTGAATATTTCTTTATCAAAATCATGCAGAAGCACTAAATTCTTTACACAATGAATGTTTCCTTATTAAAATCATAAAGATGCATTAAATTCTTCTAGGGTCACTCACCAGTTATTATGTATATTTGAGAGAGTGACATATGTAAGGTGAAGTTGTTTGCATTTAAAACGTGCACTGTGGAGAGAATGTTGGCACATACATCCATGCTATTTTGATGTAATGTGGCTGACATTTCTTTTGATATTGTACTTTTGAAAATTGTAAAAGTTCTTAGCACACTGCTAAATAAAATGACTGCTCCCTTGTGCTCCAAAAGTCAGTCTGAATTTGTCTAAAGTACGCTATCATTAGAAGCTATTAAAATTGGGAAAATGAATTTTGCCAAACTAGGCAATACCAGCTTCTGAAAGTGCAATGACTGAATTACCAAATATTTATTGTCTCTTTATTTTTTACAATATACCTTTGAAATTCAGGAAGTGAAAATGACCAAGTGGAGTTAGCACTTTTTTGAAAGGTGCACATCTGGAGTAAGGCCAAGCTGTGTACTCTATAATCTATATTACACCCATCAATCACACACCAAAATAAATGGAATTAAAGGTTCTTTGAACAATACCTAAGATATACAATGTCTTTTTTAAATAGCCAGTATTAGCTAGTGAGGAAACTGGGGGAATTCTTTTTTCTTTAAAATTCCAACCCTATGCAAAATATGAAACTGTAGAGTGCCACCTCAGAATATAAATACTTCCTTATCAAAGTCATGCTGAATCAGGATTAGTCAAACACTTTAATAATAATTTCAAATAATAATGTCCCTGTGATTGGCTTTATTGTTCATGCTCTCACTATAGTATGTCTTTGGTACCCATTTTAAATTACAACTGCATTACACAATAAATACTGTGGTACCCATTTTAAATTACATGATAATTACTGTGGTATTCATTTTAAATTACATCTCCATTACACAATAATTACTGTGGTACCCATTTAAAATTACATGATAATTACTGTGACACCCATTTTAAATTACATCTGCATTACATGATAATTACTGTGGTATTCATTTTAAATTACATCTGCATTACACAATAATTACTGTGGTACCTATTAATAAAAAATCCAGCCTATGGCAGTGGGGGGTTACCAATGTGTATCTAAGGCTTAAATGGTTAAAGAAGAGACATGTTTCTGCCTGTACTCAATGATACTGAGATTTTTTAAGAAAGAGATGTATTGCTGCTTGCAACACTGGAAACAATCTGTCCCCCATTTCCCCTTTTGAGACTTTCAAAGTAGTAAGCCTTCTTGCCCTTAAAATTCTATTATTTGCCACTGTACAATGTTCAGTCTACAATATCTAAATAGGACCACATTTGCCACTGAATAATTTTCAGTCAACAATTAGCTAAATAGGACCACATTTCCCACAGTATAATTTTCAGTCAACAATTTGCAAAATAGGACCACATTTGCCACTGCATAATGTTCAGTCAATAATTAACTCAATATGACAATACTGGCCACTGTTTCAAAATCAGTCAATAATGAAATAAACGGGACCACATTTGCCAACAACAATGAATGGAATATAGCTGTATTTGCCATCATATAATGTAGAGCCTACTAACAACCGCCACATTCACCACTGTATAAGGCACTGATGTGTCTGAGACAACTCTGTTCAACAGCAAAAATGGGTATATCCTTAAATTTTTTCTAAAAAAATACTTCAACAAATTCAAATAATAATAAAAAAAATAACATGCAAGGTCAATCATTGTTACACGGTATATGAATGTAAATGAATGCCTTTTAGATTCTAGCAAAAATCAACTCCATAGTTGCTGGTCATATTTTTGCATTGTATTACAAGTGTGACTAGTAATTATAGGTTGTATGGGAAAATATGAAATGAATTTTTTAGATGGATATACTGCACAACCTTAGAAGTGTAGTATATCCTTCTGATTAAATGAGTTCAATTTTTCCCTAAAAATACAGTAATCTTTTTATTATATGCATATTTTCTTATTCTACCCAAGGTTTATTATACAAACAAAAATACACTACAGAAACAAAATTACTAAATGTATACCATATTCCAAACTAAATACACAAGTGTAGATTCATCATTACACAAAAACATTATTAATGCGCATTTAACTCTGCCCAGAACTTGAACTTTGTTGTGCAATAGACATAAGTTTTGAAAGAAAATAACATTTTGGTCTACTCAAATAAAAATTTGGAGTCATATAGTGAATGGATATGCATTGTATCAACTTTTCCATTTGATCTGGAATGAATAGATTTTGGTATTTTTGTAGTTCTACGAAATTCATAATTATATACTGGATTTATCTGTGAGAAATCTGCATGAAGTACATTGAATTGCAGCAGCAAGGAGCAGCATCTTGACATCTGCAAGTGTGTTTATGTTCTGTCACTGAATGTTTGAAATCATAATGTAGGATAAATATGAAATTTTTCAATTGCAGTTATCAAAAAGACAATATGGAATGTAATTCTTATTTCATTTCGAGTGCAGTAAGGAGGATGCTATTGCAATTAGTGGAAATTAAATTGCAATTTCAAAATGTGTGATCAAGCTTGAGAACCCATGACATGGTTCATGTAATTCAGAATTGCAGAACTAAGAAAGTATATTTTTAGGAAATTCAGGATGCAAAACTGTAAGTATATTTATTGCCAAAATCATTACCAGCAAAAGAAAACAGTTTATGCCTTATCACTTGTTAGTTATTTGTAGGGACCCTGTCTGGCATCTATTGCTAGCCTAAATCCGAAACATTGTATCAAAAAGAGTTAACATGGAATGAAGTAAAGTAGCTGGTATGTGGCAGTCCATGAAACATATGCTTTAATTCATTCAGAAACAATTTAAACAACCAAAATGTAAAGGGTCTACTAAATGAATGTACATGATTTGTTTAAAAAGTAGTTTCTAATACACTACTGGACACGTGTCATGTAGTGAGTTCAATATGAAGTGCTTGTGAGAGCAATTATCATAAAATATTGCACAATTCTGACAATGTAAAGTTAATGGACAAAAATCTGAGCATATAATAATAAGGTATTATGTGCAAACATTGTTGCTGATTTTACGGGTTAATTAGTGCAAGTATAAAATTGTATTAGTTTTATTTACAATGCTATGCAGAAAATTACTAATAATGATTTGTAAAGATAAAGCTGATATGTACCAAAATCTCCACTACATAGGGCATTGTCTGTTAAAAGACATACTTCTAACTAAAACTGATCTTCTTTAACATGCTCACAAAATTAACTGAGCTTTTTTGCTATCAGCACTAAATCAGCATTTTCAACAGTAATTTCTGTACTTTATTGTCAAAAATGAATTTTACACCAATCAGAAGTGTTTTAAATTTTTTGATGCATAAAATATATTATAAATTGTCTCTTTAAGAACACTGTTGTAAAAACTGATGGAGGGGAATATACCTATGAGAGTATGTGAACCGGAACTGTTGTGTTCCGACTTGAAAACACTTGAGCATCCGACAAGTACCAACCCAACCATTGTGACTATCATGCCTGTCCAATGTAGTCCACATAACTTTCGCTTCAGGAAGATTTTCTGTAACAGAAAAACAGGAACTTGAACAAATGAGTATAAATATTCAAATTTGTGTAATTATTTAAGATATACAAAATCTCTCATAATATGGGAAATATTATCATGTGCTTTGTTAAATATCTTCCAAAACAGTGACAAAATACTCTAGACCTACAAACATACTTTCTGTTGGCCAGTGTGTATGCAGACCATGGTTTCTGTTGCTCCTACATCTATATGCCTACCATAGACCAATAAGGTCCTCCCATTTGCTGAGATAGGACCTCATATAGCCCAAAACTTTTATGACTGGTCTAAAGGGCAATGCAAAGATTTCTGCTGCCATCAAGATACAAGGATCGTCTCCTAAAGAGTTTCATGAAATAAATAACCCCAAGATGAGAGATCCATTGTCACATTCTGAAGACCCCCATGAAATGAAACAAGTCTTAGGGCCATTATATTATTCTCTGAACAAATGGTAGACATCACTAAAATTATTCAGGACATAATTCAACTTTTTGAATGAGGTCAATATAGTTCAAGTGGGATGGAATGGGGTCAATATGGTTCAAGTGGGATGGAATGAGGTCAATATGGTTCAAGAGGGATGGAAATTCAGCAAACAAATGAATACAATGCTCACATGGAATGAGGTCAAATTAGAACTTGTCAACATAGATCAAAAGCAAAGCAACACTGAAACAAACAGTTACATGTCCATATACAAGAACAATTTACTTGATGTATTACACATTGTTCACCAGGTAGTTGGACATCATAGATGCAGAAAAGTTTAAAAGTTAGACATGATTATATCAGTGATTCTTGTGAAGTCCCAGGAAGTAATGTTCAAACTGAAACGGAATATGCTGAATTGGTAAATAGTATCCCTTTATGAAAATTATATGAATTCCAGATGGATTTGTCAATGGGAATGTGAGGTATCCATCTCAGATGTGCTGCAACATTTCCTCAAATCAACTCGTAGCATTCTCAATATGAACCTGATGTCCAATGAAGCTGATGAGAGAGTTAATTCCCAGAACAGATGAAGCTTGCCTTGGAAAAAGGTCTGGAGTAAAATCCTAGTACTGACTGTACTCTAAGTATGAACCATCTCAATGGCTATTTTGAAAGGAGAGCATCAATTCCTGCCATGGAACATCTGCTTGAGTAGGTTTTTTTGAGATAACCGTTGCGAAGAGAGCCTGTCGTTATTGGAATGACACACTGAATGTAGCCTAGCACCTCTCTGAAACAACTTTTACCACAGTAGGTCTGTAGGGCAAAGTCCCTTCAATTTCATGAAAGTGGTTGAACAATTTAAGCCCCTGGGAAGTTAGAAAAGGGCAGCAAAAACATGGAATTATTTTTGGTTAGAGCTAATGGGAGGTAACAGGTCTTTATCTGCCAAAGTTTTTCTGTCAAAACTGAGCCACTGTCAAGAGGAAAGGAAGGGATGGTCCTAATTTAGCATGCATTAAGGGTACTTCTTGTTTCTCTGCTCACTCATTGGAACTATGACTGGAGTTGCTTGGCCTGTGTGAGGTTTACCTTTTTCTTGGCCTGTTGTAAACTAAAAATGGCTTTGTAAT
This sequence comes from Potamilus streckersoni, assembly GCA_016746295.1. Classification (NCBI taxonomy): domain Eukaryota; kingdom Metazoa; phylum Mollusca; class Bivalvia; order Unionida; family Unionidae; genus Potamilus; species Potamilus streckersoni. Next base: position 2,435,230 of record JAEAOA010002330.1, on the reverse strand, counting down.
GATTTCAGGGATAGTGGAAAAAGGATAACAGATTTAATTATGGCAATAGAAGTTAATACTAAGCAGCTCTGTTATCACACACATCATATAAAAAACTGACCCACAAGCATAACTTGAAGGTGCGTTCTTGACAAAACAGTTTAAGCTATGTTCAGATTGCTTAAAAACAGCTATGGACACCAATCTGAAACATGAATGTTGTCACTATAACATTTCAAAGCAGCTGTTGCATGTCAATGAAAGGCTTTTGGTCTATACACAAGATCAACTTTGACAACAATGTCTCTTTTGACAGCTGAAACTTTAGGGTGAAATGGTTGGCAAGTATGACTCATGACACACAGGGTTCAAATCTGATGAAAGTGGCCTGTGCAACAAAAGGCCTGTTAACACTTGTATCATGAAACATATATGTGACTTGGCAGATACTTACATCTGGTCTTTCTTGACAAAAAGATCAATGTATCCAGTTAAGATAACAGGGCATAAGCAGCTTAGAATTGGGATGCAGAGAGAACTCTGGATGCAGAGCAGAAAAATGTAAAAAGCTCAGTTTTACTGAATTAAAAAAATATAATGGTGCTTTTGAGCATGAATCTTCCCAACATTCTCTTCCTGTTCAGGATGTGTCAACAAAGCTAGCAAAACAGATTATGTCTGATGGTGAACGAAGACTTGGATTCCTGTTCATGTTTGGACAAATTATCTTCTGTGTTCACTGTGAGCATCAATAATGGTCTCGGATTGGTACAGTCAGCTGGGACTAGGGTATCAACAAAGCCAGACCCAGGCTGTGATGGAACCAAGACAAGGGATGGGACTGTCTAGTGCTGATGTGCTAAACTTTCTACGAGTCAGATGCTTTTAAATTATCAGAAGCCTTCCATTATGAGTACAAACAGTGTGTCTATGAAGCAGTCTAAGGAAGACAGTATGCAAGACAAGTTCATCCTTGTTGGGATATGCTCATCTCCAGATATTCACTCAAGTATCCCTGAACTGTCCTCATCTTCTACCATCATCTAGAACTGGACTATTACCAGTGCTACTCATTGTGGAACCATGACCAGTGATGGACTGTACTGATTCAAAAACTGGTGAACACATGCATGATCACCAGGAAGGTGATGCATCTGGGGCAGATCCATGGCTGGTGTCATCAGTACCAGGTGCATAGTCATTATTAATGTCTATGTGACTGGGTGTACTGGAAGCAATAATTACTGATGCCATCTTGTACGGCTTCACTGGTGCTGGAATTGATACTGCTTGGTACCAGCAAGAGTCCGCAGTTTAGATCCAGTACTGGAGCAAAAATCACCATGGCCTGTACCAGCAATGTAGAAGGCAATTGTATCTGAGCAGTCTAGGACTGAGCAATGTCCATTGATGACTGTAAAAAGGACTGGGAAGATTCATGTCTAGTCCGACTGGGCATCTCTACCATGTTGAAACTGATTCCAAGGGCTGTGTTGTCAAGGTTAACTTAAAGAAAAGATCAAATATAGATATGATTTGTAAGTACTAATGAACATATGCAAGCAATTAAGACATGTTGGCTGAAAAATCAGGGGCCTCAGGTGGGAGAGTGGTCTAAAATATTCACATTTACCAATCACTGTCATCTCAGCTCTGTCCTTGTTGGTTTGAGTCCCAGGTTTGGCCAATGTAGGTAGGTGAGAAAGCTTGTCAGTAGCTTCCCATTGGTTAATTGTTCTTACCTGGGCTTGGGTTGTTGCATCCTCCAATAGCCCGAACAGCCACAATATATAGCCTATCTTGCACTGAGAAAAGGCATTAAATCCAAACAAAATAGAAAAGCACATACACTTCTTATCCAGGTTTAACAGTATGACACAGATTACACCATTTTAACAAGAGCATCTTGAAGAGTCTAATGCACTATAGTAGAGCTAAAAATGCTCTCCTTAAATTTGTGTATGCCACTTTTGTGGCACAGAAGGATTTCATATGGCCTAGTACAAGCATAGGGAAGACAAAAAACAAATAATAGATTTGACACATGAAATACTGTTGTAAAAATAAATGGAACTTGCTTAAGTATGTAAGGATTTATGTAAGGTATTCAGTCGTACATGTACATAGTTGTTTGCATCTGGTGATTTTTCTGATGATGGATTTAAAGGAAACATAACATGAAGGATGGACTGAATTGTATTTACATTCAATAGGAATCCAATGTTGGACCTCAGATACGCTACACCAGCAGTGTACCAAATTATCTATGGCTCCAAGGCATGTTTTTCAAGGCCACTGACATTGTTAAATTAAAAGCACAAGCTTTTGTGTTATCATGACAATACAATCCAAAAACCAATTGCTGCAAAAAAAACAAAAACATATGAAAAAAGTATCAATATTATCTTTCTATATATTTGGAATGGATTCTAAATTATGAGTCTGAAAAGTTTTATTATGTCAAATAGGAAAGTAAAAATAATGCAAGAAAAACTCAAAGTTTGATGATTATATGTTTTAGTTTATGCACAACAACATAACTGTACAAGAAATGTTTTATGACAATAAAGGTTACATGAGTATATGAATTCATCTCTCCCTCTCTCTCAAACATGCCACTAACTCATTTTTGCTAACACTCTACAATATCAAACTCATAACAAAAATAATATCATTACTTAATTTAAATATTTTTTAAAAAATATTTGACTCTCTCTTTGGGGGCTAATCATGGGCTAGAATCTGAATGTGATAGAATGATTCCCAATCGGTGCTAGGCTGATCCCAGCCTTACTGTGTATTCTGGGCTGATCCCAGCTTGAGTAGAATTGGTACTAGGCAGAATCCCAGCACAATGTAAAAGACTCATTTCCAATCGGTGCTAGGCTGATCCCAGCTCATGTAAAAAATCTGTGCTAGTCTGATCTCAGCATGCTAATGTATTCTGGGCTGATCCCATCTTAACCAAGTCTATGCTAGGCTGATTCCTGCATAAGAGTGTATTCTGGGTTGATCCCAGCATGAAGCAAATATCTTACATTTTTCCTATTAACTGTAAAAGGAATGTATTTAATGGACATGACCTTTATGTTATTAGTATAGCTTATGAGTATCTGATTGGGGAAAAAAAAGCCAAATTGAATTTTGAAATTTAAAATATCAAATGAGAGCCCCGAAGATTATGTTTTGAGTGGCATCATAACCTGATACATCAAAGTTTAATGGATTATACTACATACTGAAAGGATTCAACACTTATGGTTGTCTTCAAACAAGTCATTAACAAGCTTACACTTTGAAACATAAACAAGCACTACACCATTACTATTTAACAATATGAAACATATGCAAGAACTACACTATTACTAATTAACAGTATGAAACCTAAGCAAGCACTACACCATTACTAAACATAAACAAGCACTTCACCATTACTATTTAACAATATGAAACATAAAAAAGCAATATGCCATTACTATTTAACAATATGAAACATAAACGAGCACAACATTACTATTTAATATGAAACATATGCAAGCACTACACCATTACTATTTAACAGTATGAAACATAAACAAGCACTACAACATTACTAATTAACAGTATGAAACATAAACAAGCACTACACCATTACTAATTAACAGTATGAAACATAAACAAGCACTACACCATTACTATTTAACAGTATCAAACATAAACAAGCACTACACCATTACTATTCAACAATATGAAACATAAACAAGCACTACACCATTACTATTTAACAATATGAAACATATGCAAGCACTACACCATTACTATTTAACAGTATGAATCATAAACAAGCACTATACCATTACAAATTAACAGTATGAAACATAAACAAGCACTACACCATTACTAATTAACAGTTGAAACATAAACAAGCACTACACCATTACTATTTAACAGTATGGAACATAAACAAGCACTACACCATTACTATTTAACAGTATGAAATATAAACAAGAACACCTTTACTATATAACAGTATGAAACATAAACAAGCACTACACTATTACTATTTAACAATATAAAACATAAACAAGCACTACACTATTACTATTTAACAATATGAAACATAAACAAGCACTACACCATTACTATTTAACAATATGAAACATAAACAAGCACTACACCATTACTATTTAACAATATGAAACATAAACAAGCACTACACCATTACTATTTAACAATATGAAACATAAACAAGCACTACACCATTACTATTTAACAATATGAAACGTATGCAAGCACTACACCATTACTATTTAACAATATGAAACATAAACAAGCACTACACCATTACTATTTAACAATATGAAACATAAACAAGCACTACACCATTACTATTTAACAATATGAAACATATGCTAGCACTACACCATTACTATTTAGCAATATGAAACATATGCAAGCACTACACCATTACTATTTAACAATATGAAACAGATGCAAGCACTACACCATTACTATTTAACAGTATGAAACATATGCAAGCACTACACCATTACTATTTAACAGTCTGAAACATATGCAAGCACTACACCATTACTATTTAACAGTATGAAACATATGAAGCACTACACCATTACTAATTAACAATATGAAACATAAACAAGCACTACACCATTACTATTTAACAATATGAAACATAAACAAGCACTACACCATTACTATTTAACAGTATGAAACATAAACAAGCACTACACCATTACTATTTAACAATATGAAACATAAACAAGCACTACACCATTACTATTTAACAATATGAAACATAAACAAGCACTACACCATTACTATTTAACAGTATGAAACATATGAAGCACTACACCATTACTAATTAACAGTATGGAACATATGCAAGCACTACACCATTACTATTTAACAATATGAAACATACGTAAGCACTACACCATTACTATTTAACAGTATGAAACATAAACAAGCACTACACCCTTACTATTTAACAATATAAAACATGCAAGCACTATACCATTACTATTTAACAATATGAAATATATGCAAGCACTACACCATTACTATTTAACAGCATAAAACATATGCAAGCACTACACCATTACTTTTTAACAATATGAAACATAAACAAGCACTACACCATTACTATTTAACAATATGAAATATATGCAAGCACTACACCATTACTATTTAACAATATGAAACATATATGCAAGCACTACACCATTACTATTTAACAATGTGAAACATAAACAAGCACTACACCATTACTATTTAACAATATGAAACATAAACAAGCACTACACCATTACTATTTAACAATATGAAACATAAACAAGCACTACACCATTACTATTTAACAATATGAAACATATGCAAGCACTACACCATTACTATTTCACAATATGAAACATATGCTAGCACTACACCATTACTATTTAACAATATGAAACATATGCAAGCACTACACCATTACCATTTAACAGTATGAAACATATGCAAGCACTACACCATTACTATTTAACAGTATGAAACATATGAAGCACTACACCATTACTATTTAACAATATTAAACATATGTAAGCACTACACCATTAGTATTTAACAGTATGAAACATAAACAAGCACTACACCCTTACTATTTAACAATATGAAACATATGCAAGCACTATACAATTACTATTTAACAATATGAAATATATGCAAGCACTACACCATTACTATTTAACAGCATAAAACATATGCAAGCACTACACCATTACTTTTTAACAATATGAAACATAAACAAACACTACACCATTACTATTTAACAATATGAAATATATGCAAGCACTACACCATTACTATTTAACAATATGAAACATATATGCAAGCACTACACCATTACTATTTAACAATATGAAACATAAACAAGCACTACACCATTACTTTTTAACAATATGAAACATATGCAAGCACTAAACCATTACTATTTAACAGTATGACACATATGCAAGCACTACACCATTACTATTTAACAATATGAAACATACGTAAGCACTACACCATTACTATTTAACAGTATGAAACATAAACAAGCACTACACCCTTACTATTTAACAATATGAAACATATGCAAGCACTATACCATTACTATTTAACAATATGAAATATATGCAAGCACTACACCATTACTATTTAACAGCATAAAACATATGCAAGCACTACACCATTACTTTTTAACAATATGAAACATAAACAAGCACTACACCATTACTATTTAACAATATGAAACATATGCAAGCACTACACCATTACTATTTAACAATATGAAACATAAACAAGCACTACACCATTACTTTTTAACAATATAAAACATACACAAGCACACCATTACTATTTAACAATATGACACATATGCAAGCACTACAACATTACTATTTAACAGTATGAAACATATGCAAGCAATACACCTTTACTATTTAACAGTATGGAACATAAACAAGCACTACACCATTACTATTTAACAGTATGGAACATAAACAAGCACTACACCATTACTATTTAACAGTATGAAAGCATACTTTGCATACTCACTGATAAAATGCCAGCAAAAATGATGATGGAACCTCTCAACATCTGCCAGACTGAAGCATCAATATAGACTAGGCCTATACCTGGAAATTTAAAATATGACCCATGATTTTAAATGCATATTACAACACCATCACCTGTCTTAGATTTTTCATTAACTTTTCAATTTTGGGGTATGTATAATGATAAAAAGAATAGAAGGCTTCTATGTAAAAAAAAATTAATAGACAAAAATAAATTTGACCTCTATGGATTTATAGTGTATTTGAAAATTTGAGTAAAAAAATTATTGACAACATATTCAATACAACTTTTGTGTTGATTGCTAATCTTCATTAGAAATGAATTATTCTTTGTCTTAATGTTGTAAGCAAGGAGAGCATATACCAAGTTAATTTACTTACATATTTGTACAGGGGTCATTGCAAGCCATGGTCAAAAATCTAGCATGCTCTCTTACTACCCAAGACTGCTTGTGACAAAGTTTCTTCATTTTTCATAAATACCATAAACAAAAATATCCAACAAAACAAAATAATGTGCCAGTCTTATTTATTCATATATTACTGTCTTTTGAAGAGAAACCTTGACTAGCTCATATACATGTCATTATGGGTTACTGTTAGTGTTGTTGGATTTAACATCATGTTTCAGCTCAGGATAGGTTATACATGGTGGCAATTATTAATGGTGGAGGAAGAACCCTGGAAAGAACCCTTGACCCACAAGAAGCTACAGGTAAGGTTTCTCACATACCCACATTGGCCAAATCTGAGACTCAAACACATGCAGAGAGAGGTGAGATGGCAGTGATCGGTAATGATGAGCGCTTTAAACTACTCCAGCACTTGTGGTCTCCCATGCTCAGTTAAAATTGCAAGAACAATATATTGACACTTGCAGTGACTGGTTAAGGAAGTTTATGCATACTGATAAGAAACAAGGAAATTTTATCACAGGCAGCCATGGGTGACAACAAAGTGTAGTTGATTATCACCTTGGTAATGATGATGATCAGATTACATTCAACATAATACAAGAATACTTTTGTCATTTTATTTTTTTCAAAGAACTTGGGCACTATTTTCAGAGCAGTCTCTATAAATCTGATCAAAAACTTACAATATTCCAATACTACATTTCACATTGTTCAAAGTAATGTCTTAATTAAGACATGATGAGTCTTCCAGGACCTTTAAACCAATGAGAAATCATTTACACTCTTTAACATATACATTTAACCAATTAGAAATCAGCTACACCTTTAATCATGTACATTTAACCAATGAGAAATCATTTGCATTTAAAAACAACATTTTTTATATCAATGAGTAAATTGCTCAAATAGTATATTATAAATATGTTGATCACTGAACTTGCCAAAACTGAATGCACTAATTTTTATTGAATTATAACAATTTGACCTAAGCATGCAAAATTAAAACAAAAAGAAGATAACCTTTCACGGCATATATTACAATGAACTGAAAAGTTACTAGCTACTAACATTGTATTGATAACTTTTTGTTGTTACAAAGCATGAATGTAGATAAACCAACAACTCTCATAAAATTATGCTTAGAAACTTCAACTGAATCAAGAGATCAATATGAAATGCTCTCAATCCCAACCCCCAAAGACCCAACAATACAATATATTTCCATCAATAATTCCAATCATATGTATAAAGAATTAAATCTCTACCTTTTATCTGATTATCCATCCATAGAGGACTAATTGTGCATCTAATATTAAATATAGTGCAATCGGTATGTACTATAACATGGTCAACTAAAAGACCACAGAGTACTTTAATACCAGAAACATATCAATACATCTAAAATTGTATTTAACCTCATTAATTTAACTATAATCTCTCAAACTAATTCTCCTGAGCTATGAAGACCTAAACAATTTCTGTACCATTAAATTTGTGCACAATTAATTTAGATCAAAATGATTATTCACAACATAAATGTTTGCAAATAAATAACATGAAATATATGCTGTGATGAATCATAGTTTGTACAGTAAATAATACTATTATATGCTCATCTTTTTTCTCCGTTGACTTTACATTGCCAGAATAGTGCAATATTCACTAATATTGAACACCTTCATACTGTATCCCACGTGCAAAGGAACAATTTTGTACGAATGAACTAAAGCAGATATTTCATGGACGGCCACATACCAGCAAATGTTTCATAGACTGACACATACAAACTGCTTTGGCACATTCCGTGTTTACTTTTTTGATACAATGTTTCAGATTTAACTATATACAGACACTATAGAGGTTCCTCACAATAAAATGCAAATTATGCATATAAACTGTCTTCTTTAGCTGTTAATAAAAAATGGGCCAAAAATACTTACAATTTACATCCTGAATTTCCTCAAAAAATATAATTTTGTAGGTCTGTAAATCTGAATTAGGTGATCCATGTTATGGGTTCTCAAGGTTGATTACACATTTTGAAATTGTACTGTAATTTCAAGTATATTCCAAGCAAAGTTACATCCTCCTTACTGCACTCAAATAAACATTAAATTCCTCAGAATCTTTTTGATAATTGCAATGGAAAGGCTTCATAATTCCCACATTGTGATCTGAATCATTCAATGACAGAAAAGAAACATGTATGCCGATGTAAACACAATTCAAAACATTAAATTGGCAGACGCTGCTGGAAACCGATGCAAGTCACATCATGTAGATATATCCATATATTAATCAAAAGATTGCATTGAATTGCCAAAAATACCAAAAGGTATTCATTCCACATCAAATGAAAAAGTTGTTGCAATGCGTATTCATTAACAATATTACTCCAAATTTCAATTTTAAGTACAGCAAGCGCCATTTTCTTTCGAAACTTATGTCTAGCGCAACCAACTTCACATTTATCGAGACGGAGTTATGCGCTCATTAATAATGTTGTGTAATGATGCATCAACGCTTATGTATTTAGTTTGGAATATGGCATACAGATAGTTATTTTGTTTCTTTCAGTGTATTTTTATTTATATATTTAAGCCTTGGGAAGAATAAGAAATGAGCATATAATAAAAAGGTTACTGTATTTGTATGGGAAAATATGAACTCGCTTTGTCGGAAGGATATACTGCACTCCCAAGGTCATGCAGTATATCCATCCAAAAAAGGTTTTGTGCTAATTTTCCTAAATATTGCACATAATATATTGGAATTTAAAAAGATTGCAATGGTAGTGGTACATTTACTACATAACACACAATAACAACCTTTATAAGTAGTTCCCTTAGGTACTGTTCACAAAGTGTAAATATATTTTTTAATATATTTTTTAAGAACGGCCTTCATAATGTTTACAAAATGGCATACTTGTGATATCTAAAAAATAATACTTAAAACAGTGGACAATTCAAGCCAGATAGTATTTCTTTCTCTCTCTCTCTCTATGTATGTATGTGTGTGTATGTGTGTGTATGTATGTATGTATGTATTGTATGTATGTATGTATGTATGTATGTATGTATGTATGTATGTATGTATGTATGTATGTATGTATGTATGTATGTATGTATGTATGTATGTATGTATGTATGTATGTATGATTGTATGTATGTATGTATGTATGTATGATTGTATGTATGTATGTATGTATGTATGTATGTATGTATGTATGTATGTGTGTGTGTGTGTGTGTGTGTGTGTGTGTGTATGTATGTATGTATGTATGTATGTATGTATGTATGTATGTATGTATGTATGTATGTATGTATGTATGTATGTATGTATGTATGTATGTATGTATGTATGTATGTATGTATGTAGTCCATTATGAGGAATAATAGAACATTAGCATTGGCCACAGATTCCAAAATTACATATAAAATAAATGTAACAATGGGGTCTTATGATAGTTTAGCAGAAATTGTCTATAGTATAACAAACAGTTGCAGTTATTGCAAAAGGTAAATTAACAACAAAAACAAATCAAAGAAATCAAATTTAGTAGAATCATCCAAAATAAAATAAGAATTCTTATGCTGATCACATACATAACAAATAAAAAAAAAACTGTTGGTGTTATCACTGTGCAATATTCTTACCTGGCTTTTTTACTTTTTTTATATGGTTGCACCATGAGAGACCTTAATGTTGGTAACAATCTTATCAGTCTTTTGCTTGTTCAACAATATGTGCTTACCAACAACTAATGAGTGAAAAACATACTAGATTATTCCATGCAATGCATTTGCATATAGAGGTGCATGCATAAGATACAAGTAAATAATATTATTTACAGCTTATGGAGATAGCGAGAAAATGAAAACTCAAAAAAACCTGCAAGTGATGTTCCAATCAGGTCACAGATGGTTGGAATGATAATTAATGGCTGGAAAATCCTGAAAAATATAGGTACAAAATGGTTGGAATGATAATTAATGGCTGGAAAATCCTGAAAAATATAGGTACAAAATGGTTGGAATGATAATGGCTGGAAAATCCTAAAAAATATAGGTACAAAATGATTGGAATGATAATTAATGGCTGGAAAATCCTGAAAAAAATAGGTACAAAATGGTTCATGTCTAGGAGAGAATCTGGATAGCTTAAAGTTTTCATTTTTTTCTCAATGTAGTCAACATTCATCAGAATGGTAAGCAGGCACTTATCATCATCATCATCATCATCATCATTCTATTGTTGTGGTTGTTGTTATGGTATAATGGTGGCAGTGGTTATGCTGAAAGAGGGTGCATTTATATGGTGAGTCCAAATTGTTGATGCAAATGTAGAATGTTTCTTTGGTGCAGAAGATTTTTATTAAAACAGAAACATATCCCAAGTACAATTTATTTCACCTATTTCACATCTATTCAAAATAAGAAAAGTTTTTAAAAATATTTTAAACAAAGCTATAAAAAAACAAAAGAATAGAAATACTAAAGACTTACTTCAGCCACTTAGGGAAATTTTGCACATGCAATAGTAAAATCAATATAAGTAAATGTAAGCAAAATATAAATGTGCAGCAATCCTAATCTACATGCCAATTATTGGCTGATATTTCATGCACATTTACAATATACATGTAAATGCACACTTTAGAAAATAAATTTTTAAAAATGTCTTCAGCTCTAAATGAGATTATAATTTTTTTTTTAAATTTTTAGTTCCAGATTATTTACCTGACACAATTTTATAATTATATTGATTCAAAACATTTCATTGAAAAGAACATTTTTCATACATGGGTATAGATGGGAACTGACCTGTATAACTAAGTGGAATTAAAACAACATAAAACTTGTCAATGTCTCAGACTGGGATTATTGAAGATGAGTCATTTACAAGCCTGTATATTTCTCCTTAACTTACATTTAATGTGATTTCTGCTGGCACTTACAATTTTCAGTTTCAGTGCAAGTCACTCATAAATCAAGCCCAAATGTAATCAACATGCATGATGATCTAGGGTTACATAATGCACTGGCAAGGTCTATGTTATATATTCTACAGATTAGTCCTAGCAAACCATATGGACCCAGAGCCGATGGTGCATTAAGTGATGGCATTTCTTGGACTGGGCAAATAAGCAAGAATATGTGGTATAAAGAATATCCAGGAACTAGTTAATGAATAGAATGATTGACAGTTTTCCTTTATTCTTTTATTTTAACTGAAAACCAGTCATTGGTGAAAAATGCATTAAATATTAGTATTTGCAATTCTGGAATCGTCTTATTTGAAAAAGGTATAGCACATGTTAAAGCTGTTTTGAAGAGACAGCAAATTATATACATCATGAAATTTCAGAAACAACTGTAAGTATGAAAAATAGGAGAATAAGAGACCATAAATTTTACCAACTCTTCAAAAGTTCTATCATTTTATGGAAAACTCATAAAAACCTAGGAGATGACAGATATTATTGTTAAAGGATGGCTGCTATAGAATAAACCTGATGATGATCGCTTTCCACTTTTACAATAAATAAATATTTACATGCTCACATCAGTCATATAAACTCTATATTCAACGAATATTAATATGTAAGCTCAGTCCTCTGACATGATTTAATTAATTTTTTACAAATATAAACTGAGTACGCATTTGCAGCAACAAAACATTACATAGATAATGAACAATACATAGATAATGAACATTACATAGATAAGAAACATTACATTGATAAGGAATATAATGCAAAATAAAATTTTTATAAAAAATATCATAATGTACATTGATAAAGAACATTATATAAAGAATATAATACAAAAAATAAAGAAATAGAAAAAAACTTACATTTTTCTTTGCTAGTAAAGTTTTTCACTTTTTTATACAAAACTGGAATTCTCCATATCTTGGGGATAATAAACTGTAATTTAAAATTCTATTACCTTGCTTGCTTAGGTGTCTCAGAACTGCTTTCTTCTGGTTTATCACCTACCTATAGCACACAAGGAAACACATAATACATGTAGAAACGTTTTAGCAATTACAAAGTGGCAAACACTGATTACAAAATTACACAGGTACTAAGTAATAAACATCAAACACAAATCTTATGTGTCACCATGAATGCAGAAGTTTATAACCATCCTGTTCAACCAAACAGACATCTGTATTACTGCCACTTAATAACCATCTGTTAAATTCCAGCAGACACCTATCTGACTGGACCTTATTCATCCTGGCAAATTATAACATAAAATTTTACTTGCCCCTTAATAACCATCCTGATAAATCACAAAAAACATCCATTTAAATGCCCCTTAATAACCATCCTGGTAAATAACAATAGACATCTATTTAACTGCCACATAATAAACATCCTGGTAAATAACAATAGACATCTATTTAACAGCCACATAATAAACATCCTGGTAAATAACAATATACATCTATTTAACTGCCACATAATAAACATCCTGGTAAATAACAACATACATCTATTTAACTGCCACATAATAAACAACCTGGTAAATAACAATAGACATCTATTTAACTGCCACATAATAAACATCCTGGTAAATAACAACAGACATCTATTTACCTGCCACATAACCATCCAGGTAAATAACAAAATACATCTATTTACCTGCCACATAATAACTATCCTGGTAAATCACAACAGACACCTATTTAATTACCACTTAAAAACCATCCTGGTAAATCACAACAGACACCTATTTTGCTGTCTCTTAATAATTATCCTGGTAAATCACAACAGACACCTATTTTGCTGTCTCTTAGGTGGCGCTCACCAGTTATTATGTACTTTTGAGAGAGTGATGTATGTAAGATGAAGTTGTTTGCATTTTAAACATGCACAGTGCAGAGAATGTTGGCATACCTATATACTACTTTCATGTAATGTGGATGAAATTTCTTTGGATATTGTACTTTTGGAAATTTTAAAAGATCTTGGGACACTGCTAACTAAAATGACTGCTCCCTTGTGCTCCAAAAATCAACCTAAATTTGTCTAAAGTACACTATTCTTGGCAGCTATTAAAATATGGAAAATGAATTTTGCCAAACTAGATAATACCAGCTTCTAAAAGTGCAATGCCTGAATTACCAAATACATAAAATGTAAAAAAAGTTATCGGCTCTTTTTTTTACAATTTACCTCTGAAGTTCGAGAAGTGAATATGAGCAAGTAGAGCTAGCACGTTTTTGAAAGGTGCACATCTGGAGTAAGGCCAAGCTGTATACTCTCTAACCCATATTACACCCACCAATCATACATCAAAATAAAGGGAATTAAAGGTTCTTTGAACAATACCTAAGATATACAAAGTCTCTTTTAAATAACCAGTATAACTAGTGAGGAAACCCGGGGAAACTCTTTTTCTTTAAAATTTTAACCCTATGCTAAATATGAAACTGTAGAGCGCCACCTTAAAAACAAAGATAAACATTAATGAAATTATTTTTCTTATTTTCATATTATTATGTATGATGTTCTGAGTAGAATGGTACATTAACAATGATTTTATTCATGAAAATAAGCTAATTATGCTAATTTTTGCTCTAGCATACATAATTTGATATGAGGCATGTTTGGGTGAGTAGTGACCTTCATTATGGGGAAATTAGAAGTCTTAGAATATAGGAATAAAGTCAACTTAAATTGAAAAATGTTGCATTAAGTAAAAGAAACCCATAGTGAAAATGTTTTATTTCATTTATTTGCAATGAAATTAAAAAAATAAATGATAACAAAGCAAATTTGCTTTCTTCCATATCAAAGAATTAGTTAACATTTACCCTTGGACCTTTGACCTTTATGAACCTCACCTGTTATATCCCTTTTATAACTGTAAAATTTATTGTTGACATCTCAGGAATAAATATGGCTAGTTTCATGTTCCTGTCTATCAGCATAACACTGGTTGCTATGTTGACAAAATGCAATGCGCATTTTTAAAATAGTTCACTTTTTATCATAAGGAGGGGGGGCTGTACCGGTTTAAGACTCCGACTCTAATAAATGCTGTTCTGAGGGGGGGAAATACATGACAATTATTACAAAGGTCTGTTTTGATGCTTGCGACTTAAATATTTCAGTCGTACAATCAAAATTAAATCATACAATAATAATACCTATAGTCTCTTTATGGTGGCGCTCACAAGTTATTATGTACTTTTGAGAGAGTGATGTATGTAAGATGAAGTTGTTTGCATTTTAAACATGCACAGTGCAGAGAATGTTGGCATACCTATATACTACTTTCATGTAATGTGGATGAAATTTCTTTGGATATTGTACTTTTGGAAATTTTAAAAGATCTTGGGACACTGCTAACTAAAATGACTGCTCCCTTGTGCTCCAAAAATCAACCTAAATTTGCCTAAAGTACACTATTCTTGGCAGCTATTAAAATATGGAAAATGAATTTTGCCAAACTAGATAATACCAGCTTCTAAAAGTGCAATGCCTGAATTACCAAATACATAAAATGTAAAAAAAGTTATCGGCTCTTTTTTTTACAATTTACCTCTGAAGTTCGAGAAGTGAAAATGAGCAAGTAGAGCTAGCACGTTTTTGAAAGGTGCACATCTGGAGTAAGGCCAAGCTGTATACTCTCTAACCCATATTACACCCACCAATCATACATCAAAATAAAGGGAATTAAAGGTTCTTTGAACAATACCTAAGATATACAAAGTCTCTTTTAAATAACCAGTATAACTAGTGAGGAAACCCGGGGAAACTCTTTTTCTTTAAAATTTTAACCCTATGCTAAATACGAAACTGTAGAGCGCCACCTTAATAATTATCCTGGTAAATCACAATAGACACCTATATTACTGTCTCTTAATAATCATCCTGGTAAATCACAACAGACACCTATTTTACTCTCTTAATTATCATGGTAAATCACAACAGACACCTATATTACTGTCTCTTAATAATCATCCTGGTAAATCACAACAGACACCTATTTTACTGCCACTTAATAACCATCCTGGTAAATCACAACAGACACCTATTTTACTGTCTCTTAATAATTATCCTGGTAAATCACAACAGACACCTATATTACTGTCTCTTAATAATTATCCTGGTAAATCACAACAGACACCTATTTTACTGTCTCTTAATAATCATCCTGGTAAATCACAACAGACTCCTATTTTACTGTCTCTGAATAATTATCCTGGTAAATCACAACAGACTCCTATTTTGCTGTCTCTTAATAACCATCCTGGTAAATCACAATAGACACCTATTTTACTGTCTCTTAACAACCATCCTGGTAAATCACAATAGACACCTATTTTGCTGTCTCTTAATAATCATCCTGGTAAATCACAATAGACACCTCTTTTGCTGTCTCTTAATAACCATCCTGGTAAATCACAAAAGACACCTATTTTGCTGTCTCTTAAAAATCATCCTGGTAAATCACAACAGACTCCTATTTTGCTGTCTCTTAATAACCATCCTGGTAAATCATAATAGACACCTATTTTACTGTCTCTTAACAACCATCCTGGTAAATCACAATAGACACCTATTTTGCTGTCTCTTAATAACCATCCTGGTAAATCACAACAGACACCTATTTTACTGTCTCTTAATAACCATCCTGGTAAATCACAACAGACTCCTATTTTGCTGTCTCTTAATAACCATCCTGGTAAATCACAATAGACACCTATTTTACTGTCTCTTAACAACCATCCTGGTAAATCACAATAGACACCTATTTTGCTGTCTCTTAATAACCATCCTGGTAAATCACAACAGACACCTATTTTACTGTCTCTGAATAATTACCCTGGTAAATCACAACAGACTCCTATTTTACTGTCTTTTAATAACCATCCTGGTAAATCACAACAGATTCCTATTTTGCTGTCTCTTAAAAACCATCCTGGTAAATCACAATAGACACCTATTTTACTGTCTCTTAACAACCATCCTGGTAAATCACAATAGACACCTATTTTGCTGTCTCTTAATAACCATCCTGGTAAATCACAACAGACACCTATTTTACTGTCTCTTAATAACCATCCTGGTAAGTCACAATAGACACCTATTTTGCTGTCTCTTACTAACCATCCTGGTAAATCACAACACCTATTTTACTGTCTCTTAATAACCATCCTGGTAAATCACAATAGTCACCTATTTTGCTGTCTCTTAATAACCATCCTGGTAAATCACACCAGACACCTATTTTACTGTCTCTTAATAACCATCCTGTTAAATCACAATAGACACCTATTTTGCTTTCTCTTAATAACCATCCTGGTAAATCATAACAGACACAAATTTTACTGTCTTTTAATAACCATCCTGGTAAATCACAATAGACACCTATTTTGCTGTCTCTTAATAACCATCCTGGTAAATCACAACAGACACCTATTTAATTACCACTTGTTAACTATCCTGGTAAATCACAACAGACTCCTATTTTACTGTCTCTTAATAATCATCCTGGTAAATCACAACAGACACCTATTTTACTGTCTCTGAATAATTACCCTGGTAAATCACAACAAACTCCTATTTTACTGTCTTTTAATAACCATCCTGGTAAATCACAACAGACTCCTATTTTGCTGTCTCTTAATAACCATCCTGGTAAATCACAATAGACACCTATTTTACTGTCTCTTAACAACCATCCTGGTAAATCACAATAGAAACCTATTTTGCTGTCTCTTAATAACCATCCTGGTAAATCACAACAGACACAAATTTTACTGTCTTTTAATAACCATCCTGGTAAATCACAATAGACACCTATTTTGCTGTCTCTTAATAACCATCCTGGTAAATCACAACAGACACCTATTTTACTTCTCTTAATAACCATCCTGGTAAATCACAATAGACACCTATTTTGCTGTCTCTTAATAACCATCCTGGTAAATCACAACAGACACCCATTTTGCTGTCTCTTAATAACCATCCTGGTAAATCACAATAGACACCTCTTTTGCTGTCTCTTAATAACCATCCTGGTAAATCACAACAGACTTTTTTTAACTGCCCAAGACAGAAACTCAAGCCATAATTTTGTTTTGACCAGGCAGGACATGTTGCATGTAGTAATCTCATCTCCTCTGATAGTAAAAAATGGGTCACATCTGCATCAATCAATCATAAATGAAAAAATAGATGAGTGTATTTCTGTCTGTCTGCATACATGTGTGTAATCATGCATTTTCTCTTCCTTTATCCAGCCACACCTGTTCTCTAACTCCAAATTAAGAAAAAAAAAATTAAAACAAGCATAACAGACCATAAGAATTGTGATCAAATGTGGAAAACATGATTTAAAAAACTAAATAAAAAGTCATTTTTTGGGAAAGAATGTCTTTTTAAACAAAAGTACCATACTCCAATACCATGTCCACAAACTGGCATTAGATAGGCATGGCAGACTCTGCAGATTTACTGACCAACAGGTCCAAATTGCCTAGAAATTTTGTCAAGGTATGCCATCTTGAAGTAAACAAACAATGCAGACACAATGATTTTCTTATCAGATTACACAAGATGAAGACCTTTAGACCCAAGAATCTTTAGGTTTCTTTTTTAACTGCAAGTCATCCACAAAGCTTGTATTAGGCAATTACTCTAAAGCAAAAGTTATCCTGAGTCGCAATTACCTTGACATTTGACCTTTTGCCTTAAGTGCAAGCTCTCCACAAATTTTGGTCAAAGTAAATGATCTAAAACAAATATTCTTATGCAAAATCCATTTCTGCAAGTTTCAATAACAAAAACCTTGACAATTTGACTAACATAATCAATAGGCTTCCTTTTCACCCAAAGCACAAGTCATCCACAAACTCTGGCTCAGATACATGGTCTGGTTCAGAAATAAGTTTTTCTCTATTTCAGTTACAGTGACCTTTACCTTTTGATATAAAAAAAATGTTGCTTCCTTATCCCAGGTAAGCTTCCTTACTACAGGTCAATAACTATTATTTTTCAGAAACCATTTTTCTTGTCAGTGACGAGGACCTTTGAACCCCAAAATCAACAGGCTCCATCCCTTAGCTTCAAGCCATCAACAAAGACTGGTACAGATATGTAATGCATAAACTAATGTTAATGTGTGGAAACAAAACTGGTATTGGATGGATGTGCAGATGGACACGATAATCTAATATGATCCATCTTATGGTGGGCATAAAAAAAATTAAAACAACTAATGAGAAAGTCCATTGTTTTATCATTTATATAAAACAACCTGGTTCTAAAATTAATTTTTGATTTTAAAATTCTCTTGAAGATTCATTTGTTTGAAAATTTAAAAATATTGTATGTCTAAGAGCTCCATCTGGGAACACTCATTGAGCAACATCTGCTGGTCCCATGGAGGGTCTGGCTTTAGACAAGATCCCTAGACTAGTAAAAGTATGGAGACCACACACTCAAGAAAACTTTTACACTGAAAACAGCTCTCCTGAAACCCTAAAACTACCATCTTGATTGAAAGTTGGAATGTGAGCACTCTATGTCAGATTGGAACACTAGCTAAGGTTCTCCAGGAATTGCACCAGAACAAGTTGAGTCTACAATGCATGACAGAGGCCAGATGGATAGAAGCAGAGAAAAGAACACTGCCACAGGAAACATGAAAAAATGGTCAGGCAAGCAACAGAACTGGCATCAGAAAGGCACAGGCATCAAGGAATAATTGAATACTTCTTATGTAACTGAAATCCATTAAAGTAAGACCAATGCATGCTAGATTCAATTCAAAATTCGCAGACATGTCCATCATTTATTTGCTGTGCTCCAGTGAAGCAGACAATTATAGCTGAAAGACCTTTTTCTATAACAGCCTGCAAACAGCGGCTTAATCAACACAAGGCATGACTTACTACTCATTGCTGGTGATTTCAATACATAAACATGCACAGACAAGACAGACTGAGAGTCATGCACAGAGAGACTGAATAAGACAAATAAATGAAACCAGTTAAAGATTTTGTGACCTTTGTGAAGACAGTGACTTTGTTATATGATGTACTTTTTTTCCAGTAAAAGCATATCAACAAAATGGCATAGAAGATTATGGATAGTAAGAAAGAAAACCAGATAGAAGACAGAAAGCCAAACTGAAGTAAGGCAGAAAGCCAGATGGAAAACAGAAAGAACAAATAGAAGTCAGAAAGCCAAACAGAAGTAAGAAAGCCAGATAGAAGTAAGACAGAAAGTTAGATTGAAGTAATGCAGAAAGCCAGATAGAAGACAGAAAGCCAGTTAGAAGTCAGAAAACCAAACAGAAGCAATACAGAAAGCCAGATAGAAGAAAGAAAACCAGATAGAAGATAGAAAACCAGACAGAAGTAAGACAGAAACTAGATAGAAGATAGAAAACCAGATAGAAGACAAAAAAAAACAGACAGAAGGCAGAAAGCCAAATATAAGACAGATAGTAATCCAGATAGAAGACAGAATGCCAGATTGAAGTAAGACAGAAAGCCAAAATGAAGTAAGGCAGAAAGCCAGATAGAAGATAGAAAGCCAGATAGAAGTCAGAAAGCCAAACAGAAGGAAGACAGAAATCCGGATAGAAGACAGAAAACCAGATAGAAGATAGAAAACCAGAAAGAAGACAGAAAACCAGATAGAAGATAGAAAACCAGACAGAAGACAGAAAACCAGATAGAAGACAAAAAAACCAGACTGACCATTTGCTGATCAGTGGCAAGTAGTGACACTTATGGCAAAATGTACTGGTCAAGACACATGTTGATATATAGGCAGTGGCCACAGCTTGATGGAAGCCTTTCTTGCCCTGCAGCTGAGAAAGGCCAAAATGGAGAAGAACATGCCAAGCTAGAAGATCCCAAAGTCAAACATGATTGAAAACCTATGGTCAAGAACAAGTTCATCCTACTCGGCAATGAGATGGAAAGCACAATCATGAAAGAAACTGGAAAGAAGACTCTAGTCTACAGTAAAGAACAATAAGAGGAATGGATCTCCAGGCCAACCTAGACTGCTGTTTGAGGCAAAATCACCCAGGCTAAAAGCCTGGATATCCAAAGAATACTCCAACAAGGATAGAGAGCCGTGAAAACAGTGCAATAGTTAACAAAGAGTTTGCTACACAAGTAGAACAAGTGGCAGATAGACAAGACGAAGACCCTGTACAAGATCACAATGGAATTGTCAGAATTGACCTCTGAATATTACATCTGTGGATATTGTCTTTGATGAGACTGAGAAAATAGCAAGATTGAAAGAACACTTTCTAAAGTTATTGAAAAGACCAGGCCCATCAGTTGCTGCTTTGAAACCCAGAAGGTGAAGAGAAACTTGATATCAGACTAGTGGACATCACTGAGAGAGAAGTCAGAGAAACCATCAAAGCCCTTAAAATTGGGAAAGAGCAACATGAAGACATGCCTGCTCAAAATGTACAAATCAGAACATAAAAAAGCCAAAAAGATCCACATAAATATTCCAAAAGTTATGGGGTAGCAAAGAAATGCATGATGAATGGGAACTAGAACATTATCAAGTTGACGAGAAAGGGTAACCTTGAAGAATAACTGGAGAAGTATCACATACTATCACTCACCAGCAGGGTCTTCATCAGAATCCTTTTCAAGAGGATCACCATAACACCTAATAAACACATCAGAAAGAAGCAAGCAAATTTCAGGAAAGAAAAATCTTACAATGTCAAGATTTTCACCCTCTGACACATACTGAAGCAGTCAAATAAAGAGAACAGTAACAGCTACATCAACATCATAGATTCCAAAAAGGTATTCTGACATCTTTCACCATGACTTCCTGTGGAAAATATCCCAAATGTATTTTATCCCACCAAAGACTGCATACATCATTAAAACTCTGCACTAAAGTTTCCAGTGTTAAGTTATTTATGACAACCATGTTACAGACTGCTTCAGCATCAACAAAATAGGGTTATCTCTTTTAACCTTCCTTCTCAACATTTGCCATTGACTGACTAATGAAGAAGACAACTATGGATATGAAAAGAAGAATTTGGTGGACCCTTATCATGGAATGGTAGGGTTTAATTGTGATTGGCACTAACGGTTTCTCATCAAAGAGAGGACCTTTGGTTGAGCATCACTGTGAGAATATATTCCATTGCCTTCATGTACCTTTAAGGTGGAGAAGCCATCTAATTTGAGTCATTTCTCCACAATTATTGTCAGAACTGTTTGTTTCTGATTTTAATAAAACATACAGGTCCTGGAACTCTAGGCTGGGATTAAATACCTGCCAAAATGGGTGTTTAAAGCAAATGAGGAAACATCTTGATTTACTTTCAATTCTCTTCCAAGACCGATGAAACTGATCCAAGATTTTCCTTTACAGTGAAGAAATTAGGATGAAGAATTAGAATTTATTTTTTTTATTTAGAATTTATTTTTTTTTATTCCTGTATCACCTTCAAAGCCTGAGGTGCTGTAGAAGAAACCTTTGGCCATTCCAATCCATAGAAAGAGTATCGATTATCCAGGCTTCTGCATCTTGGACTGGTGATAAAAAGATTGGAATTTTGACATTCCACCTTGTTGCCAATAGGTCCATCTATATGTTGAAAACCTACTGAGTGAAAACTGTTTAATGAAGAGACCATTCCATTTGTATTACATATAGTTCATTCTTGCTGAATAAATCTGCCAATACATTAGCAAACCATGGGAATGGATTTGTCATTGAGTACAAAACTTGAAATTCCAAAATGAGAAAATAAAGTCTGTCTGACAGAATGATTAGTCCATTCCAAGTTAGGTTCTCCAGCCACCAATGAAAGACAAGAATGTTGATATGTAACTAATACTCCAGAGGGAACCATACTCCAAGTCATCCTTGCTCCCTCACAAAAATCCTGTGTTCACATCCATACATATTGTGGTTGTCTGGGGCTGTACATGCAGAGTGTATTTGCAATGAGTGTTCACGGACGTTTTTGATGGAACCTTGCGGACTGTGAAAGCTGGTTCAATTGTCAAAGGTTTGGCCTCCATTTGGACCACAGAAACATTGTAATGGGAGCCCAATGTGACATGTAACTAAGACATCTGCTGCTGCATTTAGCAATCCCAGCAGGTGATGTGAAGGGACTCTCTAGCAGATGGATTGTTCTGTATAGGAAAGTGGATTCCACCACTGTAATGATTCAATTTTCATTTCTGGGGAAGATATATTCGGTTTACCTGAAAGTTGAATCCCAGACTTAAGATGCCCAAAATCAATAAAAGATAAACAAGATCAGAGATATTCTTGTTGACAAGAAAACTGAGAGTAACAAGTGATGTCATGTCTCAAGTGTCTTAAATTGTTTCATTTCTTTTTGATGAACATGCATTACTAACCCTTACCCCAAATCAAGATTTCCTTTCCTTGCATCAATATAAATAAATAGCATCAATATAAATAAATAGCATCAATATAAATAAATAGCATCAATATAAATAAATAGCACACTGATACAAAACAATTTGCTGATATGCATCATTCCACAAATAGTTAGATATCTTACTGATATAAACAGAACAATACCCACCTTTTCCTGCAATGCTAATCTCTCCCTCCTTCTAACTGCACAAAAGCCAAATAAACAAACTGTCTCCCCTGCAAGGATAAGATAACATGTATTTGACATATATTAATTTCTACCACTGCTTCTTTACAAGATGTTATCTAGAACAAGGATAAAGTTACCTTTACCAGATAATCCATTTTAAATTTTATCTTTCTTTGGGGAAAAAGGGGACAATTTTCTAAATATTCAAGAAATTTAATAAAGTAAACAAATCAGGGCTTGCAACTGTTACAAGTGATTTTTGATAAATTAATTTCTTTTTAGCATAATGACTTAAAAACTTAGCAATCATGTATCCTAGAATAGACTCTGTCACCATCACTACCTATACAACCATTATCATCATCACAAAAACAATACATACAACAACAACAACAACAACAACAATAATAATAATAATAATAATAATAATAATAATAATAATAATAATAATAATAATAATAATGTCATAAAAAACTCTATAAACAAACACCTTTCCAGTAATTGAAGTATCCTTGTGTGCGTGTGCATCATGGTGAACATTTCTGAGATTTGCTAAAGTTCTACAATATCAAATACTACTCAACAGCACATAAAAAATTTGATTCTACACTTTTGTTGGATTTAGTTATGTAAAACTGTTACATGTTCTGTTTTAATAATGTGGCAATCCAAACAACAAAATTTTTTTTATTTTTGTTAAAGATACTTTCACACAGAGATCTTATTATGCTAAATTTATTGCCAGGGCCATGGATGACTCAGTGTTCTAAAGCGCTTGCCTTTACCAAACACTGCCATCTCACTTCTGCCCATGTCAGTTCAAGTCTTAGGCTTGGCCAATATGGATATGTGAGAAAGCCTGCCAGTAGCTTACTAAAGGTTTGTGGTTCTTACTGGGGCTTCCCTGGGTTCTTTTTCCACCAGTTATACCGGCTGCCATTTATAGCCTATCATGCATTGAAAAATCAGGTTAAACCAAAAACAACAATAAAATCATTGCCCTTGGTGGTTAAAATCTGATTTTACGTAGCTGATTTTGAGTGAACTGACGCTGGAGTGAGTGTGTGATTTATATTTTAACATGGCTTCAACAATTTTTCAGTAATATTGCTACAATGTCTGCAGTGGAACAGTTTATAGAATGTCTAGCACTGGGGCATCATGCCACAGACATGTGGCATGACGTCCTGCCTAGTCAGATTATTCTGACACCAAGCCAACCAGTCCTAACACTAACCTCTTAATGCTGAGTGTTAAGTGAGGCAGATGTTAGTACCATTTTTAAAGTTGTTGGTATGACCTGGCTGGGGTCGAAACCACAACTTCCCGCATCTGAGGCAGACACTCTAACCACTAGGTCACCGAAGCGGTTAACTGACACTGGAGTATACTGACTGTGAAAAGTGCAGGAAAATAATAGGACAATATAAACATATACCTTAACAATACAAGAAAATAAAACAGATCCTTCTCACAAATGTGATAATTACATGTAGATCAAATAAAGGAGACTGGTAGTCCCATGCAGTACATTACCTTCACAACAATGGACCCAATGTCCACTACAGCAACTTTTTCTTTAAATTTTAATCAAAACAGTGTTACAGAGAAAGAACATTTTTTAAAAAACAACACTATATCCCTCCTAACAACTATAACAACTAGCATAACTTAACACATTGGATGCCCAGAAAAATCATCTGCTTGCTGGTGATCAATAAATTATGTGAAGGTCTCCATTTATTTGTTGCAAACTCAGAGATCTCACTAGGATTTTAAAACTAGTAGTCCAAGTCTTCTATTTTGGGAAAAATTTTAGTCCCACCAGCAAAAGTTGCAATCCCCTCACAGAAGAATATTTGACATAGCTGAAGTGGCTAAATTTCCAGATGAGATGAACCAGCAGATACCATTAAGTTTAATTTTCCAAATTCTTTATATTACTGACATATAGCTCCGAGACTGAATTTAGTCAATCCAAGGAGGAGAGGTCTTATTACAAACACTAAGCCAGTCATCACACACTTTCTTAGACTTGGCTACTGTTCTATCTAATCTATCAGTTCTATCAACTTTAGCACTCGTCTGAATCTCATTACAATCTCTGTCAATTTACTGTTTAACCCCAAAATATTTATCCAATTTGCAAATGACATTTGTCTAAGTCTCAATGTATCTTGATTTTGAGGTCACATGCACTACTTATTCAGCTACACATGGAAATGAACACAATAATGAAAGGTCAAATTATTCATTTGATGTGTTCTTATAATGACTACATGTACATCTCCGGGTCTTTCTGTGTCTGAATTCAATCATTGTAAATAACAGCACATTTTCCCACCACTCAGCAATTAGTCAAAGTCTTTGAACTTGCAACCCAGCTACAGCATCATATTCTTCTGATCTGGGGGTATTTCAGCCTCTGAATTTTCTCAATGTAAATATCAGCACAGCTATAAATATCAACTGATAAACATTTTCCCATTCAAAAGATGGGTTTAGCAGGACTAGCAAGCCTTTGAACTTGCCATTCAGCTATTGTGTGCATACAGAAGACTTGTGTGTAAGTTATTTTCTGCATCCCATATAAAAAAATCTGCATCCAAATATGAATGATTAAGCATTTCAGAGACCTCTGAGACTTTATCTGAAGAAAGTGCCAATGTAACGATTTTAATCTGTTACTTTACGTATGCAGCTGATATATTAATTGCATAATGACAACCATACTTTTTTAATTATTTGCCTGGATTTTACTTTCCATTGTCACAAGCAACAAGGCAATAAATTGTCTACTGCCTATGATACATCAAATGTCCTAAATCTCCTATTCAGACCTTGAATTTTAAATACTGCTTTGCAAATACTTTGCAAAATGAAGGCTGTTGTTGTTGTTCTGGGGCTTAACACCATTTTTCAGCACACGATAGGCTATACATAGCGGCCAGTATTAATGGTGGTGAAAACAAAACCCAGGAAATTCGTAGAAAGAACCACCGACCCATGAGAAGCTACTGGCAAGATTTCTCACATATCCACATTCACCAAATCTTAGACTCGAACCCATGCAGACAGAGGTGAGATGGCAGTGATCCATAATAGAGAGCGCTTTAGACCACTCTGACATTCAGGGTCTCGCAAAATGAAGGTGAAAAAGGACTTTGCAAAATTAAGATAAAAAGGCAAGAATATTTCTGCTAGATTCTTACAAATTTAAGCTTGTAGTGGCAGTAACATATTGAGAATAGTGAAAGTGCCACCTAGTTATGTTCTTTATAGTTTTCCTTAAAAGTATTTACAGATTTTATCATGCAAACATAATGCTTTTCCACAATGCCATTTTAATGAACAGTTGTTCAATATCTACATTATAATACCTTAAAATTACCTTACTTGTAATGTTAGCCAGGTCTGACAATCCAGGAGATTTCATCTCCTGACCAAGGAGATTACCCAAGGATTAGGGAGACACCTGCTTCATCAGGGAGGTATTATCTTTTTGCCTTCATTAAATAGAAGGAGTATATTCACATGTACCAATATTTTTATTTCTTTATCTGCGACCACTCTGGTGGCCTAGTGGTTAGAACATCCACCTTGGATGTGGGAGGTTGTGGGTTCAAACCCTAGCCGAGTCATACCAAAGACCAAATAGTCCTAACAGCTGCCTCACTAGGCTCTCAGCATTAAGAGGTTAGTATTAGGACTTGTTCGTCAGTTGTCAGGATATTGTAACTGGGTGGGACATCATGCTAGATGTCAGTGACATGATACACCTCTGCTAGTCATCACTATAAACTGCCACATTCAAGACATGTCACTGATATGACAAAGCTATGTTAAAAATCCAAATTACTTTATCTAATTTTCTTTGCTTTTTTTTTCTTAAACAAACCTATAAACATGATGAGAGTCTGGAACCATGGGTGATTAAACTGATGAGGATCTGAGGTTGTCTTGTTGCCACTCTTTACTGGGTATCCAGATGCACTGAAAACAGAAACATCAGAGAAGAAACCAATGAACAAAAGTTTAAACCTAAATACCTAAAACTGCCATCAGAACACAAATATCTGAAATAAAAATAAAAACATTGATAGTGAACAGTTTAACTATGCTTGGACTATACTGCTTACTATGCTAGGCCAATATCGTTGAACTATACTAGGATAATAGCTCAGACAATACTGTTTAACTATGTTATAACAATACTGTTTAACTATGCTAAGACAATAGCTAGAGGTGTGTGAGTATGATCTGGATTTTTAATGTAGCTTTAATAATTTTTTAGTCATATTGCTATGATGTCTGTAGTTGGCAGTTTAAAGTGGTCTAGCACTGGGGAATCATGCCACAGACATGTAGCATGGTGTCCCACCCAATCACATTATCCTGACACCAGGCCAACCAATCCTAACACTTTCCTCTTAATGCTGAGCACCAAGCGAGGCAGCTACTAGTACCATTTAAGTAAGTCTCTGTTATGACTGGGCTGGGGATCTAATCCACAACCTCCCGCATCCAAGGATGATGCTCAAACCACTAGGCCACCAGAGCGCTCCAATAGCTAGTACAACACTGTTCAACTATGCTAGGGCAAAATTGTTTAACTATGCCTGGACAATGCTGTTTAACTATGCTAGGACAATACTATTTAACTATACTAAAATAATACTGGTTAACTATGTTAGGATAATACTGCCTAAATATGCTATGACAATACTGTTTAACTATGCCAGGGCAATGCTGTTTAACTATGCTAGGACAATACTGTTTAACTATGCTAGGGCAATGCTGTTTAACTATGCTAGGACAATACTGTTTAACTATGCTAGGGCAATGCTGTTTAACTATGCTATGACAATACTGTTTAACTATGCTATGACAATACTCTTTAACTATGCCAGGACAATGCTGTTTAACTATGCTATGACAATACTGTTTAACTATGCCAGGGCAATGCTGTTTAACTATGCTAGGGCAATGCTGTTTAACTATGCTATGACAATACTCTTTAACTATGCTATGACAATACTCTTTAACTATGCTAGGACAATGCTGTTTGACTATGCTATGACAATACTGTTTAACTATGCTATGACAATACTCTTTAACTATGCCAGGACAATGCTGTTTAACTATGCTATGACAATACTGTTTAACTATGCCAGGGCAATGCTGTTTAACTATGCTAGGGCAATGCTGTTTAACTATGCTATGACAATACTCTTTAACTATGCTATGACAATACTCTTTAACTATGCCAGGACAATGCTGTTTAACTATGCTATGACAATACTGTTTAACTATGCCAGGGCAATGCTGTTTAACTATGCTAGGACAATGCTGTTTAACTATGCTATGACAATACTCTTTAACTATGCTAGGACAATGCTGTTTGACTATGCTATGACAATACTGTTTAACTATGCTATGACAATACTCTTTAACTATGCCAGGACAATGCTGTTTGACTATGCTATGACAATACTGTTTAACTATGCTATGACAATACTCTTTAACTATGCCAGGACAATGCTGTTTAACTATGCTATGACAATACTGTTTAACTATGCCAGGGCAATGCTGTTTAACTATGCTAGGACAATACTGTTTAACTATGCTAGGGCAATGCTGTTTAACTATGCTATGACAATACTGTTTAACTATGCTAGGGCAATGCTGTTTAACTATGCTATGACAATACTGTTTAACTATGCTATGACAATACTCTTTAACTATGCTAGGACAATACTGTTTAACTATGCTAGGACAATGCTGTTTGACTATGCTAGGACAATGCTGTTTGACTATGCTAGGACAATGCTGTTTGACTATGCTAGGACAATGCTATTTAACTATGCTAGGACAATACTGTTTAACTATGCCAGGTCAATACTGTTTAACTATGCTAGGGCAATACTGTTTAACTATGCTAGGACAATGCTGTTAACTATGCTAGGGCAATACTGTTTAACTATGCTAGGACAATGCTGTTAACTATGCTAGGACAATACTGTTTAACTATGCTAGGACAATGCTATTTAACTATGCTATGACAATACTGTTTAATTATGCTAAAACAATGCTGTTAACTATGCTAGGACAATACTATTTAACTATGCTAGGACAATAGCTAAAACAATACTGCTTAACAATGTTAGGACAATACTGTTTAACTATGCTAGCATAATAGCTAAAACAATGCTGCTTAACCATGCTAAGACAATACCATTTAACTATGCTAGGACAATACTGTTTAACAATACTAGTGTATTACTGTTTACTATGTTAAGAAAATACTGTTCAACTATTATAAGACAATATTGTTCATTCCCTGATGAATCAGCAAGAAATACAGATGTATATCATGGACCTGATTTTTTTTGTTATTTGCTTCATCTGTACATTTAAATTTTTTATCCTTGGAAACTCGACACTTTTTCACAGGGATTAAGTGACAGGACTGTATTTATAAGATAAGATAAGAAAATAAGAATTCTTTATTTTAGAATGCATAGTTTATACATCTAAATTAAAATACTGATATAGAGTAAAACATTGTAAACATAAAAGAACATATATATATATATATATATATATATATATATATATATATATATATATACATACATACATACAAATACATATATATATACATATATACCCATAAACATATACATACATATACACACACAAACATATACACATACACACATACATACATACATATATATACACATACATACACATACATACATACATACATATATACATACACATATACATATATATATACATATACACACACATACACACACACACACATATATATACACATATATATATATATATATATATATATATATATATATATATATATATATATATATATATATATATATATATATATATATACATACACATACACATACACACATACATATACACTAAAACATATATACATATCATATGTAGAAGTATTCAGATACATTTACAACAATTATTTGTGCCATGCATTGTTAAAAAATGAAATTTAAGTGACACATTTAAATAGTAATTGGTTCCATCTAATAACAAGGTGAGAATTTAAATTAATGTCATATTTCCAAAGTGATTTCAATATACAGTTCTCACTATTAGAAAGTCTTGTTATCATTGAATATACATACTTTCTCATTACTTCCTCAAAACTTAATATATTATAATTAACAAACATGTTCGAGGCACTGATCCATCTAGGAAGACCTAATAGAAAGCGAAGACTATTATTATAACCAATTACTAGTTTTCTTTTCACATTTTCACTAAAGTTTGTCCACAGTGGAACACAATACATAGTGCAGCAATAAGATTTGAATAATCTAATTTTGATACTCAATGAACAAGGCTTAAATTTGCGTAGAAGCATGTTTGTTCGAGTACACAAATATCGATAATGTCTCATCATATATTCATTATCTGACTGATTGGATTTCAAAATATGGCCCAAATACATATAACTGTCGACATATGTAAGAGCGCTGCCGTTAAGATGTACAGAGGGAGGTGATGATAATTTAAAAGAAGTTGGCTGAAAGACCATGCATACAGATTTTTGTGTATTATAGATGATATCATTCTCTAATGCATATTGTTCACATATCTTCAATAATTTTCTTAAACCTGCGACAGACGGACTTATCAGTGACATATCATCAGCAAAGCTAAAATTGTTAAGAAACAGCCCATTTGGTGGCAGACGTAACCCTACGTTGCAATGGCCCAATATACGATTTAAGTTGTCAATGTAAATATTAAATAACATGGGGGAAAGAATACCTCCCTGCCTCACTCCATTGGTTACATGGAAAGCGCTGGATATTACACTTCCCTATCGCACGTAATACAACTGTTTGCCATACCAGTTGACTAAAGTATGAACAATGTATACAGGAATTTTAATTTCCAGCCACTTTTTAAAGAGTGTCCAATGATTGACTTTATCAAATGCTTTGCTAGCGTCTAAAAAACATGCAAATACTGGGCTGCCATGTTCCGCATAATAGCTAACGGTTTCCTTAAAGGCATAAAGACATAAATCTGTAGAATGCTGCTTTTTAAATCCAAACTGATTATCAGAGATTAAGACTTCGCATCTTTGTAGTATGATGCATTTGAATAGTTTTGAGATAATAGTCGTAAGAGCTATAGGTCTGTAGTTATTTTTGTCCGCTAGATTACCAATTTTGCTTTTTAGTTGTTGTTGTTGTTGTTGTTGGGCTTTACGCCATTTTTCAGCACAAGATAGGCTATTCATGGCGGCCAGTATTAATGGTGGAGGAAGAAACCGGGAAATCACCGGAAAGAACCACCGACCCACGAGAAGCTACTGGCAAGCTTTCTCACATATCTACATTAGCCGAATCCTAGACTCGAACACACGCAGACAGAGGTGAGATGGCAGTGATCCGTAACGGACAGCGCTTTAGACCACTCGGCCACTCGGGGCCCCTTGCTTTTTAGTAGCGGTATAATTGTAACTTTTGTGAAATCATCTGGTACAAAGTTATGTACAAACATACAATTAAAACCATTAATAGCCCATGAAGTCTAGTATCTGAATATTTAAAATGTTCCACATATTCGATTCGTTTTTGACACTATTGAGTAAGTCTTCAAAATGATTTTTCCACATGTTGCATATATTATTTTGACCATGGTACCCATCAATGCAGATTGGTAGTTTATTGGAAGTTGTCGTAATACTTTGCTTAACTTGCTTCCAGAATTCACGGTCGACATTTTCAAATTTTTGTGCTAGTGAGTCTGCTCTATGTTTTACTTCATCATTCTTGCATGACCTAAGGGCATACTTAAATTGTGCTCTAGTTTGGCGCATTCAGTTACTTAATTGTCCATGACGAGGTTTACCGTTATCACGCCACATTAAGTAAGCATTTCGTGCAGAGTCGTGTAGTTCTTTGACACAGTCATTCCAGCCTGGTATAACCCGGTGGCCACGTTTGGATTTTCTAGTCAATTTATTACTTGATTTCGATAGAGCTTTTACTACATCAGCGTATAGCTCATTTATCTGTTGCATATGTACCTGATTAGTGCAACCATGGTCATTACAGATGGCAGCACAACGTGGGATCTCAATCTTGTTTAATAAAAGTGCAGATGTCTGAGTGTAATTCAGTTTTTCGTCAGAAGTAAGGTCTGATCAATTAATGTTGTATTTCAAGTTTGAGAGTTCATTGTGGCAAGAATCCAATCTAGGAAGTAAATCAGTCTTGATAGTCATTAATATGGGGCGATGGTCGGACCCTACTAGGGTGTGTATTATTCTCATATCACTTATAGCAGAATGAGCAGATTGTGTAGAGAAACAATGATCCAACCAAGGCACTGTATTGTGTGAATCACTGATGTAAGTAAAACTTTTTGTGTTGTCAAGTATTAGTTTTAAGTCCGATATGATATAACCATATTCATCACAGAATAGGAGAAGTTCATCTCCAAAGGGAGTGGATTTGAGTGTATTAGCATTCCAATCTCCAACTACATAAGCATTTATTGTGTTAGCATTTTCTACAATAGAATTAATTTTGCCCAAATAATCTACAAATTCCCCAAAATTTTCCGCTAGATCACATGGTAAATAGATATTGACAAAAAGCAGGGACGAGTCCCTTGTATTGATAGTAATACCTATTAATCTTGGATCATCAAAGTGTTGTACTTGTATAATACTTGCAAGAGTTCTACGGTATAGTACCCCGACACCTCCATAAGGTCTGCCTGTATGAATATCTTTAGAAGATTCTATCGGCGATACCCCTGCTCCATAGAAATCGTCATGTACGGAGGAGAGGCAGTCTAACTCACTGTCAAGAAGCCACAATTCTTGTAAGAAGCAAATATCGGAAATATCTCATAAATTTCTTACATTTTGTATATTTCTTGTTAAAGAACGACAGTTGTAAAAAGAAATGCATAAAGTGTCCATTATGTATGTTTGAGTCCAAATTGTGGATATCAACTCCGACTTTGATAGTAGTCTCTAACTAATGCATTTCTTAGCCACGCATCTACATTCATCATCGCATTGTGTGTAGGGTTATCACATGTGATTTTGAAGCTGGCATATGTATTAAATTTCGTTTGAAGTTTCTCCACCTGGGTTGGTTTAACTCCAGAATAAAGCTCAATATGTGAGGAAATATCAGATTCCTTTGTTTCAGGAGCAAGTCTTGTCACGAATATGCATCTCTGTCGCATTGGATACACTGTGCGCAATTTTGAGGACGCTGCCTTTCCTATGATAACACTTCCCCGCCTTCTTGGAAACTGGTAAGTGTATTGGACATTTGTAAACTTTTTCGGCCGTCATTGATGCAGATTGGTGCATGATGTTTTGCGTGGAAAAGCTGCCATACAGAGGTCATTGTTCCGCATAGAACTTGCTACTCTAGCAAAAGTTTTACCGTTTTCCATATCCTCGTCATGGGCGCTTGTGTCTTCTGACAATGCTACCATTTTTAAGGCCGTTGTGCTTTGGTTTAATTCTCCGTCATCTGATTTATTATTATCATGTATTTCTGTTGTTTTATCCCAGGATGCAGAGCAGGTCTTTGTTGCACTAACCCGAGTCTCGTTTCTGTTTGGGCCCGTGTATTGCATATCTTCGTGTGTGCTACTAGCAACGATTCTTTCTGTTGAACTACTGGATTCAGGGATATTCCTCGTTGGCTTACATGGTTGACTAATCAGCTCATGATTTGTTGTACAGTAACCTCGTATTGCAGAGGAATTCTCCGTGAGTACAATGTCCGAATGAACTGTGTTCGAGTTAACCTGTGGTGGCAATGTACATAAACGCTACATTGCACATAACATCTCCGCCTGGGCAGATTTAAGTATGTCCACTGATAGTCTCAAATTTTCTATGTCCTTCAATAAAACTGACATGTCCACATAATTGTAAGATACAGGTGGCAACTTTGATAGATCCATTGCACAAAAACTTGGTATGCCATTTGGGTCTGTGGATAGGAATAGATTCAAAATATCTTTCATATTATTTGTAGACTTATTCGTACCCTTCCTCTTTATCATTCTCTCATCTGTTTGTACCACTGAAAAAAGGGTCCGTTTTGCCGCCTCAATGTCACTATCACAATATGTGTCAACACATAGTTTCACTATATAATCATATGGCAATGTGTTCGTTTTGTTTTGTACAAAACAAAGCAGTTCACTCACCATTATTGACGGGCTATCAAAGAACCGCTGTTGTTGGTACTCTGCCGCCATACTTTTAGGACTTTTCATCTTCCTAGGAAATCTTTTCAGTTCACATGTCTTGCAGATGACTAAATCCCCCTGACATAAATGACCAATAGAGATTCCACAATCTTCACACTGCATGTCTGAGGTTAAAATGACAGTGGGTAGGTCAAGGAAGCAACTAAAACTATCTAAAACATTAGCACAGGAAGCAACTAAAACTATCTAAAACATTAGCACAGCTATTCGACAAGAGTATTATAGCGCCGCCATTTCTTTAACCATATCATTAAATTATTGCTTCAGAAGAATTTTCATCATAACTGTTGCTAGGAATTTGGAAAACAGAGCAATGGTTTCTGAAAACTGCACACACACACACACAAACATACATACATACATACATACATACATACATACATACATACATACATACATACATACATACATACATACATACATACATACATACATACATATATACATACATACATATATATATAGAGAGATATATATATATATATAGATATATATATATATATATATATATATATATATATATATATATATATATATATATATATATATATATATATATATATAGAGAGATATATATATATATATATATATATATATATATATATATATATACCATGATGATAAATATTAAAAGTTAAATTTTCACAATTAAACCATTTAATAGCACTTATATACAAAACAACAAGAATTGAAAAAAAAATCCTTAGTATTGTCATCGAATTTGCACATGTAACTAATCAATACTATTTCACCTGATTTACTCTGCATTTGTAGCTACTCTAAATATCAATGGCCAATGTATGCATTTGTAGCTCTCTAAATATCAATGGCCAATGTATGCATTTGTAGCTACTCTAAATATTAATGGCCAATGTATGCATTTGTAGCTACTTTAAATATCAATGGCCAATGCATGTATTTGTAGCTACTCTAAATATCAATGGCCAATGTATGCATTTGTAGCTACTCTAAATATCAATGGCCAATGCATGTATTTGTAGCTACTCTAAATATCAATGGCCAATGTATGCATTTGTAGCTACTCTAAATATCAATGGCCAATGCATGTATTTGTAGCTACTCTAAATATCAATGGCCAATGTATGCATTTGTAGCTCTCTAAATAACAATGGCCAATGTATGCATTTGTAGCTACTCTAAATATCAATGGCCAATGCATGTATTTGTAGCTACTCTAAATATCAATGGCCAATGTATGCATTTGTAGCTACTCTAAATATCAATGGCCAATGCATGTATTTGTAGCTACTCTAAATATCAATGGCCAATGCATGTATTTGTAGCTACTCTAAATATCAATGGCCAATGCATGTATTTGTAGCTACTCTAAATATCAATGGCCAATGTATGCATTTGTAGCTACTCTAAATATCAATGGCCAATGTATGCATTTGTAGCTACTCTAAATATCAATGGCCATTGCATGTATTTGTAGCTACTCTAAATATCAATGGCCAATGTATGCATTTGTAGCTACTCTAAATATCAATGGCCAATGCAATACAGAAACATAGTTAGGTTTTTGGAACATTTTATGTCACAGAAACACTGAAATATTTTCCTTGTTTTCCAAAACTTTTTTTAAAATAAATCTGAAAAACCAAATGAATTTATAATATAACTACATGTACATAGCTGTGATTGAGGTCTGAGTAAATTTGCTTTCACCAAGTGTAAATAGGACTTTAACCTGTATAATTAAATTATAGATAGCATTTATGGTCTCTCCCAACCAAAAAACAATTTTGCTTCCTCAAATAACAAATATCTTTTTTAGATAGTTATACCTTAGTAACCACTGCAGCTTGCAGCTATGATAATGCATTTAAAGCTGTATATTATAGTCTGCTAGGTGATAGAAAATTTAATCTGAATGCAAGAGGAAATTTGAAGCTCTAAGTGCCCGTGACTATCTATAAGGAATAGTCCGAGACAATCATTTTTAGATTTTATAAAAGAAACTATGTCTAAAGAATGTTCAAATTTTTATTTTGAGATGGAGTTCAATTTACATTATAACTGTCACCTAATTTTCGCCTAAACTACAAAGACTCTACAGTGCCATGAATATCTCTAAATATTACTATTTCCCCTTATTGAGATTTTCAGCAATTTTTTCATTTTTAAAAGTTGAAAGTGAAGATGAAAAAATGAATGTCTATTTTATTATTTTTAAATGTTTATAATAGTCCTTGTATGTATTTTGTTTTAAAGTCAAAGTGTGACAAAAAACAAAACACCTGACTTGAAATCTGGATATTGTGTGAAAGGGGTATAGCTGTAGATAGTTTTAAAATGCCTTTTGCACTTGGACCCCAGACAAAGCTAGAAAATTCTAACTTCAGGACTGACATGTCATTACAGGCTGTTTCCTTTCAGTTTTAGTATATATATATATATATATATATATATATATATATATATATATATATATATATATATATATATATATATATATATATATATATAATGTCTAGCTCAAAAAGTTTTATTTGCAAATTTCTATGGAAGGTTTCTAAAGATTTACTCCACTGGAGCAATTCAGCAGAATATGCAAATTTCTGAGGAATAGAATGAATGAAGCTTTTGAAAATCAAATACAAATTCATGAATTCATTTATATATTGAATATTCATCAAAGAGACAATCATTCCATATGTCGCACATTGTTTTTAAGATATTTGTTTTGCACAGGCGCAGAGTCTGCAAAACATTTCTATGATGTCACATGATGCTGAAGTACAGGTACCAATGTATTTCTTCTTGGAACAGAGAAGCACCAGAAGCTCTGGAGACATATTCTCCGTTCGTCAGTACCTTGTGCACTTCAAGACCCAGTTTTTATTATCATATAAACCTTTCATTAGCAACAGAAAAGGCCACTTTTCTTGTCCATGCATTCGATATTGATTCCCTTATAATTGGGTTAT
The DNA here is from genome assembly GCA_016746295.1 of Potamilus streckersoni. Classification (NCBI taxonomy): domain Eukaryota; kingdom Metazoa; phylum Mollusca; class Bivalvia; order Unionida; family Unionidae; genus Potamilus; species Potamilus streckersoni. Next base: position 2,397,356 of record JAEAOA010002330.1, on the reverse strand, counting down.
TTTATTTGCTGCATTGTTTATATTCATGATAAGGAAAATAAAATAGAACTCATAACAGTTTGATATGTTTGATGTCTCCACTTCATAAGGAATTAACTATATCAGCATGTGCCTCATGAAGTTAGCAATATTTTCAATAGACACATGGAAGACAGTGTGTACAAATTATATTAATCAAGCCATATCATTCACTAAACTGTCAAAGTACCAAATATTCATAAATGTTATAAATGAAAGGAATATTGTAGAACTTTTGAGCCCACCATACTATGCTGCAATTTCATCAAAAATGGATTTCATTACTTCAGTCCTCCAATTATTCTTTAGCATGAAAGTTTATGCATCTTCTGCTGACAATAAGGAATAGCAAGTTCCAGGTATAAATCATCTCCAGGCTTAACAGCTCAATACACTGTGTACTCATTAACTCAGATTATCCTATACATGCTGGGTGGTCAATTTCATATCCATTTGTGGGGTTCAAAATTTCATTTCAATATCTGGGTTGAACTGAAAGGTAATTCAGAAATTGGATACAGAATTTATTTTCTACAACTCTCATACCATCAGGCACTGAAGACCCAAGCCTAACATTTCTGTCTGCACATTACTAATATTAAGTTCATTTCTCCTAGATTTACCTATTTCAAAGTTATTTAAGTTCCTATAATGCAGCTGAGTTATGCTTGGTTTGTTAACAATATGGATTATATGGAGCTTCCATCCAGCCTTGGCACACCGATTTACACTAATAGGTACTTTACATTGATTTACATGAATAGGTGCTTTACACTGATTTATACTAAATGTACTTTATACCACAGGTGCTCAAAGTGAGCTTGATGTTGAGAAGAAAACAATAATCTGAAGGTAAAAAAATCATACATTGTGTCAAAAATACCTCAGATTATGCCCATGAGCCATTCTGCCATTGGACCCTCTCTATCATACTATATAAGGGACAAGGTCAATAACTTCATAATACTTCATTCCACCCATCACCCTTGATTTCCTTCTGCTATTTTCATCTTTAAAGGCATATAACCATATTCAATGGCTTGTTTTACTCCCCATATATTTTTCTATTCTTTTCTGCATTGCACCAAACTGAAATTATGGGTTCCAAAACATGAGAATTTCGCAAATTTTGCCTGCAGTGACAGTATTAAGCTCAGGTGATAGCTGGCACAATGAGCTGTATCTACAATACTTAAATAACATCTATGCATCAGATAAATGAATATTTTCGGTCATTATCTAATGTATTTCTGGAAATTTTAACTTCATGTAGTGCAATCATACTTTAATGTATACTCTCAATAATTTAACACATTTCAAATGGTTTCCAGCATATGCAATTATGTTAATACCTATTTTTCCCAGGGTACAATTACTCTACATTATGTGCTTGGATGTTAAGTATAACCTTTTCAGCCAATCATATTTTCGGTCATTATCTAATGTATTTCTGGAAATTTTAATTTCATGTAGTGCAATCATACTTTAATGTATACTCTCATTAATGTTGATGTGTGTGCCATATACATGTTTTTCAAAATGAGTGTCACTTGTATGGCATGCATGTATAGGGAAGAAGACAATCATCTAATTCTTCTATGGAACAGGATTCCTAAAAATGAAATGAGTTAATGCTAAGTAAACACTTACTTTTGCATCTACTGTAATTAAAGAAGGAATGTATCATAGAGTCACAAACATAGTATTTGTAGCTCTTTCTCATCAGTTGTCACCTGAGTGCAACACTGTCACCGCAGGCAAAATTCGCTAATTTTGCACTTTACAGAACCCATAACTTCAGTTTGGTGCAACGCAGAAAAGTCAATGATGGTTTGATGAATAGAAAAATATCTCAAGAGAAAAACATGCCATACAATATGGCCATATGCCTTTAAAGACGTAAATAGCAGAAGGAAATCGAAGGTGATGGGTGGAACAAAGCATTAGGCAGTTAATGACCTTGTTTCTTATGATAGAGAGGGTCCATTGTCAAAATGTGTCATATGGGTAATCTGAGGTATTTTCGTCACTCTATTTTTCTTTCAATTTGTTTTATTTTCAACATCAAGCTCGCGTTTCGTACACCTGTACTTCACACAGATATACACTAATAGGTACTTAGCAAAACTATAACAGGTATAGCATAATATATGAAAAGATATTGAACACAATATGAAGTTTTTTAGAAATTTGTTTCGGGTTTTTTTTGTTTTCAACAACTTCGTAAACATTATCTTTTTATAGATAGCAGAACTTCACTTAGCATATAGGTTACAGAAATATTGGAACAATTGTGATAGGATGGTAAGTTTCCAAAACTATGTTACAGTAGATCAATACTATGTTACAGTAGACAGTATGTTAATGCATCCATACATGCAGTCATTTTGAGCTTTCTTGCTTAAAGTGTTGATGCTTCCGGTCACTAACATTCCAACCATCAAAAGCACTTGAAAACAGGTGAACGCCATTTTAAATGTCATGTGACCGAATTCATTTCGAGCGCAACAGTTTGGTTTACAATTTATATATGTTGGCACTCTGCACCATATCCATTATTTTAGCGCATCACAGTACTATCACAGGCGTCTGCAGTTATTTTATGATACCGTTAATGTGATTTCATGTAGTCAGAAATTTCGTCGTGCTTTATTGATAAAATTGCAGACTCCTGTGGTACTATCCATTTATGGATATTATCCCTACGCTTACGAGCTCAGAGACCATATCTGGTATGTTAAGAGTAACAAAATTCCAAACACTTGGCCCCACTGATTTGTTTATTTTCTTGACACTCTAAGGTCAGTTTAATATATGTCTTATTTGTGATTTACACTAAATAAAACTCTAAGAATAATTGTTTCAGCTTGAAGTTTGCAAAAGGTAAATTTGGCCATGCCTTTTGAAGCACTTCTGTTTTCAAATCTTCAGTTTTAAAGGTGCCAAGTTTAACCTGTTGACATGTTTTGGATTTTTTGAGTTCACATCCAGGTTTCATCTGTACTGATGAATATAGGTTTGATCATGAGCACTCAGACAAGTTATTTAATTTTTAATATCATGGTGTTTGCATAAGTTTACAATGGGAACTGAATTATTACATTGTGTCCAGCAGTATTCATGTAATCTTATACGAGAGGGCGATATAATTTATGTTAGCACCTTTAAAACGAGATCTAGTTAAATGGACTCAATAAATGTAAAAATCTTTGTTTTTATTTCAGTTTGTTCCAAATGTCGAACAATGTTAAAATTAGATTCATGTTGAATATATTAAGGTTAAAAATCGCATTTAAAAACGGTTTGTTCAAGTGACAAATGTGTGTTTGATTTTCATTTTTTAACCTAACTTTTAACAATTTTTCAGTCACATCGCTACGATGCCTGCAATGTGGCAGTTTATAGTGATGTTTAGCATTGAGACATTATCCCACAGACATTTAGCATGATGTCCCACACAGACACTATCCTGATACCAGGTAGACCAATTCAAACATTAACCTCTTAATACAAGCGAGGCAGCTGCTTGAACCTTTTTTTTTCTTTTTTTTTTCTTCTTCTTTTTTGTAAGTGTTTGGCATGACCCTCCCGAGATTCGAATCCGCGGGCACTCTAACCACTTAAACCACCGGAGCGGTCCACATGACAAATGACAAAAGAAATCTACGGCGAAAACAACCTGAGGGGGTGGGTGATGCATTTACGTTAAATTATGTAATAATAAATGACTGTACAATGGTGTGGCAGGTAGAAGGAAATAATTTTAATACGTAGCAATATGCTCTCATTTAAGAATATCAAGAATAGTAGTTTTAATATGCAGTTTCCGAGCAGAGGATTAAGCAAGTTTTGTTTTATAATGGCGAGAGGGAAAGAAGTATCTTCTCAAAAGTGTTACCGACAGAAGGTTACGCTGTAACATCTCTCTCTCTCTCTCTCTCTCTCTCTCTCTCTCTCTCTCTCTCTCTCTCTCTCTCTCTCTCTCTCTCTCTCTCTCTCTCTCTCTCTCTCTCAAATAAAATAATGAAAGAACGAATCGTCTATATATTTTTATTAATATAGTACACGAACATACTCATCCCAAATTCAAACACAGTGCAAAGTTAATATTAATACGTGAAGCTTTAAACGAATTTAGATCAACAGAAATACAGCACCGGCCTTAGCAAACGCGAGGCCCGATTTGGATTATTTTGCTCTCCCCCCCCCCTCCGTGTGCACGGCACTCGGAAATAAACTTTAAAACAAGTTTTATATGAACTTCAAATTTGTTTTCATTGCTTTTCAATTTATTTCTCTCTACTGGTATTATTTTCTTCTAAATTCGGGGCTCCTATGAGCGCGGCTCGATTGTGCCATATTGGTCCAATTGGTCTAAGGCCGGCCCTGCAGACAGACGGACAAAGCAAATCCCATATACTGCCAACATAATGACATGATATTATAAACGGAACTATTTTGAGCAGGTTGTAATTCTTGATCCCATTCCAAAAACTAAAAAGAATTATCAAGGAGTAAACTATATATACTTTACAAGAACCAAGCATGGCTCACTTGATTTAGACTAAAATAAGAATAAAACATAGTAACATGCAGGTTCAACTTGACCTGAAAATTTCAACAACTCATAATTATTGAGAAAGTAATCTATTACAATTTGCCATTCCAGACGAGTAATCCGCTAACGTTTTACCCAGTATGTATTATTTTAAAAGATTTGATTTTTAAAAAATGCTCGAGATTTCATGCGCAACCCGTTTTTCTGCTTATTTTGTCACGACCGGTATTCCACATAAATTTATAAAACATTTGCTCAGTTTGTTTTAGGGTACTTGCTATTGGATTTGGTAAGATTAAGAATAAATGTGTCTGTTTAGATAAAGTCAGTGATATTAGTACAATAATTTCCCATATATTATTAATTTTCTTCGATTTAATTTGTTAGTGGGGGGAGCTTAAACTTAAGTATTATGACAAAGTAAACCAAAAAGCATTAAAATTTCCAGAATATATATTTATTTGAATCAAATATAAACTCAAGCGAAGTGATAGAATTATTGATAACTATCAGTGTATGAATTCCTAGAATATTGTCCGAACTTGTGCTATCCATTTCACACTAATCCGTTAAATGCCCAAAGGTGTTCCGAATGATTGTTTAAATGTGTTTAAGTGTCACCGTGCTAGTATCAATGAAGAAACAAAGTTCTAAATCCAAATGTTTTACTTCAAAGTAATCCCTTAAGTAAAATATCACTAAATTGCTTGAAAGTTTCACATAATGAGATAGAATTATTTAATTTCACTCCACTGAATAAATTCACATAATGTAATAGCTATTAACTGTTTAAACTAAAGAATGTCCACTTTGCTAAATTCAACAAAGAAATTATATATATATATATATATATATATATATATATATATATATATATATATATATATATATATATATATATATATATATATATATATATATATAATCGTTTCTTCACAACGACTATTACAAAACTGGTATCGACTGAAGAATAGAATGCGTAGTGCGACTATTTTCGTTGCATTGTCTTCATATGTGCACTAAATTAGTAAAATCCGATTCGCTTAAATATTTTCTAACAATTTAAATCCTTAGATTTTAAATTAACTGAAACAGTTATGTTGTGACCTTCTCATATTTTTTTTAACTAATCAACAGTTATAGCCTACATGATAACTTTTCATGACATTTGTACTTATATTTTCACATGATGTTTCCGTGACCTTTTTCAAATTTATGTGTTGCGTATTTGACTGAAATAGTTGTTGACTTGATTTAGTCAACCAGTCCTGATTTATGAATGAGACATTTACACGTAGCGTAGTGTACATGTACTTTACATTTGTTCCAGCCAGGCGCAGAATAATAGAAATAAAATTACAAATGTCATAGACCCAAATGACTTAATAAAAACTATATTATAATATTTCATCTGTTCACCAATATTAAAATCATAAAGAAATTCCTGTATAAATCTCCAAGTGATAGTCAAAGACTTTTTCCAAAATCAATTCGTAAAATAGTACCATAGATATTCTCTTCTGTAAAACACATAATATCAAATATCAGACTGACTACTGTCAAATTTTATTACTCTTGTACTATCACAAGCAAGATATACATAGATCGAAATTTCGAAACCATAAAACAAATCTGCAAGAGCTTTACTTTAAACTTTGTTATTTCATTTTAAATTTGAAGCTAATAAGTCTGACCTGTGAGATCTAAATATGCAAACGTTATTTACTAAACAGAAACATGTGAAAAAGAGTAGCGATCATGAAAGTGCAGTGGTTAATAACCCCGGATAATTTTATATTTTTAATGCGTTATATTAATGAACTGTTGAATTTGAGAAAATATTCATTTTTTTTCTCTTACTCCTTTTCTCGCCTCTGTGTGTGTGTGTGTGTGTGTGTATATATATATATATATATATATATATATATATATATATATATATATATATATATATATATATATATATATATATATATATATGAATCACACGTGCGCTTTTATTACACAATAAAACTAAGCCAAAATATGTTTTAAAAGAGGTAAAATATTCGTTTCATTTTGGTATTACACAATTATTCTGGTAATTACTTTTCTTCCGGTACTTGTTTAAGTAAATACCTTTATTCTGGTTAATCTAGTAACCGCTAAATAAAATTTCATATGAATTTAATCAGTCTGTAATATGGGCTGAGTCAACCTGTAAAGAAGCCGAAGTCTGGTCCAAAACAAAACACCTACCTGTATCAGCGAAGCTTCCTTCCAATGGGAGGTAACCCACTATGAGCAGTATGTCACGACATTTCGCGCTTTTACCCGGAAGCTCCCTTAATTCTTAGAGTATTGCTTCCTCGATTGCAACAGGGTTCATTCTATTGAAAGGAGTTGACTATGCCAGTTTTGCTATGAGCGAGATGCCTGAAATATCTGCGCGTGGGTCCACGGACTGGCTTAGTAAAGTCCAGCTTCATGGGGTTCTGTTAAAAAAGCTCCAGGGACAGTCGTGCAAGTGGTCGAAAAGGTAGGTCGTGACACTACATGATTTTAATTTTGATTTATTGATTAATTGATTTGTTGATGAATGCGTTGAGGTCTTATCTTTAATTTTCTCTTTCATTTGTTCAAGATACAAAGATTTTTTCCACACTTTGGTTTGATTTCTTATAGAGAAGATATAATTTGAGAAAAAAAAATTATATTTTAATAATTTGTACTCTTAGTCTTGCTGGGAACGATGTAAAACATGTACGTCAATGTATGTTGTTATCACAGGAGTCTGCAGTTTTATCAGTAAAGCACGACGAAATATCCGTAAACATGAAATCACCTTAACAGTATTTTGAATTTCATGATAAAACTGCAGACTCCTGTCTTGTCATTCTGTCGTTGTTATTCAGTCTGATCTATTGGTCCCGAAATCTGGATATACTGATGGGTAGTTTGAGGGATCCATCAATATGTTCATGACAGGTTTGGGCTGATTTGTTCCCAAGTTTTGTATTATGTACACTTAAATATATATTTCTGAATGGGAAATTTAATCACAGACATAATGTATTGACATAGTTGTATATCGTGAGGAACATTTTACAAACCTTTATACAGTTGAACGTTTGAATTTCATTGAGTGACTAGCACAGTCAAATGTTGTTAACCTAATGTTCTTTGTTATTTCAAAGAATAAATCTATTGAAATAATGTACAACAAATGACATTCAGTAGATAATGTACCCATTAAGAGATAGTCTTATTGAAGCTGGTTTGTATCATAAGACTGTAATATGTTTTGACACCCTTGATAATTAAGTAGTTCATGTACAACCAGGTGTGCCAGTGCACATAGGGATGTTGGTTGGAGAGAAATTATGTACATGTATTCACAAGTCCTTTGATTTTCCAGTACCACAAAAAGGTTCTTTTATCCACCCACCCACCCATTCTCTCTCTCTCTCTCTCTCTCTCTCTCTCTCTCTCTCTCTCTCTCTCTCTCTCTCTCTCTCTCTCTCTCTCTCTCTCTCTCTCTCTCAGATTCCTATAAAAGAAATCAAGGTATGTTAGATATTTGATTACAAAGAATTATAACACCATATAAAAAAATCCTATATACCTAGATTTTTTCAAAGGAATCTGGAACAACTGTGTGTGTGTATGTATATATATATATATATATATATATATATATATATATATATATATATATATATATATATATATATATATATATATATATATATATATATATTACTATTTTGTCATGTGAGTGAGTCAATTCAGTGCCATCATTTTTTGGTGACAGGATATAGGCTGGTGTGTGCAGGCAAGGTGATGGGTGCTGTTTACTTGTGGACTTGGGTTAAAAACTTCATAGAGTATGAATTAAAATTATCTAACCTGTATGATAGCAGTATTTGTATTAAAGTATTAATTTTGCATATTATTATCAAGCAATCTTCTATAGAATCCAGGGTTAGCACTTTCTGTTGTTTTTTTTAATATATTTTTAATTCTCTCTCTTTCTCTCTCTTCTCTCTCTCTCTCTCTCTCTCTCTCTCTGTATATATATATATATATATATATATATATATATATATATATATATATATATATATATATATATATATATATATATATAATTATTTATATATATATATATATATATATATATATATATATATATATATATACATATATATATATATATATATATATATATATATATATATATATATATATATATATATATATATATATATATATATATATATATAGATTCAATAAACTGACAACTGACAAGGAACAGTGCAAAACTAGTAACAAACTAGACTGAGCTCTTTCAAAGGCAAATACAAAACATATACAAAACAAACAAATAAACACAAAAACGTGTTTGTAAACCTCTACATGGCTATCTTCACATGAGTTAAACCTATAAATACAACCAGCCTGTATAGACTTGTTGCAAATACTGAAAACTGTTTATAATTCCCTAAAGTTTACAAGCCAGAGCAATGTCTATTACTTTTTTGTACATTTTTGTAAAGCAGATTATATCCCATATATTTTATTCTATACCGGATATTCTTATAGTAATAATTAAAGGATGCTAAGAAGATTTAGAAAAGTTTGAAAAGAAACTGTGTCAGCTACAATAATACTAGTGCATAGTTTTCTTTTTCTAGTCTTCTTGGTTGAGACCACTTGGTTTCAGTGTTCTAAGGTGGCGTATCCAGTAAGATCTTATGTCAGTTAAAAAGCATAAGGAGGAAAACTGTTGAAAGATAATAGATGTTATCATAAATTTCTTGTCATCATAGTTTTATACATTTCTGTTGGTAACACTGGATGTCTCACACAAGACCTGTTGCTTACAAGAACAAGTGTGTGTTTCAGAACAACTATGTGTCTGAGAGCTCTTTTAGCAATCTCTTCTGGTGCATCTTGCCCCCCACCCCTTCTCCTATTGTGTCTCTAGCAGACTTTAATAACTCTTCTTTGACTAATGATTTTCTAAAACTGGTTCCTATGAATGTGTTGTCTTTTTTCTTACAAAGACTGAAAGAAGTTCCTTAATTGGTGTTTTATGGCATGGCTAGGTTATATTGCACCAAGGCAGCTGGAGTTAAGTGGTCTTTCCAGTAGTGCAATGGCAGTCATCTGAGGCTGATCAAACCCACACCCTTCAGGTGACAAGTCTGGCATGCTAACTGCAAACCTGCTGTGACACTTTAAAAAGAAATTACAGCAAATTAATTTTCATAGCAAGAGAGTCAACAAGATAAGAGTGAAATTGTAAATGAAACAAAATGATAGCAATAATTACAGCAAATAAGTTTGAATTGAGTGCCGTTTTATTCATATGTCTAGACTGTAAGGAGTCATTAGTGGATTTCCACTTTTCTCACATGGACTCCCAGTTTTCCTATCAGGAACCTCAGTTTCTTGATACTGAGGCTTCCTGATTCCCAATGTCAAATGTTTAGAGAGAGCTCTGTGCATTAGTGAGTTGATTGTTATTTTTATGAAAATTTCACTTGTCCAAGCAATTTTTCCTTTTTTTATTTGTGTATCTTTCAGCTTGACTAACATAATTAAAATCTCTGAGTATTACCCTTAATGAAGAGTGAAATTTCTTTGTCTCATGCACTTGACAACCTTAAATGCAACTTTTAACTTCTCTTCGGAATATTTACAGTAAAATACAATATAGGGATAGAGTAAACAGACAGTAGTTTAATGGGTTTTTTTCACAGAAGATTAACCAGTTTATGATTTTATATACATCTTTTCATCATATTTTATTTATTTTCATGAAAACACAAATACTTAAAGTGGGGACTGTTGAGTATTTGATTTTACATATTTTTTTTTGCAGTCTCATTCTGTAACATAGACCTAAGAGCCTACCCCTCTGTAAATTAGTGTGTGTGTATCTATATATGCCATGAACTAAAGGACTTGTCCCATTATAGTTTATTACACATATCAGCTACTGTTGTTTTTGCACAGTAACTGTTTAGGATGGAAGCCTGGCTAACACCTAAGGGCTTATTAGCCTACCCCTCTGTAAATTAGTGTGTGTGTATCTATATATGCCATGAACTAAAGGACTTGTCCCATTATAGTTTATTACACATATCAGCTACTGTTTTTTTTGCACAGTAACTGTTTATGATAGAAGCCAGACTAGTATCAGCTGATTATTGTAGGTGAATCTGCACTAGACTGGGTGTTCCCAAACCTGTCAGTGTACATTAACATTTGGTAGATATCTACTCCCACTGCTTCTTTTTATGTGGGATGTGAAAAGAAAAGAAAAGAGAATAATGTAACAAAAATAAATGAATGAAAAGACAATAAAGACAGGTTCAAGATAAACACATCAAAACTTTATCTCAAAACCACATACAGTGAGTCTCACATAACTCTGCAGTTGCAGAATAGATTGAGCATGCCATGAGACTCTCTTTTATACAGTATAAAGAGGGTTCAGTGTCAAAATAGGTCATGGAGGTAATCTGAGGTATTTGACTATTTCTATCACTCTGTATGATATTTTTCCTTCAGATTACTTTTTTTTTCTTAACATCAAGCTTCAAGCACCTGTGGTCAGAACATAAAATCAATAAATCAATGCATGATGATACTGATCTCTCAAAACAGATTGTCTGTCTTAACAGTAGTCTCTCAAGACAGGTTTCACTGTATTAGAATCTATATTGCACAGTTGAAATGCACTAATTTGTAATGATTATAATGTGTTGCTTTTAATAACTTTTGGTGTAACTACATTTGTCCATATACTGTGTGTGATTTTAAGGTAGCTTTTACAATCAGTGTCAGATGTCTGCATTGTGGCAGTTTATAAGCACTGGGACATCATGCTGCAGACAGGTGGCATCATGTCCCACCCAGTCACATTATCCTAACACCAGGCCAACAAGTCCCAACACTAACCTCTTAATGCTGAGTGCCAAGTGAGGCAGCTGCTAGTACTATTTTTATAAGTCATTGGTATTACAGTGCTTGGGTTTGACCCCACAAACTTCCACATTGCAGAGTGGTCCTCCAAGTACTAAATGCTCACCCACATAATACAATTTAACATACAATGGTCTATAACTGTGAGATGCCTCAGTATAATGGACCCTTTTATAATGCAGGTCATAAAGCCATTACAGTATGACATTGTATTGCTATAAATAACATACCCAGTATGATGCAACCTCACCAATAACTTGATACATGTGTATAACTAAACAAGAGTTATTGTAGGAGATCACTGTACAGCTTTGTCACCTCCAGCTTCCAACTGTTTTGATTAAAAATTAAGTAAAATATTTGGTTTTCTGTTGATTGAGCTTGAAGTTATTGTTTTGATTACTCTTTTAGTTTTGGTTATTGAAATGCTGCTATTCTTTCAACAACAAGAATCATGGAACCAGTATTCTGAACATCCAGGAAACTGTTGTGTAATATATAAAATAATCAGCATTACATAAAAAAAACCTTTTGATACAATTGTCAATTATTAGGTAACTTGAATGGTTCAAACAACTTTTTCTAGTAACTGTCAGTTTTTGTTCTTGTGGACTGACCAGTTATAAGTAAAAGATATAAGTGCTTTTATTTAATCTTTTTTCTTAAATAATTCATTGTTGGTCAGTACTGATTGATTAGATCTTTTTTTTACTACTGGAATCTTTTCTTGCATATCCATATTGGCCAAGCCAGAACTTAAACCTAAAACCTATGTGGACATAAGTGAGATGCTAGTGATCTGTCAAGGAGATAACATTTTTAATTTGTACATGCATGTATACTAGTTGTACATTCTTAGTAAAATTTGTGGACTTCGCTCAGGTTTTTTTATATTTTGGATATATACTAGTGAACCTAGAATGATGAAACTTGGTGAAAGTAATGAATATCAGAACTCTGTGACATAAATAGCGACCACTCCAGTGGCCTAGTGGTTGGATCATCCACCTCAGATGCAGGAGGTCGGGACTTCACACCCTGGCTGAGCAGGGCCAACAAGAAGGGGGGGAACAAACCCTGGATATATATACCCTGGGCCTAGGCCCATAAGGGGGCCTGGGATGAATAACACTTTTTAATTTTATAAAAGAAAACTTTTGTTTGAACAATAACTAGGAGAGGCTCAGGTGTTTCTTACATCAGTGCTGGTGATCATTCCCTATGGCCTTTTGGCCTAGTCATACCAAAGACTTTTAATGGTACTAACAGTTGCCTTGCTAGGTGTTCAGCATTAAGAGGTTAAAATTGGACTGGACAGCCTGGTCAGGATAATGAGGTTAATGTGTGTGGGACATAATGCTACATGTCTGCAGCATTATGTGCCAGTGCTAGACATCACTATAAAATGTAACACTGTAGACATCATAGTGATTTGACTGAACATTTTTAGAGCTATGTTAAAAATTCAAATCACATACACGCACATATATAAATAGGTTAACTCATAGTTCTTGCTTCATTGACATGGTTAAATTATGTAGGTTTTTTCTTGCTTTTTTCTGTCTTAATTAAGTTCTAGAAACTTAAAACAATATTTGTTTTAGTGGCACCTGATTAAATATTGTTAACTATTTTTCAATTATAATAGCAACATAATCTTGGTACTTCTATCAGTTTCTATTAATTACAAAGGCTATTTCCTGCTGTGTATATTTGACATCATATAGCCCAAATGAAAGGTGTAATGATGACAGCAGGCACATAAACCTTATGATTAGTTGCTGTTTATGCTAATTAGGAAATTTGGATGATTGGATGCATCTACATTAGTACTATGCAAATACAACAAAAGATAGCCAGTTACCTGCATTTGATGTTTTCCCATCATAGCTTAGGTAGTTGTGTCTAAATATAACTTTTTATGACCAGTATAGTAGGAAGGGTAGTGATCCATTGGATCCATACAGGATGGAATAAGACTCTTCTTCCCCTCATGATTCTATTGGTAAAATAGTGTGATGATAGCACAGCATCACTGTGCAGAAATCCTCCTTGATGAAGTCAAATGTCAGGATGGAGTGGTTCCAAGATGACCTTAATGACCATGTGCTCAGGGCCAGAGAGTGCCACATACTATCAGTGGATTTCAACTGTGGTCATCCAGTCTGGAGAGGGATGGGCTCCACCAGGCTGTATCTTGCCCTTGACACACCACACAAAGACAACTAACAATTCTTCCATACTGGATCAGTCACAGCCCGAGGGTTTCCGAGTGGCTGAGTGGTCAAAAGCACTGTCCATTATGAATCACTGCCATCTCACCTCTGTCTGCGTGGGTTCGCGTCTAGGATTCAGCGAATGTGGATATGTGAGAAAGCTTGACAGTAGCTTCTCGTGGGGCGGTAGTTCTTTCAGGTGATTTCCCAATTTCTTCCTCCACCATTAATACTGGCCGCCATGAATAGCCTATCGTGTGCTGAAAAATGGCATTAAGCCCAACAAGAACAACAAAATCAGTTGCAGCCCGGGTCAACAATGACTGTGCCTTCCGCTGCACACCAGGACAGAAGTGACAGGTATGTACTGCTGCCCCTACTACCAAGATCTGTGGGAGAGACAACATCATCATTAGTACATGAAATGTTGGAACACTGAAGACAGTGAGTAGTTGAATAAACTTACACAAGAGTTGGAGAATTACAATTGGAACATAATTGGTCACTGCAAAGTGTGCTGGAAAAAAATTTGGTGAAATAAAAACAAATACCATTATGGCATTGGATTTCTTCTCCATAAGGGCAATGCAAAGAGCATTATGAGTTGCTTCCCAGTATCAAGCAGACTCAATACCATCTACCTGTGGGCAACTCCCTTCAGCATCACAATCATGCAGGCTTATACACCCACATCTAACTCTGATGATAATAAACTGGAGAATTTTTATAACCAACTATAAGATGTCAACAACTCGCCCATGGAGGACATTCTGTTTATACAAGGAGACTGGAATGCAAAGGTGGGAGATGATTCACAGACAAACTGGCAAAGTACCTGTGGACCCTTCTGAAATGCAGAAACAAATGAAAGAGGACTAGAGCTCTTGGAGTTTGCTGCCTACAACAATTCAGCTCTCACAAAGCATCAAGAAGATAGACCTGACACAGTCCAGATGGACAACATTGCAACCAGATTGGCTACATCTTGGTGATTGAAAAAACAGGACTGAATATTGCCAGAACTTGAAATTTTCCAGGAGCAGAAATTGGATGTGATTATGACTTATTAATGACAACGTTTTGTTTCCACCTAAAAATGGTCAAAATCAAAGACAGTGAGTAGAAATGACAGCATAATGGCATATCAACTGGTGAAAAATCTCACAACCCATAAACAACAGAAAACTACCAGATCCAAGACATATCAAAAATATGCCTCACAGATCAAGAGATTCTAAAGCGATGGGCAGAGTAAGAAACTCCTCAGAATTGTACAATGATAAGACCCAAGGAGATCCAGCAGTACTAAATTGCCCTCAGTCGGAAGAAATTGATGACAACTACATTCTTTGGACTGGCAGTCATCTTGCAAGGCACAGTGTGAGGGTGCAGAAGATGAGGCAGACAGAAAAAGAGGTGGGAAGACAACATTAAGAAGTGGACAGTCATTGGATTTAGAGATTCCCAAAGGGAAGTTGAGAACAGGGAAAGATGGAGAGAATTGGTTGTAAAGTCAACTGTGGTGCTCCAACTCCCAATGACCTCTTTGGTTAATGGATTGATAATGATGATGAGGATAGTAGGAAGTAGAATAATAAAGTATAAAAGGCTATACATGTTATGCTTGGTTAACTTTGCAATTAGATGAATTGACTGGAGCACTTCAGGTGAAAAGTAGAGACTAATCTGGGGAATTACTGATCTTCCCCACCAATAAGTTCTGAAGATGATTTCAAGAACAGTGATTTGAATAGAAACAAAGTGAATCTGGTCTTTATCAGCTCATTATATTACCACTTACTTGATTTGTAGTATGGAACTTAAGTTTCAGTGTTTTATATTTTTGATGTCTTGTTAAATAGGGTCACTATTTAGTTGTAGAGATAACTTATGTCTGAATGATTTTCTTCATGACTGCACCAGTGAACTAGTGGTTAGAGCATTTGCCTCAGATGTGGTATATAGCAGGTTGGAACCCCGGGCCAAGTCAAACCAAAGACTTATTAAAAAAATGGCACTAACAGCTGCCATTTTGCTGCCATTCGCTAGGCGCTCAGTATTAAGAGGTTAGTGTTAGGACTGGGTGGCCAAGTGTCAGTATAATGCAACTGGGTGGGATATGATGCTTCATGTCTGCAGCATGATGCCCAGTGCTGGACATCACTATAAACTGGAACACTGCAAACATCCTAGTGATATGACTGCAAAATTGTTAAAGCTATGTTAAAAATCTAAAACACACACCTTTCTTCATGATCAATAATGTTTACTGAAAGCTTCCATAATGTCATCATTGATTACACTTTTGTTATATACAGTAGACAATTGCCATTAGTAATGGAAACTCAACTTCTTCAAGTGAAATAAATTACAATTCAAACATTCAGTAACATTGTGTATCCTCCTCAGTTAAATATCAAAATTTTCTATTGCTTGCAGTTTTTGTAGCATTTATGCAAAGAGTGTTTTTATTTAAGAATATAGAATGGTACTAATGCCCTGTTATAAGTTAATTTCTACAAGTTTTAAGTTACCAATACAGAAACAAAGACCCAGTCTGTCCCCCCCCTGCATGCATGCACTGTATACTTGCAGTAATAAATTTGTAGTTGTAGTGCTAATTGAATTTAGGGAGGGATTCCAAGCTGTTGGCACCATATATCCAAAAATAAAATAATTACTTACTGACAGTGCCCTACAAACATTGGGGGTAATTAATGTGCAATTCCTGCTTCAAATAATGTAGCTTCCCCTTTTGTAGGCATTCAGTTTCAGGAGTTGATTTTTTTTCCCCTTGGTGTGTTCAAGAATTCAAAATGTAGGGGAAAATTTTCCTCTGATTAGAAAACGGAGAATTTTCTAAATGGAAGGAAATTTAAGAAGATAAATAGATAGGTCGTAAAATATGATGCATACCTTTCACATATTTTGTTGATTTTAAAGAATGATTTTTTTTTTAAAGAAATTGGCATGATTGTGCAGTCTAGTGTTTTATGATACACATCTTCATTGCCTTAGCATGTTTCGAGATCATTTGAGTGCATTACACAAGTGGTCATCAAAAATATCATAGCAGTAGAATTCTCCAAATATTTATGAAGGCAGTACCTTATGCATACACATTTGATGGGAAGGAATGTATGGAAAATCGGATGAAAATTGATGTGACAGCAGTAATTTGCACAGTGGTGAACCCTGTCTTTGCAAGTCACTTGAGTAACCACAGTTTTGTCCTCTTGTCAAACAGGGGTTAATTATTCAGGTGCATTTAAAAAAATGAATAAATGATGTCCATGAGGTTTGTGCACAAGTGTCCTTTGTATTGTGGTATCGCCAATACATGTTTTACTGTATTTATGTATAAATTGAGTTTGGTGTTTGAGAAATGACTCTTTCTGTGAACATGATGTTATTTACTATCAGGTATTTACAAGTTCTGCACTATGATTTAGGGAGAAGAACAAGCATCTAGCAGGCTGTATTTTATTCCCACAATTCAGGAACAGAGGGTACGGTTATAGTCTGCTCAAACAATTGATATTCTGTTTATAGTCACAAGCTGTAATTGTGTGTTTCAAGCAGCTGCTTGGTATTGATAAGGTATGGTGGCAAATTTCTTTCAGCCATTTGCTGCTTATCCAATTCAGTAAACCAGCTTATTAATTCAAATATGCGGACATAATTGTAAATGAATAATCTTTAGATGAGTACATGTAATAAGCATGCTGATGTGAAATCTAAAGTGACAAATCCATTTTTGTCCACTCCTGTCATCTATCTTGGTATATTTTTCTGCCACTTATCCACTTAAATAAGTCATCTTATTCAGTGAGATTTGCTTTCATAACTATAAATAAGTCGTCTTATTCAGATATGCCTACATAACATAAAAATGTCATTTCATTCATTTACATTTGTCTACATAACTACAAATGAGTCATTTTATTCATTCAGATTTGTCTCCATGACTGCAAATAAATTATCTTATTCATATTTGTCTCCATGACTGCAAATGAGTTATCTTATTCAGATTTGTCTCCATAGCAACAAATAAGTCATCTTGTTCAGATTAGTCTACAATTAACTACAAATGAATCATCTTATTCCTATTTGTCTCCATAGCTACAAATGAGTCATCTTGTTCAGATTAGTCTACAATTAACTACAAATGAGTCATCTTATTCCTATTTGTCTCCATAACTACAAATAAACCATCTTAAGATTAGAAATACATTCCCTAATCTAAATCTGAAGGTGACATAATGGTTTTTCTGTGTAGACTTGATAACAGGGAAAGTTAATATGTTGATGCTGTTCATCTTAGCTGCAGTCAGCACAATGTTGAAACTAAGGCAGTGTATATGAACCACAATAGCAATCAAATGACCATAATTGGGGAAACTTCTGGCTGTAATAACCAATAAACAGCTGAGAAAAGTATTTGAGGAAAACAGTTCATTGGAAAGATGATACTTAAATTGGGGAACATATGTGAAGCAAGAAAAGCAAAATTATAAAAAAAAATGTGTCATTAAGAAAAATTTAAAATTTGGAATGTACACTGTATAGGGATTGCTAATTTGAACAGAAGTGTGAGTTACTATAGATGAATTTCATTTTATCATTTCATCCTAATTTATACAATGCTAAGCTACATGAGGTTGCATTACATTGCCATGGTGATAAGATATATACATGTATTTAGTGAATGCACTAAACAATTTCATATCATTACATGTATTCTCAATCACAATCAGTTTCAGCTATCATATACATCAGTGGATATTCCAGCCTCATTGAAACTTTTTCCATTTCTCATAAAATTTTCAAATATTTCATCCATTATTGCAACAGGTTCAATATTATTTCTTGATAAATATTTATTTGCATCAAACTAATCTACTTTAACTTGCTCGTGTAAGATTCAAAAGTGTATTTTTTTCTTCAGAAACATCTGAAAATTCTGATAAATCATACTTAGTCGTAGTTTTCTCATTTGTTTTTATGGGAAAGAAATCTTTCTCAGTTAAATTTGTAAAGATTTCTGATTATCTACAAATGCATTCTTTGTTGAACATTAGATAAATTTTGTTACCTGTTTTATTTTATCTTGTATTTGTGCTTGTTGGATCCAACATATAGCAATGGAGATCTGTATAAGAGTTATTAACAGTGATAATTACCATATGCTTTTATTGCATGTTAAAAACACATTTCTAAACCTGATTTAAATTGTTGTTCCATTTTATAACCAGCGACTACGACATATTTTGGTAACCCATCTAAAGTAATAATTTTTTTCTTGTTGCAGAATTGATCAGCCTCTTTTTTTATTAATGTAGTATGAAAGCTCCATTTAAACTCAATGCTGGTGAATCAGTTATGACATGTGGTAAAGTTGTGTTGGCACGTCTACTTTAATATTATGTAGTCATGAAAGAAAAGTTTGTTTTTATGGATTTAATGCCATTGTCAGCACATGATACATGTTTGTCAGTATATTTGGTTGAGGAAGATAGCAGGAAGCTAAAGGCAAGTTTTCTCGAATATTGACATTGGGCAAGCCCAGACTGGAACCCATACATACAGAGATGAGATGTCACTAATCTGTCAAGGAAAGTGCTTTAGACCACTGTGCCACCCATGACCCAATATAAAAAGAACAGAAAACTATTCCAATGCATTTCATTAATTTAGTTGTTGTTGTTGTTGTTATGGGGTTTGACGCCATTTTTCAGCACAGGAAAGGCTATACATGGCGGCCAGTATTAATGGTGGAGGAAGAAACCGGGAAATCACCGGAAAGAACCACCGACCCACGAGAAGCTACTGGCAAGCTCTCTCACATATCCACATTCACCGAATCTTAGACTCAACCCACGCAGATAGAGGTGAGATGGCAGTGATCCGTAACGGACATCGATTTAGACCACTTGGCCACTCGGGGCCCCTATTTTTATTAATTTAGTTAGCCCAGTATCTGACATAACTCTTGCAAATATTTTCTAGTTTGTAATCCTTGTTAGCACCAATACCTGTGCTCCTTAATTGTAAATCTTCAAACCTGTGTAGAAACAAAAAGGATACACATGGTCTGTTAGGGCAGGCGTGTGCAACTTCCTTAACGGCACAGACTAGAAAGCAATTTTTAAAACCACAACCTATAATTTAAAAAAGTGAATAATGCCAGGACCATATACACATGTATCTGTTGGTGTCTGAAAATCAGATCATATTCTTCAATTCTTTCTATATTCAGAAACTGAGTAGCATCATTACCAGTAATTGTATGCATTGGCATTGATGTCAATTTTCCTGTAGTTTATTCAGCCTTATTCCATTTGTTATCACTGATATTGATGAGCTCAAATCTTTAATACCAGGAATATATATATATATATATATATATATATATATATATATATATATATATATATATATATATATATATATATATATATATATATACGTGTGTGTGTGTATGTGTGTGTGTGTGTGCAATAAACTGATGACGAACAGTGCAAAACTAGTAACTAAATAGCCTGAGCGCTTTCACCTCTTAATGAATCTTTTTCAAAGGCAAATACAAAACATATACAAAACAAACAAATAAATACAAAATGTGTTTGTAAAACTTTACATGGCTGTCTCTACATGAGTTAAACCTATAGATACATTGTTTCAACCAGCCTGTATAGACTTGTTGCCAATACTGAAAAATGTTTATAATTCCCTAAAGGTCTATGAACCAAATTGACATCTATTGCTTCATGTACATTTATGTAATGCAGATTATATCTGGATATTTGATTCTATACCAGATATTTTATTCTTATAGTAATAATTACAGGATACCAAGAAAAGTTAGAAAAGTTTGAAAAGAAACTGTGCCGGCTACAAAGACTAATTCTACTAGTGCATAGTTTTCTTTTTCTAGTCGTTTTGGTTTAGACGACTTGGTTTCAATGTTCCAAGGCAGCGTATCCAGTAAGATTCCTTTTCCTTCCTGGTTTCATAACTCCAGCTGTTGTTGTTAGCAATTTATATATATATATATATATATATATATATATATATATATATATATATATATATATATATATATATATATATATATATATATATATATATATATAATATATATACTACCATAATATATATATAATATATATACTACCATAAGAAATTTTTATATATCTAACAATCGTCCTTTCTCAGTTTCTTAAATAAAATCAGATGCATCCTTCATATCAAATAAAACATCATTGAATGAAATGGAAATAGCAGCTGAAAATATTGGGAACTAATCTACGTAGTATCCTAAGTATGCCACTAGTAAGTGCTTCTCAGATTTAATTCTACTTGAATTGTTCACCTTTGTGCTGGTTTTTTTTTATCTCTGTCATTCTTTAGTCTTGTTGTGTGATGTTTTATATCTTTCATATGTTGACATTACTTGTTCACTTAGCTTCTATTAATTTGCTAGCAAAATATTATATAAACAATATCTCCCATTGCAATGGCCAAATATTCATAAGTTGTATATTTATCAGTAAAGTTGTATGTATACCAGAAGTCGGGTAAAAATCATTTGGTTCAGGTTGTCTAGGAATATCTGAAACAGTATCAGGATGAGTTGAAGAACAAAGAGAAAATCCTCAAAGACATATATGTTCTGTGTAACTTAACGTTGTTCACTTGATCTTTCATTTGAGTAATCTAGTGATTTTTTTCTGATTATATTAAAGTGATCAATGTTTTAATTTTTAATATTTATTTTTATCAACTGCTCTACCATCTCATATCTCTCCCTTTCATTATTGTTACCAGTTCGATGAAATAATCGAAAAAGAAAATTACTTTTTGTGAATGTTGAGACTTAAACAATTTCTACAGCAGTGATAACTTGCTTTTGTCCAATTCATAGGTACTTTTAGCTCTATTTTATGGTTGTACATTTTGTACTATCTCCAATATCAATGAAAAACAGAAATGTTTCTGCTCATTGTTCATCTCTTTTCTATGCAAAAGTATTGTTCATACAAAGGTAATGAAATTTTAATTGATTTCCATCTTTGTGTTTTTTTTTCAGCTCAAAAAGGTAAGAAACACTTGGATCAGTTGTCTCTAACCTAACATGCAAATTAATATCAGGTCGGAAACTAATGCTCAAATTTTACAAAAATGAAGATAACCTTATTTTTCATTTGAATGATGTAATTCTGTGAAATACTTAATAATGTATGTAAGTTGTATTCATTAAAACATGATGTCATATAGCTAAATTCAAAAGTATGTTTTGTTTGTCTTCTTGTGTTACCAGACAGTAGAAAAACAAACCTCATTTATTTATTGTTTTGTAAAGGTTACAACACCAAGACCTGTTATTTTGAAATCAGTAAGATGGTATCTGTCACAGTTGTGTAGCGTACTCATTTCTTATATAGAAATACTCTGTCAATTCGAGATGTAGAAAAGTGCACATCATAGACACAGTCTGACTCATCAACATAGCCCCATTAGCCCGCTTGATTCCTTTCTGGGCAACATTAGTCATAATGTAAAGTTATCCCTGTAAATACCAGCATTGGTTGCAGGGTTTCAGGATCTAAATTTATAAATTCTTCTATTTGGTGTAATGTTTAGATGGTTATGTTCAAGAGGACAATTTTTATGTCACTCAGTAGAGACTGCACATTTGAGGCATTCTTTGTTTGGCAAGTAAAGATAACAACAGAGTAAATGCAACTTTGTTATTCATTATGTAGATTTACTGTACAAAATTTATTTTTCTTTATAGTGTATTTCTTTCAAAACAATGGCACAGTTTATTGGAAAATTCTTTGATTAAGGAGCTTTTACAAAGATTTACCACAGGTCAGGACTTTATTAGCAACATAAAGGGTGGACAGTTCACCCTTCTGTGCTTTGACCTTTAGTCTCAATGTTTAGTTATAAGGTACACTATTCTGCCTGGCCATTCAAAGCTGCCATTCTTGGATGTTACAAGTGGATGTTTTGATATGGCCATGGGACCGACTCCCTGTTCAGACATTACAGGCATCAGAATTGGAGCAAGATTGAACCTTGTGTGCTGTCCTTTTGTCAAATGATTTATTCAGTCAACTGATGGAACAATATCTGTATCCTATCATTTTGCAACTTTTACTCAAAGCAGTGACCAAAACATTAGTACACTCCTTGTCCATGGTCATTTAGCTTCCATTGGAGTTGGTTGACCTCCACAGAGAAGTTGTGCTGGACACTTCAAAAGTCTTGCTAGATCATGGATAGAATCAGCTTAGGGCTGCTCATTTGGGTGCAGATACTTCTTTGGAATATATGGCAGTCTTATTCCTTCATTGCCTGCAGGATCTGTAAGATCATCAACACTGATCTCTCACTTTAGTTTCTGATATGTTAAAACCACTCTTGAGTGATCCAGCATAGACCATCACTTTGTACTGTTTAAGTTTCATAAAGCATAAAAGTCCAGGTAACTGTTTTTCAAGCTTCCTACTGAACCTTCATCCAAGAAATATAGAGGATAGAGAGACAGGTGGAGGAAGCTTTGCCAGCTCCTTCCCCTTTCCCAAACTTTATGAGTTGGAGGGTAGGGGAGAAGAGCAGTCCTAGGGATTGCTCTGGCAATTCATTCATTTATGGTAGTACATCTTCATTCATTACAAGTAGGTGCCTGATTAGCTTTCTATGTAGAGGTCTGTTGGAGAACATAAGTGATTGTTGGATTCATTCTTTGACAAAGTTTTGCTTACGCCTTCGGCTCAAGGAACTCCATCTTCTTTCAGACTCCCAATTCCATTTCATCAGTCACAAATCTCCAAGTTAAAGAGGTGCACATCCTGTTGTAGAAGGGCACAGTACAAAGGTTACAAAATGTTTGCTCACAAATTTGTTCTACTCCAGGATTTTTCCGATACCCAAAATGGGCAGAAAGCTTTTGACTAATCATTGATCTTTCTGTGAGAGAATTTGTTTACAATGGAGACTGCTGCAACAGTCCAGAATGCAGTCAAACTCAGCGACTGCAGTCTCGATAGATCTTCAGGATGTGTCCTTTTGCATTCCCATCTTCCTCCATTTTTGAATTGAGCATTAGCAGTCCATTTATCTTCTAATGTTCACATCAAGTTTAAAATCAACTAAACTTTTATTCTCTTGATCATTTAGTTTCTTATCATTTATTTATTTCTACTTAATCCATTGTTTAGTTGGTAATAAGTATTGTTTTATGTTATTTCTTCAGGTCTATCTCTAATAGTTTGTAAAATGGCAAAAGTTTTTCCTTGTAATTAAATCTTGAACATCACAAGTCATATCTATTAGTTTCTGCTGTTCTCAGATTTTTTTCTTCATTTATGTTTGGATTAGCAATTAATTATCAATTTGATCACTGTCTTATGTCATTCACATTAGTATCCACTACATATTTACCTGTTCATGTGTCAGCATGATTTTGTAAAAACTGCCCTGTAGCTGCATCAGTTAATTTTAAAGGATCATATATGTTTATAATACTATTATTATTTCAGCTTTTTTTGTTGAGTAATCAATTTGCTGTTAATTAAGTAATCAGTTGATTGTTAATTGAAAACAATGTTACAAGCATGCTGTAAAATCTTGTTTCTGTATTAATCATTAATGATGTTTATTAATATATCTATAGTACCCATTCATCATTGCCTGTATTCTCAATTAATTCTCAATTAGCAAGATTCTAGTAGAGTAAAATAATTGTGATTTCTCAAGATTTCTTTTGAAGTTTTTTTTATGATCATGATAAGTATCTAACTTGTTTTGGAAAATACATGTATATACATTTTTATGTTAAGGAAAAAAGATGGCATCAGATTTGTTAAATGTCAATGAATGTTGAGTACTTTATGGTTATAGCTGGTTATGTACAATGTGAAAATTATTAGTTATTAAGACATTGGAAATGTAATTTATTTAATCACTCAGTAACAATACTGTACTATCTTCATAAATATTTAAAGATTATATAATCCATTTTGAATTAAAAGTTTTTATTTTAATTTTGTTATTTTTCATATTGTTAACATAAGAGAATTTGTTGGGTTTCATTTCATTTATAATATTGTAATCATTTTGTACAATATCTGTTCTCTGTTATCAGCTGGATTTTAAATGGAAATTTATGCATCAAAATGACCTTGTACTATTATATCTATTTAATAATAAAACATTCTAGAACCTCTCTTCAATCACTGCTCTTTTTCTAGATTAATAAGTGAGAGTTATTGTTTAGTTAAATAATTTATGATATATCTTTATTTTTTTATTTTCTTAGCATTGTATAAAATTAAATCTTTTCCATTCTCAATATTTTGGATTAAAAAAAATTATGTTTTTTCTTAATGTCATTTTTCTCCTTGTGTGTTTACAAATGCTATTTAAGTTCTTTATACAACAGGTTACAGACTTATCATGTTTTGAAACTTTTCTATGAATCATCCTCTTAAATACTTTAGCAACAATCCCTAATAAAGATGCCACAGACTTGGTAAAAGCTATATACCTGTGGGAGTAATAAATTCTGTTGCTATTGTTGTGTATTCTAAAGTAGCAGCTGATTATCCCATACCATCTGAACATTTTGCTATACTAAAGTCAAGTTTTTTTTGCATATACAGTACTATATTATAGGGGTTCTATAATGTTCTTTCTTCTTGATCAATTAATTTAAATTTCATAGACCTTTTGCAAGCGAAAACCATTGCCATTGTCTTTTTTTGAGATATTGTGAACTAGATCTTCTTATATTTCAGTCTCTTCTCTTTGTTCTATCATATTACCAAGATTGTTTTCTATCATTTATGTAAGTTAAGACTTATAATATATTTTTTAATTTTACTCACTAGTGCATTAATTTTTTTTTATTGATTGACTTGCTAACTTATTCTGATTTGAGAATTTATTTGAGAACTTAAGGTCATTAGAAGTTAAATTTTTATTATTTTGCTTTCACATGACATAGCTGGTGGTTTGATAGATATTCTCTTTATTTTCTTATTTTTTGAAATCCATAATGTCTCATTTGCCTTGGTTCATGAACCTTCATTTATTGACTTTATTTTTTGTTTATGATAGTAAACAATGTGCTATCAAATAATCTACCTTAAACTAAATGAAACTGGAATTATGAACTCTTTAGAACTCATGAATCTATAAACATTTTAAATTACCTTTTCAAAATCATTCTCTAACCAATTTGAGAGTTTAATATCATGATGTATCATGACTAGTGTTAATTATCATTATTACACTGTGGCTTTCATTATATAGAAAAAAATTCATAGTGTTACTGGATTTACTATTGTTTCTAAGTTTAATACTTGTTAGCTATTTGAATATTTTGATTTAGTTTCAATCACAGGGCAAAGTGAATAAGATTTTGTTTTAAATATATAACTGAAAAAATTTAACAAGCAATAACAACAACAAGGAATTAATCTGTAATATAACACCTATAAAATGATATTTGCTTGATTGTTCTAAAACTTGCTTTCTTAAACTTGTTTTGCTTTGCTCTCTCTCTCTCTCTGCTGTTGTTAAAAAATGTAGTTTTCATCTTCTTGTTCATTTTTCTCTTTTCTGCCTTTTGCTTTTTCCTAATGTTTTTCTTTCCATGTTCAATTGTGCTGGTTTCTTTGTAACTTTTATTACATAATATTTAGCAGTGAGTGTGGTATAAAGAAACTGTTGTAATGCCTGTATCTACATCAGCTGTATTACTAAAAAAATTATATTGATTGTAGAACACTTGACACATTTATTTTGCAATAACATCAATGGAATCAGTAATTTTCAATCAAGGGCAATTTGTTTTTTCACAAACACAAGCAGCTTGCTCATTTTTCAATTTTCTGTTTAAAATTAATATATAATCATGTTATTAAAATCTAATCTAAATTATTTTTAAAATAACTCAGTATTTTTTTTATTCCTTTGGATGAAATGTAATCTTCTTTCACCTCAATAAATTGTTTAAATTAACAGTTGTAAGAAATTCTGTCAGATACATTCCTAAATATTATTACATTTGACAGTAACT
Source organism: Potamilus streckersoni (assembly GCA_016746295.1). Classification (NCBI taxonomy): domain Eukaryota; kingdom Metazoa; phylum Mollusca; class Bivalvia; order Unionida; family Unionidae; genus Potamilus; species Potamilus streckersoni. The sequence goes on along the minus strand of JAEAOA010002330.1, from coordinate 2,370,493 downwards.
AATATTTTTGTGGATCTAGCATTTTAAAAAATGTCTTTCTTTAGTTGTATTTGATCCATTTTATTCAGATTATTTTCTATTCAATTATTACCTGTCATCACTTTGTATACTCCATTTGCAATGATAATTTTGGAATCCAGCAAAGTGCTTATTTATTTGTTCAATTGTAATGTAACATTGTATGCTGGTCTTGACCTTGTCCACAACTGAGTTCAGTTTTCTGCTTGACCTGATTGACTTTTTATTTCATTTATGTAACCAAGTAATAATAGCTTCATTATTCTGTATGTGTATGAGCTTATTAGTAGAATTCAGGTAAACAAGAAGTACTAAATTTGTTGATTTGGGTCCGGTTTTGTCGATTCCTAAGTGAATTTTGTATGATGTTGTGTCGTGAATACATTAGGCTCATTAGATCATTCTAGAAGGTTATTTTCCATTAGATAATGGTTTTTTTAGAAAATGCTAATTGTGACCTGAGGTCAACCAGAGCAAAATATTATCTTGTAACTGAGGATTTTACCAGTTGTGCTTTAACATCTAGCACTTTAAGTTGTGTTATGTTGTGAAAAGCTTGGGCTGAATTTTATTTTCTTCAAATTATTGATTCAAGTGAGTATTTTCTCTGGAAATACAAAAGTGCTCTGAAAACATTCTTGAATAAAGACATTTATTGGAATGTTTACTGAATTCAAACCTAGAATAATATTTCTGTGATTCAAAACAAGATTGTTGACATATGCAGTACTAACTAGGCTATAACAGAAATTTAATCTCTTGCACATTCATTAGCAAATACACAGGTGAAAGATTTATGTAAAATTTAAATTATGCATGGCTTAGACTTTGGTGAAGATCAGTATAAATTAATTACAATTGAAGATTGTGTTGGCTACAAATTAAATTAACTCCTTACACTAACACTACAGATGGGAATAATTTTCCATGGCTAGTAGGACATGAAAAAAGGAAATAATTATTTTCAGCTTATATAATTAAGAAAGATGAAATTGCACAAGTGTTTAAAGAAATTCTTAATTCAGTGGCACTGACATCTCATCGAAGGCGCATTTCGTCGGAAGTTTAGTAGAAGAGCTAAGTAGTGTTGTGTATGGCATCCCTGTGGAGGAGCTATTATTCAATGCATTCCTTAATAAGTTATGGGTGAAAAATATTGCAAAGTTTGTTTGAGTTTTAAAATAATGACAGTATTACCTGGTACCAGCTTTTAAATACAGCAGGAAATATTTCTTTAGTAGGTCATATGTTTTTGATATTGTAGCAATAATTGGCTTACTATTTGGAAATCTGACAAAGTGTTTAGAAAAATTAATAAAAGTAATAACAAACAAAGCAAGCTCTAGTTCTTTATTTAGACTATAAATTTTTTCAGATATAAACAGTGATAGTGAAGACTTTATTTGTTACATGAACCATAATAATAATAATAATATATATATATATATATATATATATATATATATATATATATATATATATATATATATATATATATATATATATATATATATATTGGTTTCATTAATTGTAAGCTTCTTACCATTTTCAACATTTTGCACTACATAAATTTTTAGGTGACTTCACAAGAATTTGATTAACTCCTGTTTCTCTGCAATTGATACTTAGTGTAATTTTTACATACATTATCAGCTGCTGGTTTACATGAATTTCAAAAATGACATTAAGATATTTCATATCTTGATGATGCTTTTCAGGTGAACAGATTTTGCCACAGTTTCATATCAGGTTTTTCTCTGTATCTTTTCACTGAGTCAAATAATTTTAAAGAATAAATGTCAAGACCATATATAGCTTTTTAAAGAAAACATTTATTTTTAGTTTAGTGTCAGAATATCTATTAATAATAACCTTCTCTTTAATCAACTGTGGTATTACACTAATTTATAGGGTCAGAATAAGGTTGACTTGTTACTATTTTTAAAAAAATAGGAAGTCCATTTATTTGAGAATGTTATTTAAATAAATTGTGGTAAGTTATTTGATAGATTTGTTTTTATTGCCATTGTATTTTTAAAAAACTGTTGAAAACACACAGTCAAGGACTGGGTGCTTTGCGAAGCTGAATCTATCAATCCTTGGCTGCAGTGAACATACAACAGACTCCCTACTACTGGCACTCAGTCACTTCCAGGCAGTTTCATCTCTGTGATCTTTGATATCATGCATGTTCACATTGGAAGTGAGGCCTTGTAACTGTTTTTGGATTCTTGATTAATTTGAACCTATCTAATCTGCAAAGTGGCCTACTCATCAGACATCAGGCATTCCCACAGCTTCTATACCTACACATTAACCTGTAGCCAAATCATTCCCATACTGTGTTGTCAAGATTAATGTGTAAATAATGATGCTATAAATAGATATAATACTGTATTTATACCATTTCAATGGGAATTTGTTTTAAAGTGTAGTTAATTTATTTGACTAGGGTAAATGCAGCAATGCTTTTTGGCTCATATTGGATGGTTTAGTTGGATTAAATTCTTTATCATTATTCTTACATAAATAATTTATGATTCGTGCAGTAACATAGTGGCATGGAGTTTATTGAAAAATGTTTAAAAGCAATTCGAAGTGGACATAAGTGGCCTTGCATCCATGATATTTCCAGGATCAACCTTAGACCAATTGGACCTATTTGGCTCAATCAGACCCATTGCTCACAGTTGCCCCATTATGTTTGTAATTTTTAAAAACTTTATAGAGAAAAAGTAATTTTAAAGCAATGGAAGAAAATTTTAAGCTTAGTATCATATAAAACTTGTTTAAAAGTTTGTTTCCAGATGTTGTGCTCAAATGTAGGGGCCCCCACCAAAATGATCCAAATTGGCTCAGGCCAGTGCTGGTCATTTCTACCCTAATTTGCATGGCTGCGAACTTGTACTAAAAATGTTATCAAAATTCTTTACACATTAAAAATTTAAAATTAAAACTTTAAAACTTTTGTCCTCCTACTTCTCTGTCTTTGCTATTGTTTTATTTATTCCATTATTTTCATGGAGTATAAGAGTTCTAATTTTAAGTTATGATTTATAATCAGTGTACATTCTGCAGGCACATCATTTTTTTAAATTATGGACCAAGTTAATGAAGAGCAGCCCAAAATGCAATAATCTGAAATTATTGTAGATTCTTTTCTAGAGGTGGGCTTAGAGAGTACAGCCCGTCAGACTGTCTCAGATGGGCTGTTATTTATATGGTATGGAAACATTTTCAGTAAGCATGCTTTTTGTAGGGAAGGTTACATTTTAACCCTTTCCCATATACCAAGGCTTGCTAGTGTGAAGGTAGAAAGCTAGTCAAAAGTAATTATTCAGGTCACAGTCTGGTACATGTATTTACATCCCTGGGGCTCTGTGATAATTTTCAGGGAGTTTTTAAGACTGCTTATATGAGATTTAAAAAAGCACTACTTTTAAAATGTTTTCATGTATGGCCTGGCTTTGGAATTTCTTTTTGTCCCAGATTTCAGTGGGATACCTGCAATCAAAGTTTTGGTTATTAGTTCCACCTCCACCCTCAAGCAACCACTACCCCCTCCCCCACTTTTATCAGCATTCATGTGAGTGACACAATTAAATTGACCATGAAAACTGAAAAGATTACAACATAATTTTCAGTACAAAAGCAATTATTGGTGCACACAAGCTCACATTCAACTGAATAAATTGAATTGAAATTTTTTCTAAGTTAACACAGAAATATATGTTAATTCAGTTGATAAAGTAAATGTTTTGGAATGGATAAGGCTAGTGTTGCCATCTCAACAACTATTTCCTTGAGGTCTATAGAAAATATTAGACCTTTATACTGAAAACATGCAAATGAACAACTTGTATTTTCTTTTAACATTGACGAACAAACTGGAGAAGCTGTAAAGTAACTAAGAGATTAATGTTTTTTATTTCTAACATGCCTGAAATCTGTTATTGATTAAATATTTTTGCTACAAAAATACTAAATATTAAATATAATGTCAAAAAGTTAGGATATTGAAGTTAATTGAAATCACTTCATCCAATGAATTATTGAAAATTAAATGTTATTTCTGTCACATTTCTAAATCTGACTAGAAGAAAACGAGTGTTTTGTGGAACTCACTGTCTTACAAACTTCTCTGCAAAGATGTATTTTCGTATCTAATGTTCCAGCACTTTCACACTGAAAATTAAAATGCAGGACACAGCCTGAATTTTCCCTAATCTTATTAAATTGATATCTATTGATACGGTATATAATATCATGATACATTATATTATATCATAATATCATGTCAGTATTTTAATTATGTTGCCTTATTTTTAACAATTTGTTGACTTGATTGTGTAATACAAGTATGTTAAAAGGGGTGGCCTAAGTTAGTATTAACACAGCCTGTCCAATCAAAAAGGTTGACACAGAAACACCTTGATGTTGCTTTGAGACTTAGATTAGTCAGCTTTATTTCTCTTCTTAAGATTACTTATTTGTATTGTTTTCAACAAATCTGAATGAATAAGACAACTTTTTTGAACAAGTAAATGGAAGAATAACACCATCATTGATGGCAGAAGTATGCATTATCTCAGCTTTTGCTCAAATGATCCTGTTATTAAGTCAACAACAAATATATTTGTTGCCTTAGCTTTTACCTATTCTCTTCAGAAGGAAACTTATTTATAATTTTGTCTGAATGAATAAATTGGCTTGTTCAAGTGGATAATTGGCAAGCAGCTGGCAGAAATCTGCTGAAACAATAAGGGAATCATTAGGGTTTTCAGTATCAGATAAAGTGCTGAAGGTTTCCTACATTAATTATATATCCACACAGAGATTGGCTTTGACTTGGAAACCTTGCAGAAAGCTGTACTGTGTATTAAATTAGCTTTCTTTATTTTTGTATGGCACTTAGGTTCCATGAGAACCAAGGATGTTTGTTTTAATTGTTGTTACAGAGAATGGAGTTCAGTTTTTATACCCCCTGTATCGTTTTTTTTAAATTTAAAATATCTTCTCTCTCTGTAGAAGCAGGCATATGCATGTGAAGTCGGCCATCGTTTCATTAGTCACACTATCTTGTGAACACAAGTTTCTGAAGTTTCTGATGAATTACCTATAGTTATCATAAATATGGTCTTCACCTGAAGATGTGAATGTTGATAAATCACAATGCTGTTGCAATTATTATTAGTTACCAACCTGTTATATATGCCACCCCGAATGGTGTTGCATATTATTATTAGTTACTGACCTGTTTTATATGGCTCCCCTAATGGTGGTGCATATTATGTTACTATAGGTATACATCTGTTACTCATTTTGACTTGTATAATCTACCTCAAGTTCTCCACTCTCTAGTTATCAAACTTCCTGGATGGCTTGCACTGAAGGTAAGAAAGAAGCCAATTGATTTGGAGGTTAGAATGTCCAAGGTCATGGTCACTATGACTGAAGGAATAAAAATAGTTTCAACACTGAAACATTACTTCTGCATCACAGCTCTAGACCTAACATTGTGGATCACTTGGAGAAGAAAGGTCTATGGATTTGGGTGTCAAAGGTCAAGGTCACTGACTGCAAGGAAGAAAGTGGTTTCTGCTCACAAATTATGGCAATACAACTCATAGAGGAGCATTAACAACAGGTCAGAAATATTTTCAGTACTTTTGTTAATTTCTAAGTGAATAAAGATATAGATTAAGGGTATCTAATGAGTATACTGTGTTAATCCCTGTTGCTCAGTCCAACATGAATGACTGAGAGTAATTGACCTTGAGCAAAAGATAGAGGATCAGAGAAAGTATACAAGTTTGATGCTAAAAAAGTACTCTTTTTGAGGATACAAAAATCTGAACTGCAAACATTGGCATTGCTATAGAGATTTATATATAGATTAAGTAATGTGCACTGTAGGCCACCCTCCCTCTTATTGTTTTTTTTTTGTTGTTGTTTTAAATTCTAAGCCACCCATCCACCTGATCTTCAATATATATTTACAAAATACAAGGCCACTACTTTTTTTTAAGCAAAATGTTATTTGGATTTATAGTACTGATGCTCTTATCCCAATGTGATGGGAGTTTTTTGTTTTTGTTTGATATTACTGTTGTAAAGGACACTGTGATGTTCTTCAGCATCTTATGGAATTGTACAAAAGGTATCATTTCTAAGTTTCTTTATTTAATCCAAATTATCAAGGTTGACTTTTGGATGTTACATCTTGTGTTTGTGGCCATTTGCCGATGTTTGGTTTTACAGTTACCAGTTTTGTTCAGAATAAACTATTTCAGGATGTGGATAACTGGCAGAAATAACCTCATCATTATCCAATCTATGCAAGCAGAACATTCTCTTGGATTCCATTGCCTACAAAATAAGTTATAATTTGGAACAAAAGATTATTGTGGTTTATTTTAAGTGAGATGGTTTTCTTGTATATTTATAAATATTTTGGTAGATAAATAACTGGGTTGTCTATTGTGCTTTGGGGTTGAAAATATCTAAATGTTGTTTGTCTAGTGCTTTTGTGAAATTTTGAGTGTTTATGATCAAGTTCTTTGTAACATATTTAGTGGATGGCAGGGTTGGTTGCCTAGGGAATCGGTTGACTTGGGAATTATTTTTTGGAGTGTTGGTGGTCTAGCAATTTTGTGAATAACCTGGTGGATAGGAGGGTTGGTGGCCTTGTTTTTTGTGTGAAAAATTGGAGGAAAGAAAAGTGGGTGGCATACGGTTTGAACCAGATATTTTGAAATTAAGATAGGTGGGTGGGTGTAAAGCCTAACATTTTTCTAATTATGAGTAACAAATATGAAGAAGAGCAGGTCAGAATGTTATTTTAGGTGACGAGGCTTTTATTTAAAGGGTGCCTAATTTCCCATATACAATTTTAAAAACTGAGGTTTATTTTTGAAGAGTTTAAATTTTTTAATAAAAATGGGAATCTGATGTATTTTTTTACTGGGGCTTACATACTGTAAATGATAGCAAATATATTAAGATATTGTTTCAGTGTTTTAATACACAGTATATTCATAATTCTTTCCAATAATTGTTATCATAGGGGGTTCAAAAATTCTAATTGTCCACTCATTATGAGTGGTTGGTGTGAAAGGACAGGATGCTTATTTGATTGAACAAGTGCCATCAGTAAAGTATTATGTACTTTGTAAGATGAGTTAAATTGATAAGGATTAAATAAGTTGAAAGTTACTTGCTCAGAAGGCTAAGATGTATGTAGTTCTAATTGTAGACAGAATAAGCTAACAGGATAAGGTTTCCAAAATGCAAATACATAGTGGATTAATAGAGATGTCTTTGAAATGTGTCTTGCTGTTGAAATATTTTGATATGTCATATGTTCCTGTCCAGTTCATGTTTTATGCATTATTTCTTTATCCAGATATTTCGTTATTAAAGATGGCTGGTTGTTCTACTATGCTGAAACAGAGAAAAAGGATATTGGAAAAAGAAGATTTTTCAATACACATCCCAAGGTAATATCAACTTTTTTTTGGCTGACATTTTGAAATAATGTGAATGGAAGTAAAACAAATGAGAAGAATTAACTGAAGAAGCTTTTTAACTTCCTTGAAAAGGAAACAAAGAAAACTGTGAAGTAAATGAAACAGATGTTTAATTTCTTTTTCAAGAAAATAGCCTTAATAAATGCAAGTACATGAGTGTTTGTTTTCACTTAACAACTTTAACTTCCCAGGTAATTTAGTACACAGGTCATGGTCTTGACTCATAAGCTATACCTGCAGGGTACATGAACAAGTAAATGAAACTTGGCACTAGGGATGTAAACTTTAGAAGTATGGTAACACCTGTAGAACACAAAATGCTGAATTGAGCACTGCATATATTGACTGATATGACCATACAATAAATATATTTGATGGCAGTGGGGTTCTGACATAGTACATGTCATCAGGCTTACAGTGATTCTGATACAGCACATAAATGTAGCATGATACAGTGATTTTGATACAGTACATATGATACAGTACATATTATGATACAATGACTTTGATGCAGTACATACTGATACAGTGATTTTCATAAAGTGATTTTCATACAGTACATATTATGATACAGTGATTTTCATACAGTACATATGATAGTGATTTTCATACAGTACATATTATGTTACAGTGATGTTGATGCAGTACATATTATGATACAGTTATTTTTATACAGTATATATTATGTTACAGTGATTTTTGTACAGTATATATTATGATACAGTGATTTTTGTACAGTACATATTATGATATTGTGATGTTGATTTAGTAATACTATGATACAGTGATTTTCATACAGTACATATTATGTTACAGTGATGTTGATGCAGTACATATTATGATACAATGACTGATGCAGTAAATCATGTATGTTGCTACTTACAGCAATTCTGATAACATATATAATATATTGATCCTTGAAAAGTTCTGATACAGTACATGCCATGATACAGAAGTTCTGATAGAACATACTGTCATGATACTGTACTTACAAAGATTCTAATAAAGTATATAATATTATATATTATATAATATCATTACACATGATACAGTATAAAAAATCATGATACAGTAATAAATATCATTATATATTTTATATGATACATTTTATAATATCATGATGCATTATATAATATCATGATACATTTTATAATATATATTTTATACTATGATGCAGTATATAACATCATGCTACAGTAATTATTATCTTTATACATTTTATAATATGATACAGTATATCATATGATACATTATATAATATCATGCTACATTTTATAATATCATGATGCAGTATATAAAATCATGATACAGTAATTAATATCATTATACATTTTGTAAATATGATATAGTATATCATATCATGATACATTATATAATATCATGATACATTTTATAATATAATGATGCAGTATATAAAATCATGATACATTAATTAATATCATTATACATTTTATAATATGACACAGTATATAATATGATACGTTATATAATATCATGATACATTATATAATATCATGATACAGTATATAATATCATGATATATTATATAATACCATCATATATTATATAATATCATGATACAATATATAATATCATGATATATTATATAATATCATCATATATTATATAATATAATGATACAATATATAATATCATGATACATTATATAATATCATGATACAGTATATGATATCATTATGCATTATATAATAATATACAGTATATAATATCAAGATTCAGTATATAATATCATGATACAGTGTATGATATCATGATACAGTGTATAATATCATTATTCATTATATAATAATATGATATAGTATATAATATAATACAGTATAAAATATTATTATACATTATATAATATTTTACTGTATATAATATGATACAGTATATAATATCATAATACAGTATATAATATGATACAGTATATAATATTTTACATTATATAATATTATACTGTATATAATATCATGATACAGTATATAATATAGTGCTGGAGGGTTGAGATGTGTCATCTCTAGATAATATCAACAGTGGATCATCATCATCTTCATTGCCCACATATTGGGGGTGGGGTGGGGAGAAGGGGGAGATTATTCTGTAATTTAAAAGTCATGACAGTCAAAGGTCAGCATCATAGATAGTATAGTCAATGTTCATTGTTTTTGGATCAGTACTGCATACATTGCCATTTACATAGTAATGATGTTTGCCATGGGATATAAAATGTTGATGTTGGCATGATACATTCAAACTTAAAGGCCATATTGGTTGGGGTTTTTTTACAAAAAATACTTACGTGTTTGAGGATTTGCTTAGAATTTGAAAAAGATTCAACAATGAACATGATGAATACAAGGGTTACATGTCAAGGCCATGTTGAGCTTTTTGAGTTTCAGAGTATAATGACTATAACACTGTTAACAGAGAAAATGTGAAATATAGGTAAAGTGAAGTGATTTAAAGTTAAATTTTAAAAAATTGTATTTTTCAAAAGAGTTTTACAAAATCTGATGAGTTTTGTGAGTGCATCTTTCTTTAATACAATTCATGAGATTGTGTCATTTTCTGAAGTCGATCTCTCTTAGTATCAATAGGATATAAATCTTCTCACTTCTACTGCAAACAAATTTACAAAATGGCAAAGGGGAAGCCAGATATGATGCTATTTTAAGTCTTCAATTAAAAGAAGAATTATTGCTTGGTATATAGCCAACAGTATGAGGATGTAAATTTTGGAATTTCGTGGACAAGTGGTAAAGACATGAGTGAGATGTTTTGAGACTTTCCCAGTTAAGCTATGATCAAAATAGAGGTTTTAAGTATTAATTAGTATGAAGTATAAATAATGGTTTCAAAATGTCTGAAACTTAAGTTGTTTGTGAAAGATTTAAGTCAGAAATGTTTATTGCAGAGGAGTGAACATAGAGTACAGTGAAAAGCAGCAAATTCAATTGTACATTTATAGTTCTTGAAATCTATTCAAAGTTAACTGTTTTGCCACAAGTCCACAAAAATGAATGAAAATTTCTTTTTGTTAAAAAGTTGAAGTATGGTCAGCCAAGAAAATCTTCTGTGTTTCTCTTGAATTCCAGTTTCAAAGTAATTTTTGTTAAAAATCTACTGGTATTAAATTTATTTATTTCAGAGTGCAGTGCCACTGGGGGAATGTATAGTTCAGGCCTGCAAGGAACAGGGTCAGCCATTTGCATTCAGTGTTGAGTCAGAGGATGTGGAGGTATAATCTTTATACTTTTTTACAAAATGGAGGTGGGGTACCAAAAACATATTGCTAATTAAACATTTGATGGAATACTCAAATTCTCTAAAGAAAGTACCACTCCAATAGCCTAGTGATTAGAGCGTCCGCCTTGGATATGGGAGGTTGATGACTAAAATCCTGGCAGAGTTGTACTATAGACTTGTTAAAAAAAGGTGCTAACAACTGCCTCACTAGGTGCTCGGTATCAAGAGGTTGGTGTTATGACTGGTTGGCCTGGTGTTGGGATCATGTGACTGGGTGGAATACCTTGGTACATTAAAAAGAATTTAAATCTTTTGGCTTTCACTTCTTGAAATTATGCAATCTAAGTATCTGATTTAACTAATTCTGTGTGTAGGATCCAGCTGCAGATGGTTGGACTGAGATATACCCTCGTATGGCATGTTGACAGTTGCAACTTTAAAACCTGATTTGAATAACATATGCTCTGAGTGACCACCACTCATTTACAAAGACACTCATCATATATGGGGGGGAGAGAGAGAACTTTTGCTCTTTCAACGTTTGAAATTCCATTGACTGGCATTGCAAATCCATAGTTCTCTGTAAAGTCTTCCACTTCATCTTGTGCAGTCTATTATTCAGTCATATGCATCCTGTGGAATAATTAGCCAAGGGCTCTCAGTTTTCTTAACTCTGAATCCAACTGAATCTAACAGGTTATAAAAAAATAAAAGCTAAATCAGCAAAATGATTAATTACATAAACAGAAATAAATTTTTCATACTCACAAAAGTGAATAAGATAAAACATTTGAATGAAACTGAATGGTAGTAACAGCTATAATCAGTAAAATTTATTATTGTTCATTTTTATCAGTTTTCCCTGAACAAATTGAATTTTTGTTCACTTATGAACACCCTGACTTAATCCCCAGTTTTTATCTGTCAGGACCCAATTTCAGGAGACTCCCATTCAGTATCAATGCCATACTGAGAAGTCTGACAAATCTAAAGCAATCAACCTGGAATGTGATTTTGTATGGTGATAAAATAATTGTTTCAGCATTATTTTGCTTCTCTGGATATGTTGGGGACTTTGAATATGATAAAAATAAATTGATTTATCTTAGGATTCATGTGAAACAAGGTATAAAAAAAAAATTGTGACTCAGACTAAACTCTATTTCTGGTCACAAGTTCCAGAACATATCCCACTAGCTGGAACCAGACTGATTTTGTGACAACAATGGCAAAACATATCCCACTAGCTAGAACCAGTCTGATTTTGTGAAAACAATGTGTCAAAGTTTGATTATGTGTGAGTAATACAGAAATAAAATAAAGGTCAGTATGATCCATACTGAGTTTGTAGGTTGCAGTTTCTTTTCCAGGCAGATTTTGGGAAAAATTATATGCAATAAAAAAAATATTGCAAAATTATGCATGCATGTATATGTATTGGGTTTGATGGTACATTAGTACATTACTGGCTATATAGTACAGATTAATAGTAAGTTTTAAAATGAAAAGAGAAGGCACAACACAAAAATGGTGAGGCCACAAACGTTCACCACATTGAAATCTGACTTTGACCTTTGAGACAGAGCTGTAAAGTGAATGTGCAGACAAGGAAAATACCGAAGTTTCATTGCACTTTCAGAATGAGCATTATGGAAACAATGCAGAAAAGGGGTCAAAGAAACTCAGTGACCTTGACCTTAACCTTGATGCATAAGATGCCATTACACTGAGGAGCATAAGTTTATCATGGTTCATCCCTGTAAATCAAACATTTTTATGGTATACAGCAGAAACAAAATAAAATTTAAAATATTTACCATGGTCTTGTGGATAAGATCCCAGATGTGCAATGCAACAGCTCTGATAGTGACAGGATATAAGTATAACATTTTTCATCCATGTATCTTTAACACCTCTTTAACTTAGTATAAGGGTAAACTGGCTAAAAAATAAAATGTCATATGACCTTGACCTTAAAGATAGGACACCCAATTTTGAATCCAGCACAACTTTTAGTGATGATATATTTTTATACTTAGTTTCAATTCATCATGGCTGAAAAAAATTGTTGAGTGGGAAGGAAATTTTAATTGAAAAATTGAACATATTGCTCTATTACACTAACCTTGAAAATAAAACAATTGATGTAGTACACAGCACATCTGCTAATAATGACCTATGTGTGTACCAAGTTGTATCCCATAATCTCAAACAATTCTAAACTTATGGAGTGGAAAGAAATTGCATTGGAATAATTTAAATAATTTAAATATTGAGCTGTGACCTTGAATATATGAACACTAAGTTATTTTACAACATAGCTTTTAAAGATTATATATATATATATATATATATATATATATATATACCAAATGAGAGATGAAAACATAATATGCTCAGTTTTAACAATGACATTGAAGATAGGCCAAATCAGTCTTGTATATGTCATAAAATTTGATATATTTATATTTATAGAATGGATGGAAGAGAGTGAACAAATTATGAAAACTTTAGCTCTCACCTTGACCTTAAACATATGACCCACAATCTGGTACTCAACACATTTTCTAATGATGATTTAATGAAGTATACCAAGTGTCATCACTTATTCTCAGACATATTTAATTTATAGTTCAAGAGGCAAAGGGTGACTGAAGACATACAATCTTGAACTGTGACATTGACCTAGAAGATAAGAATACCAATTTGATATGTGACACATCTTCTAATGATGATGTTTAAACATAAGTTTTATTGTTTATCACAAATGGCTTTAAAGTTTTTTAGCCATAAGTTTAATGAGCAGACATATAGAATATATGATAACACTAGTGCCATGCCTGTTTATTTTCATTGAAAAGGCAGGAGACAACTATTGATGCTTTGGGTTTTATTTGACCTGTTTCCATTTTTCTTATTCTTACTTTTTCATCCATTGAATGATTTTAGTACATAACAACACCAAACAATTATCTACTAGCACTACATCATTGAGGATTACACTGACTGTTTTATTTTCTTCAGGTCATATGGTGTAGATGTTAAGCAAACATATAAGCAAGATGAGTAATACAAGACCCACTTTGGCCTCTTTATGTTGTATCAGCATTAATTTTATATCCCATCTATAGAGTGTCTGGGGATAAAGAGTTCAGTTTTATAACTTTATTCAGTATTGTAACTTCATCAGCAACTAAAAGTTTACTCAAGAATTTGAATAATGAAAGTTTTTGATGAATTTAGCATAGTTGACAGCTTTTGCATTGTTTCTTGTTGAACTGTTTTAAATATTAGTAATGCAAAACAGCTGTTATCATTTTGTAATCATCAATACTATTGCAGTCAAGTTTTCCCAAGAGGAAATCCCAGAAACTTTCAGCAGTTGTTTACACTAGGGCTGCTACTGGCATGATAAGAAATAAAAGTCTGCAAGAAAAATCACATTTAAAGGTCACAGCAAGGTGCACTGAGCATCAACAGAGGTTGTTATTGTTATCAGATGGTCCACTGTTATTGATAATTCTATACATTTTCAGGTAGATAACACCTTTAGAAGAGTTTTTATTATCTCAAAATTGGGTCATTTACACCACAATATGTGGGCAGACAGATATTGAATGTATGCTGATTGCAGGTTGGCCGAGTGTGTGTGTATTATAAAGTCTTTCTGTAGTATTATAAAGTCTTTTTGAGCAAAGTCCATTTTAAAATGGGTGATAGAGAAAATAAGCCATATTAAAGTCATCATAAATGTCTCTTATCTAAGACCCTTAAGAACCAGAAGTATGCATGCTTAATTAAATGAAAGTAATTTATTCCAACTTGAACAAACATATTCATTGCACTTTATACAGTATTGTTTTTTTTTCCCCTGACAGTTCTGTACTTATTTAGAAAAATCTAAAAATTGCATTCTCATTTGTCATATTGGAGAAAAATGTATTGCAGTACCAAAGGCTCATATCTTTTTCTGCCATAAACTCACTAAGCAGATCAAGAAGATATCTTTACTATTTAGTGGTCATGTTTAGAAACTTGGTTCTGTCATGGGTAGCAAATTGCACAGAGTAGAAAGATGCACTGGTAGACAGGCTGGGATCAAGTACAGGACCTCTAACTTTATCTGAATGTAGACAGGCTGGGCTCAAGTACAGGACCTCTAACTTTATCTGAATGTAGACAGGCTGGGCTCAAGTACAGGACCTCCTTAACTTTATCTGAATGTTCTAGCACCTGGGATCTCTTAGTTGATGAGCAATGACACTGGCACTTAACCAGTAATTCAGGTACAAAGTGTGAACTTCACCACAGATAGCACATTTAGCTGGGATACTAAAAGGTAGACTAGGAAGTGATAATAGCTATAAATCTTTACACAGTTTTTTTTTATCTTGTGATTAAGGAACAGCTGATAGATCTGGACAATTAATGCCAGGTCTACATCATCAGTTCCCTGTTCTTGCTATTTCACTTCAGATGCACTATTAACTGAATGGTACAAGTTATTTTAGGATAGAATTTATTATTTTGAAGGATTATGTTTAATCTTATTCTTTTTGGGACAGGTCTGTCTGTCTGTCAATACTTCATTTCTGTGAAGTAACATTGGGCGGTCTTGGTGGTTTGAAAAAGAAATTTGCAACAGGTTTTATGTCAAGAAGGCCTACTGGGTGGGTCATACTTAATTGTATTTTTTTGACAAAATATGAGTTGTGGTCATTGTCATGCCTGTGCATACAGAATCCAACTTTATCCTGTTTGCACCATGCTGCCAGATACATCCATGTCATATAGACATATTAAAGTTTAACATCTTTCAATTAAAAACTTTAGGGATTATTAAAAAGTATGTAAAGCTATTGATAATTTTATGTCGTAGCCATTTTATTAACATGCTGTAACGCTGGTGTAAGTTTTATTTTCAGCGATATATATTGTGTATTTTATTCATACACATTTATATCAACATCGTGTAGGTACAAGTTTTTACAGGATGAACAAAGCTTTATCCAGTTATTTTAGGTTTAAACCATTACTTCCTCTGTACTGTAAATTAAGGAAGTTAAATGAAGCATAAATTGAGGTAATAAAAAAAAACATACCATCTTTGCCATGAATCCTGTCCAGTTACCTTGTATTTGCCTTATCAAAATTGCTTAATCAAGGAAGTGCTGCTGTGATAGAGCATGACATTTCTTGATCCCATATCTTTGAAATTCAGTTTATGAGTTTCATTAAAGGGGTGTGTGTGTTTTCCAGTTTTTACTTGGTCAATTATTCTTTGATTGGAGTACAAAGTTGGTTTAATTGTAAGGTGTTTTTACTTGTAGAGGGGAGTGTCTGTTCTAGAACTGAAAATGTATGTGGGAAATTCCTCCCTCAAATTTGAAAGAAAAGAAAATTTTCTAAATATACGACTGATTTAATGAAGAAGTAAAGCTATGGCTTGAAAATGTCGTGTATACTTTTGTTCAGCTATCATTAAAATTAAGGCGGTCAAAAACCTGTTTTTTTCACTAAATTTATAATTACTCATGTTGGACTTGTTTTACCATTGACAGTTGGGTTTGACTCCCTAGTGTTTGATGCTTGTATGCAATAATGAATAAAGTCACAGCAGTTATTTAAGATGCTTTATACCATGGCCATTATACACACTAAAGCTCTTTGTGTAACACAAAACCAGCTGTAGACAGTGACAGATTAATCTGGAGTCTACATGTTTGATACATTCCAGATAAAACTCTCTGGAAGAATGAAAGCTTCTATATTTCAGAAATAAAAGGCATTTGTCTCAGTATTTAGTCAGGGTTTTGACCTTTGTTCCCCAACTTTTTTTGCAACTGTAAGAGGCTTACATTTCCTTATATTCATCCATCAGTCCAAAATATATCATCCCTAGAAGATAAGTCACAAACAGTATCAGTGGGTCTATTTTCATGGTCAAGATGAATGGTCAGTTTCACTTATTACTTTCTGAGCTATAACATTACAGCAATTTTAGATCAGTGGATGAAACCTGATATATGTATATATCCTCCTAGATGATATATATGTATGGGAGTAATGTTTTCAAGGTCAAGGTCATGAATCCATATTGTAACTTTTACTTTGCATCTTGTTCTCAATAAATTTTGCACCAATTAGAATAAATAGCTGCAGCTTGGTATCATTTGGGGGTTGTAATTTTAAAGTCAGGGTCAAAGGTCAAGTTTTGTTACATCTATCTTATAAGTTTGCAGTTGTTTGGGATAAACAGATGTGACTTGCTTGAATTTTATATCATCACAAGAAGAGATGTCACATACCATATTTCTGGCTAAGGTCATGTGTTAGTATTACGTTTTCACTTTCATTTTTTCTATCTGTTGTATTACTTGAACTGTGTACAAGAAATAGATGAAACTTGGCATACATATCACATTCAGGGTCCTTTCTTCAAAGTTAAGGTTATTTGTTTTATAACTCATAAGCTATTTAGTTATAAAAATGAACCTTGGTACTCATATGTTTCTCATTTTGATGTTGCTGCTCTATTTCTTCTTTCCCATTTGGCACTATGACTCGATTGTCCTTTGAGACAGAGAAATGACACTTGGTTGCTTTCAGTGACTATCTAGTAATTCAAGATCAATGCTAGAAATGTTACTGGGGGGGTCAGAAATATTATTGTAGAATTTTTCTGACCTCACAGTAACAGACACAGGACATAAATTAACTAAATATGCTTACCGTAGTATTTATTTCACCATCTGTTACCAATTTCAATGCCTCACAATACAATAATTGTCATATACAGTTGCCAAATTTTGTGGATGGCTTGCACTTCGAGTAAGGAAACAAAACTATTGATTTGGGGGTTAAAGGTCAAACTGTGACTGAATGATGGACAATATTTGTGGCTTGCACTTATGGTAGGCAAGAGGCTTATTGATTTGGAGGTTAAAGGTCAAAGGCCAATGTCATTTTGACTGAAAGAAGAAAAATAAGAACACAAAAAATAATTTCCACACAGAAATTTCCATTATCAACCATGTGAATTCATCAAAGTTTGTGGATGACTTATGCATTGGGTGAAAAAGATGGCTATTTTGGGGTCATCAAGTTGAAGATCAAGGTCTGTGACTGCTAGAAGAGAAATTTTTTGCATAATACCTTCAGTTCTAGACCATATACCAAAGATTCCACTGTTGTTGCACAGTTTCAAGTACCTTATACTGACAATAATGGGAAAAGTCTGTACAAGGCCAGATCTGACAACAAATGCTGATAAGATAATTGCATCAAACATGGGTTTTCTATTATGATAAATTTACTAGAAAAAGTTGTGTTGTAAACAATTTTCATTATGATAAAAGGAAGTGAATGAGTTTCCAACCATGACAGGAGCTGCATTACGTCATTTTCAGTTGAACAATGAGAGGGTAATTTTCCAGTTAGCACATTGCAGTTGCTTATTTTCAGAGTTAGTCATAGTCATTAACCAGCCATAATGTTGGGAAATCGGTCAGCAGTCTCTGGTGGGATAGTGTGTCAAATCTTTTGCAAGACTAAAATGTCAAATCTCAAGTGAAATGTGGCCTGAAATCTCACTGTTGGTTGTTAAAATAGGTTGAACCAGGCCACAGGAGAAATGGGAGAAGTGTCATCCCTTATGTTATGTGATAGTTTGTTGTGTGGCTCAAATTTCAGTGAGTTTTGCAAACAATAACTTTTGTTCTAGAATAGGTTCCTTTACTAAACTATGTGAATCACTTGTACTTACAATAATTAAAAGACTATATATTTCAGGGTCTAAAACAGGGGTCTCAAACACATGGCCAGCAAAGCTGTATCCTGTGACCCACAAAATGATTTGATGTCACAAAATATTGTTAGAGATAAAGGTGGTTTGAGTTTGAGACCCTTGGTCTAAAGGTCATGTCCATTATAGTTAATCTACTAGAAAATAATGGCTTCTGCAGAGTAAGTTTTTAAGACTGCATACCTTAACCAAAGGCCCAGGTCATTGCATTCCATAGTGTATACTAGTGCCTTCATAGCTGACTGTTAAACATGGACCAGGTATTTTGTGCTTCTGACAGTGCTTTGGTTATGAAAAGATGTCCTGATTTCAGTCCCCAATAGAAGCAAATGTTGCAATAGTAAAAAATATAAACTGTTAATAAAAAGGAACACATTATTTGTATGGTATGCCATCAAAATTATTAAATTCTCAGGATTCACAGTAATTTTGATAAAAAAGTGACAATACTTCAGTAATTTTTTCCCAGAAATATTCATTATTAAAATGCAAAATGCTTTGCCTTTATCACATGATAGCGGAATGTACACTTTAAAAATAAACAGTTCAATGTTTCATGAAAGTTTAACAACAGGTCATATGCTTCAGCAACTACTAGCTTCTGAATTTCCCATTTCTTTATTCTGTTGGAATATTTTTATATTTCATTAGCAGATACCTTGCTTACTTGTAATTAAAAATTGATCCATCACAGGACTGGCTGCTTGAGAGATGTTGCATTGTTTACTATTTATTCATTTCATTGACTAGTGAAAGCTTTTCTGTGCCTGAAATGCTTCATCTGGTAAACGATGTCAGAAAAAACTTATTACAGAACTGGTAAGAAAGAAAAGTAATGAATCGTAATTCCTAGAGTTTGTTCACTATTAGAATATTCTTGGAATATAGATGCTAATTTTCTAATAGATTCTTTGCTGGTTTGAAAATTTTAATTTAAAACTCAATTTAGTTGGTTGTTATTCATGGTTGCTAATTTAAGAGCAAGAAGCAAATAAAGTGGCAAAGTATTCTATTGAATCCAGATGTTTTCTCATGTTTTTGATCAGTTTAAGCAAGTTCATGTCAGAATTCTGGTGCAAGTTTCTTTACCATATTTTCTAAATTGCAAATTTATTAATTGAAAAAAAATGTTTTGTTCAATCATTGTTAATCAAGAGCAATTTCTTTGACCTAAACTTTATAATTGAATTGTATTTAGGATGACCTTGAGATCTAATGGTCATTGGTCAAGGTTGTGATAAGTTTTATAAGAAAATAATACTTTCTGTACAGTAAATTTGAATCAAAACTGTTTACCTTGACTAAAGGTCATTGTCATCAAAACCCATTTGTCAGTAATCTCAAAAGTTAACAATGCCCTACATTATATTATTATTATTATTATTATTATTATTATTATTATTATTATTATTATTATTATTATTATTATTATTATTATTATTATTATTATTATTATTATTATTATTATTAGTTGATTAACTGGAATATATACTTATTTTGTTCTGGTTCCTCCCTTTTCTTCTGCTTTTATTTTGTTGACTGAACAATTTTTATGGAAAGCAGTGTCTGCACCCCAAAATGGCACATTCTATTATACTAGTTTTAAATTTAGAGTAGGCATGTAATTTGTTTGTGGGGCAAAAAAGGGCTAGGGATGGTCAGCTGACCAGAAACACAATGCGGTTTGTTTTTTTTGCCTAACATCCATTTGATAAGATATATAAAACTTTGCAAATAGTTGTATCAGTCCAAATAATTGTATGTTAAAATATAGGACATTTGACCAATACTAATTTTGCTAATTTAAATAAAATAAATATGTACACAAACAATACACTAATTACCCAAATTTTATAAAGGTTTCCTGATATTGATTTCAATGCCTTTTCTGTCAAATGAACAGGAAATCAGGTGTATGTATGTTGCTGAAGCATGAACTATATAGACATGATTGAGACAGACTGACAGCTGATAAATCATTTACATGGATGTTATTGACACAGACTGACAGCTGATGATAATCAGTTGCTTGAATGTTGTTGAAGCAAACTAACAGTTGATGAATCACTTATGGATGATACTCAAGCATTCCAACAGCTAAACAAGTGGCTCTTGTTTGGTTGCTAATTAAACAGGCCTGGAGATCAGAAATTACCTGATTGTTAGGATCCAGTGTTTATTTTAAGTAACATATCTTCTTTTAATTTTTCTTAAGTACAGATATATTTCCTTGTCCGTGAAAAAGACCATGCAAAATAAAGTAATTTCATACCAGAATAGACATAAACATATTTATATGAGGGAGGAAATAGATTGTTCCATTAGATTTGACTTTAAAATTAAATATTAATATTTACTAGTAGTACATGTAGAATGCCAAAGAAGTTAGTTTGTCATGTTGTCAGTGTTAGTAAAGAGTAAAGAACAAAATATAGATGTATCAATTTTCAGTCCCTGTGTCTGTCTGTTTGTGTCTGTCTGTCTGTCTTTCTGTTTATCCAGCAATGACTAGTAAAAGTTATGTCATTATGACCCACAACACAGGCAAGATGAAAAGGCTATTGTAATAAAACAATTTTATTGTTTTGTTAATTGCAGGGACGACTGATTCTTGCAGCAGAGACAGAGTTTGAGAGAGACAAATGGATTGAAATGATGGATAAATCAAAGAGAGTGTAAGTTTAATCCAGGCAAGTTTTTCCCACACCGGTATTGTGTGAACTCCAATTGTTTTTTAAGCTTCAGTGAAGCTGACTGAAAGACGTATTTGAATAATTTCATATTCAAAATTAGAACAAGAGATGTGCTGCAGAAAATATTATATTTGTACAGGTGGTAAAACCATGAATGAAGATTCAATATTTTGAACCAGAACATATTCCATCTTTATTTGGTTATAAGTCGACTCAAACTGCAAAAAGAAAGATCCTGAACTGCTGTAGCATAAAGCACCTGCAGATCAGGGTCTGTTTTGTTTGTTCTGCTTAATGAGCATTAAATTTTAAACACAGTTCAGCTATAGTGTAAGCTTTATCATCCCACTTTAATTACAGTTTTACAAATCATACAACAATTGACTTCCACACAGCAAATTCATCTCTTAGTAAATACTGCTCATTCAATTGAGGGGGGGGACCTGTGATTTTCTTTTGAGCTATTTCTTTTTCCTCTTTACTCAAGACGATTCTCAATGATATTATTTGTTATTATCTTGATATAAATTAGAGCAAGATATGTTATCCTGCTATTTGAAAATACACAAACAAGTGTGGTGCCCTGAGTGGCCTAAAGTGCTCACCATTCTAGATTGCTGCCATTTCAACTCGGTCTGCATGGGTTTGAGTCTTGGGTTCATTGTAGGTACATGATTAGGTTTGCTAGTAGTTTCTTGTGAGATGGTGGATCTTCACAAGATTTTCTCAGGTTCCATCTCCAACAATTATATTGGTTGCCATGTCTAACCTATCTTAACAGCATTAAACCCCACAACAACAACAACAAAAATTGCCAGCTACTGCCTGAGAATATTGAATTGTTGGTCCCTAATATAATAGTGATATACTGGGTGACTCAACAAAATCTCACAGTGACAAATCTGTGCAGGGCATAAGTGCGCAAAAAAATGTGTCATTAAATATTCTTGCAGTATAATGCATTAAATAAATAAAATGTAAAAATTGCTAAAAATATTTGCATAACAGATTGACACAGTGTTGGTTTATGTACTTAGAATGTTTATTAATCTATACAGGGCAGGAGCCCTATACACACTTATAGTGAAATGTTACCAAACCTATTGTTGACTTATACAAATATTGAATCCATCATACAAAAGATGATCCTTTTGCTTTTGCGATAGCATTTTCTTCATTATTTATAACATTTTCAAACAGACCACATGCATTGCCAATTAACACACTTCACTGGTCAATTATTGTCCATTGACAGAGGGTTAAAGCTATTTATAATTGACTGAAACAAGGAGTGGAAAAAGTTGAGCAGACACCTTACAGCTCAGTCTTACAGTCTTCTTTACAATTTAACCCTGTGGATCAATTAACTTAAATGGTTGAGAAGACTGAGAAGTTGGCATTATTTAAAATTAATATAATATGAGAAAAAGTTAGTTGATCCACACAGTTAAATTGTAAAGAAGACATTTTTTATTGTCTTCTCAGTAAACATTTTTGTATTGTCTTCTCAGTTAACCTTTTTTATTGTCTTCTAAACCTTTTCTTTGTATCAATGTGTGCTTGCAAGTATTTGTTTGTTTGTTTGTCATTGTGCACATTTGTCAGCGAACATTTGTCGGCACAGTATAATGTGGTATATATCACTGTACTTTCTGGAATACTGCAGAATGTTTTGTGGTACCCAGCTTTAATTGGATCCAATTTTCAGTTTGATAACATGTTAAAATCCTTGAGTACAAGCAATCATAATTCATTTATATATCTTCATATATCGAACAATGTCAATGATTTTACTCAACATAAGCAGTACACACTATGTCTGTATGATAATACATCACAGCATATTATTTTGGATAGTTGATGTTTCTTTAGCACATAAATTGTTTATGAAGAACAAAAACTAAAAATGCAAAAAGAGTAGTGTATACAAGGTTAGTTTCCTACAATGTGTTATCAAATTAGCATTCAGTTTTCCTGTTTGATTATATTGTTGGGGGCTGGGATGCTCTGCAAATTCAAGACAATGTCTGTAAGGTTTTGGATATGTATAGGTAACAAACAAGGACAAATATCATTTGTTTTATCTTGTGGTGAGATGTACAGTAAATACAGTAAACCTCTTATGCAGGCTTGCTCAGGCATAATGGTCAGTGGTTGGGTCCTTTCTCTTAAGGGATGCTTACCAATTTTAGTCCTGGGATCTCCTTCCTCTTGTAAGGTCCCCTATTTGCTACCACCAGTTAAATCTGTCCCAGTTAAGGAAGAGGTTTATTCCCATCTTCGAAAAAGTGCAGTAGAGACCAATTTCTAACCTTGCTACTCCCAAATTTGCTTGGTTTCCTTGAATGGGAAAAAGCTGCTTCTAATTATTGACCTTTCTTCCCCAAACATATTTCTGTTGGAGGAGCCATTCAAGATGGAGGCCACAGAAAGGAATGCCGTAAGTGATCTACCATAGCATAATGCACAGGCAGATCGATGTCTATGTTTTGCATGGTACTGAGTATTCCTAACAAGCTGCATGGACCCAGATCTCTGAGCACATTCTGTAGTGGCAGATCAGCATCCATACAGTTTGTGGTTGGATCCAACTTGTTTGTGACTTCATACAGCTGCACTACATTGAAGACACAATTATTAAGGATCTACCTAGGAAGAAAATAGGTCCCAGTTCTGTAAGTGAATTTAGGTAACAATGAAAATGGCACTTTATACAGTATCATGAACTTAATACCTACAAAATGAAATAATTCACAGTATTTAGAATGATTACCCAGGAATGAAATACTGAAGGAAAATTATAAAGAATAATCTTTATTTTATGGGGTTTTTGTATTGCAGAACCTGGGCTAATGCACACATTGCCGATGATTTGATCCGTCAACTAGAGGAGCATGGTCTTCAGATGGCAAAACAGAAACAGCACTATTTTGGTAAGTTTGACCGATTTGAAACCACGAATATACTGAATCAATAGCTGATACTACTTGGTTTTAAATCAGCCTGAGCCATACAGTAGTACAGGGTGGGCAAACTATGGCCTGTGGGCCACATGTGGCTCACCAAGGGCTTTTATGTGGCCTGTTAAGGGTTTTCATGCAACCTAGGAACAAGTCCTACGTTCACGCTATTTAATTTTCTCAAGGGTTATTAAGACTTTATTTAAAGAGGGTAACTCAGTTAGCTAAGAACTAATCTACCTTGAAGCCCTCATTCAAAGGAATTTATTTATTTTTGCTGCATCTCTGGGTAAAATGTCTTTCTGATTTTGAGAGAAATGTAACCACAAGATGCCAAATACCCACCCAGTGGGGAAAGCTATAGAAATTTCAATAGAACTTTGTTTGGCTTGTTTTGCATTCTGTTAATATATATATGATTTTTTTTCCCCACCTCATGGGTTGATTGAGGTGTACATACACATACATTGTCTTTAACTGTTCACATGCTCGTAATTGGCTGAATATGTCATCAGTGTGTCTTGACTGTGTCATCGGAACCAGCATGCATACATGCCAAAAAAGATTTTTTGAACAGTGTATGCACCAACCATGGCAAACGAGCGACTTGCAGTTAATACAAAATTGTTGAAGTGAAGAATTTGCCAGATCCACCATGGCAAACGAGCGACTTGCAGTTAATACAAAATTGTTGATGTGAAGAATTTGCCAGGATTGACAGTTCCATATCAACAATTTAGAAAAGCTTTTATTATCTGTCAAAGTTTACCAAAAATGAGTTAGAGAATATCTAGAAAGCGAAAAATTGAAGATGAATGCCATGCATTGAACAAGGAGTGGACTGATAAATATTTCTCTACTGATGTTGGATTTAAAGGAGTAAGTTTGATTTGTCAAGACTGTTTTCAAGGAGTTCAATTTGAAACATCACTTTCAAACTAAGTGCAGAATCGTTTGAAGAATATTATCATAACAAGAACTGTAAAAGCAAGCAACTCATCTGTCAAAATGGTTGAAACAACAGCAAGCTGTGTTTGTGAAAAATTCATCTTCACAAGAGAGAGAATGAAACAAAGCATGCTGCATGTTGGCCAACAAAATCGCAAAGCAAAACAAACCATTTTTGAAAGCAGAATTTATTAAAAATTGTATGATAGATGATGTCAGTGTTGTGTCCTGAAGCCAAGTCAAAAGTAGAAGCCACATAATTACCATGAAAAACTATTGTTTGTCACATAGATGCAATTGCAGTGAATCTTCAAGAATAACTGTTAAAGGCCAGTGATAGTTTTCAGTGGTTTTCTATTGCTTTGGATGAGAGTACTGATGTTTAGGATACTGCACAGTTATTTTTTTCTATCATAGGAATTGATGCTGACTTTGACATTGCAGAGGAATTATTATCTATGGAGTCTCTCAAAGACACTTGTACAGGGAACGATTTGTACAACAGTGTCATTAACTTTTTAATCAGATCTTGAGTAAGCTTAGATGGCAAGTATTAAGCTGATGGGGTTCCTTCACTCACAGGTAAATATTCCAGCTTTGCGATGTTAATGAATGATAAAATTAAAGAAGATTTCCTGCTGCACAGTTTACTGTCCTTTCACTTCATCATACATCAGGAAAGCCACTGTAAGTCTTTTTTAAATCTGAAGCATGTTGTGGATCCAGTCATGTGTGCAGTGAATGCAATAAGAGTAAGGGGACTGAAACATGGGCAGTTTCAATGCCTGTTAGAAGATATGGAAGCTGATTTTATTGATATGCTGTACCAACTAAATATCTGCTGGTAAGAATGGGAAAAGTACTAAAGAGGTATGGGACCTCAATGCAGAGATTCTCATGTTTTTTTCCTGTGAAAGATATCTCTTGTGACTTTTCAAAACAAATGCAGAGTAAAGAATGGATTTGTGATTTTGCATTTGCTGTGGACATAATGCAAAAATTGAATGAGCTGAACACTAAACTTCAAGGAAAAGGTGTATTTGCTCATGAATTGTATGTGGAAGTGAAATTCTTTCATATGGGCCTTAAACTTTTTGCCAAGCAGCTAAATGAGCAGAACTTTGCTCATTTTCCTCTTTTGAAGATGCAGACTGTTTCACAGGCATTATCTGACAAGTACAGTTGTCAGATCATGGCTTTCAGAGAAGAATTTATATGGAGGTTTTTTTATTTCAGGGCCATGGAGGACCCTTTGCTTGTGATATTGAAACAGCCATTGAAAAACTGCATATGAAACACATAGATTTGCAGGCTGATAATGCCTTAAGAAGAACGTTTAAAACCAAACACCTGAGTTTTATGCTTCTCTACAGGAAACTTTCAAATCTGAAAGAATTTGCCAGATAAATGTTTGTGTTGTTTGCTTCAACCTACATTTGTGCGCAGACTTTCTCTACTATGAAAGTCAATAAGTCAAAGAACCGATCGCTTCTCCCAGATTCAAATCTTCACTCAGTTTTAAAGATCAGCACAAGCAGCTTGTCACAAAATTTTGACAAACTAGTCAATGAATGTGATCAGCTCCATCATTCGCACTGACTCTGTTTATGTTTATCTGTTTATCAAGTAAATATGCTTTTTTTGAAGTTTATTAATAACATATTAACAACTGATAATTAATTATGATGTTATTTAGAAAAACCTTTTGTTTTTGCTATTTCAAATATTAATTATTTTACTCAATAAACTATGTGGCCCACTAAAGTTGTAAATTTGTTTATGTGGCCCATGCACTGGAAAGTTTGCTCACCTCTACAGTAGTAGGTCATAAGTCAGTTACCATTTTATGTGATATTGTTGATGTAATTTTAATTTTGTTGTAATTTCAAATCATGTTTTCAAAGAAGTTGAGAAGAAAATGGTATTTACAAGTTCCAACATCTAGTAGTTGATTCAAATGCTTGTGTGGTTGTCCTGTATGGTTGTCTTAAAGAGTAAAAACTTGTATGATTGTCTTATAGAACAATGACTTGTATGGTTTTCTTATAGAGCAATGACTTGTATGGTTGTCTTATAGAGCAATGACTTGTATGGTTGTCTTATAGAGCAATGACTTGTATGGTTGTCTTATAAAGTAAAGACTTGTATGGTTGTCTTATAAAGCAATGACTTGTATGGTTGTCTTATAGAGCAATGACTTGTATGGTTGTCTTATATGAGCTACTAGTTCTGATGTTTTGTAGTCTTGGTTCAAGTCAAGAGTGGAAGATATTCTGTATTTTGGCTATAACTAAGGAGTCAGACTGGGATAATTTTCTTTTCAATTCTGGCCCATTAATACTATTTGGAGGAGAGAATGTATTTATTTGAATTGGGGACTAGTAGTCCTGGAAAAAAAGCAATGCCTTAGTAACAGGTATGTATTATATAATTAAAATTAGTTTTACTGCCCACAGAATATATTTAAATTCTTCTTTTGAAAAAGTTTCAATTATTGTTTGAGCCTAAGTAATTGTGTTTTGAAGTGGCAATAATTTTTAGAGGAGATGGTTTTCATATTTAAATGTTCATTATATTATTAAAAATATTGACATGGTTGTTAGATTTTGCAACAAATCCATGTCCGATTCAAATCTTATAAAAAAATTTAATATTAATCTATTGTAGGTGTAAAATAACAAGTATGTTAATACACCTAAAATAAAAAAATTTCACTTCTGCATTAAATAAAACTTAAATTTAAGAAATTACAATTTAAGTTTTAATCCAGGTGTTATAAGTGAAGATATATAATTCATATTCATATATGTGAGCTTAGATAATTTTAAAAAAACGATTTGCCAACATATCTTTAAAGCAAATTAAATTCAGTAGTACAGAGGAATGTGTATAGCTCAAATTACAGTAAATAAATAAGTTTGCCAAACATCTCATCAATTTTTGTGTGATCATAAATTGCCATTATGTACAAAATGTTAAGCCACATTTTCTGACAGGACCAGGCATACAGTTCTTAAGATTTTGTTTATTTAACATCTTGGGGCTGTTTATATAATTTTAGAGAAGAGTAAACTAAACTTTGATAATTTTGAAGTAACTTTAGTTGCATTGTATTTTTCCTTTTAAACAGACAGACTACAATCAGAAGTTTTAGAATTGGCTGATGAACGAGAAAAGACTTGGGTAAATATCTTTATGTTATAAATTTAGTGTAGTCTAGTCTCATTAATCCAGTACAAGCCATTTCTTTATGTTATAAATTTAGTGTAGTCTAGTCTCATTAATCCTGTACAAGCCATTTCTTTGTTATAAATTTAGTGTAGTCTAGTCTCATTATTCCAGTACAACCCATTTCTTTCTACTGTGCCCAACTACTAATGGTGTAAATCCAGGCCACATAAATGCAAAGACTTTTGAGCAAGAAACTAAAGATACTAAAGATCT
This sequence comes from Potamilus streckersoni, assembly GCA_016746295.1. Lineage (NCBI taxonomy): Eukaryota > Metazoa > Mollusca > Bivalvia > Unionida > Unionidae > Potamilus > Potamilus streckersoni. The sequence goes on along the minus strand of JAEAOA010002330.1, from coordinate 2,341,848 downwards.
GAATATCCAAATCAGATTTTGGGGTCCGTGCTAGGTGGTGAAAAATTCCAACATCAGTAATTAGGGTCCATGGTGGGTGGTGAAAAATCACAAAGTCAGGTATCATGGTGGTTCACACTAGAGAGTGATTTGGGATTCAATTCCTTTCTGAAAATGTTTTGAGAATATGGGTTCAGATTTACCTCTCATAATACACTAATATTGTGATCTAAGGTGTTGCTCTTGAAATTATTTGTAGATAATCATTAAAAATATTGTTCAGCCAGTGTTTAATATAGGGCTGATCTGGGACGATGCTGTCTGCAGTAAGATTTACTTTATGCATGGTAAGTGTGACAGGTCATCAAATTAATTCTTGCTTTGGGATTAAGCAATACAAATTTGAAATGTTCTGCAAAAATGACAAATATACTGTGTGATTATTTTCATTGTAAATGAATTGAACTTAAATACATGAATCCCATCATGGCACTGAATGAAATCTTTAATTAGATAATATGATAACATACATCAGCAATGTCTGATTGTATTTTCATGTGTAAAATTCAACAAGAAGCAATGTGGGTATGATCTATGTAATGTGATAATGACTTGGGCATACAAACAATTCACATGTAAGCAGTGATGTATTTCAAACACAATAAAAAATAATTATTTAATGAAAAGTACCTGATAAATTTACAAATAATTTCCTGCATTTCTTATACATTTGACTCTGTTGTGTGGAAAGTGGAATTAATTAAATATAGGCAAGTAATTAAAGCCTTTTCAAAATTTGGAGCATTGCTTTTATAAATTCAGTGTCTGTGTAATAGTCCTTAATTTTGTTCAAAGAATTATCATAACAACAGGCAATTTTGTTCTGTGATAGAATTATACAGAAATATATAACAATGCTAGAAAACATCTAGGTAATCCAGGCAGTTTGTTAGAATACACTTTATCATATTTTGGGTATTTGCTTGAGTTTTTCTTCCTGAATAATGGTATATCTTACACATTTTTCAGTAAGTGAAGGGTACATATTTTCTGGAAGATATCTTTGCTTTAGAATGTTTCATTTGCTCATGGCAAATTGCAGCAACATACAAAAATATTGAATGTTTCCTCAATTGATAAATAAACATGTGACTTCTAAGAAGAAAAAGCAAAAATAAATGCCATTCAGCATGAGTCATATGAAATTTTTGAAAAATCTTTTGCAGGAGCTAGAGAGGTTAAATGAAGAACTGGCAAAAGAAAAGGCAAAAATGGAGACCTTTGCTGAAGAAATGAAAGAAGAGTTTGAGAGAGTGAAAAGGTTTGATAGAAGAAAATCATGCAATTTGGTAGAAAGCTGCCATATGTGCTTGAATATTATGTATACTAATTTATGACAACATAGATTCTGATCTATCATGATGGACTGACAAATGAGAGTATATGTTCTTTGTTTTCTTCTGATGATTGACTTCACTCCAGTTACCTGGTCATTAAATCTACTTGTGTTTCTGAGACCACTCGAGTGACCTAGTAATTAGAGCACCTGACTCGGATGAGGGACATCACAGGTTTAAACACTGGCCAAGTTATACCAATGAGTTACAAAAATGGTACTAACAGCTTTCTTGCTGGGCACTCAGCATTAAGAGGTTAGTGTTAGGACTGGTTGGCCTTGTGCCAGGATATGACTGGGTGAGACATCATGCTACATGTGCCCCAGTGGTTGACATCATTATAAACCGGCACAATTCAGACAGCGATATGACTGAAAAATTGTTGAAGCTACAGTAAAAGTCCAAACACACTCTCATACACTTGTGTTTCTTTGCCATAAAACAATAAACCAAAAGACCTACATGGTAGCCATTTGGAACTCTTGTTATTGAAACCATTTCTGATGATCATGTTGACATAGGGTTTATACTAAAAGAACTCTCATGATATCCTGGTGGTCCTAAATGTATGCAGTCACTTTATCCATCTATAACATTTTACTTCAATGCTCCAGCTGAACAGATGGTCATGCTATTGTGATTCAAACATAATCAAGAAGTGGTGATGCAATATTTTTTCCTGAAGAATTCAACACATCTTGGCAAATTATTAAATTAAATTCTTGTTTATTTTGACATGAAAACTCTGTAGTATTTAAAAGTAATCATTGAAAATTTTTGAGCCATGCCACAACTGTACCATACTTAAATTCATAATCTAATGAACTGTATGTGCAAAGAGATTGAAATAAAATAGAAGAAAGTTTATAAGAATAATGTTGGACTAATGTACATGTAGATTAATTGACTCTATGACTGTTATGAGTATACCTACATGTTTATTCTGAGAAGCTTGTATTTCAGTGTAAAACATCTTTATTCTTATATTTCTAAAAGAATCTTGCTGAGACTGATATATGGATTTCACATAAATATCTATATAAATTCCATCTTTGAATTTGCTTTGTTTCCTAAATATTTTTTTAAATACAAAAGCATGTTCATGTAATCCTTACATAGCAACTGCCTTGATAACTTTCACAAATGACAAGAGTAACTTTAAAGTAACAGAAAAAATGAAAATTACATGTTACCAGTGAAATGAAAACAGGATGCAAACAATGCAGAATGAATGCAAACAATATTCAAAATGAACACATCTGAAACAAAATTCAGAATGAGTGCTAATGTGTAATGAATGTAAGCATATTGCAGAAGGAATAATAATGGAATGAAGAATGAATGCAAACATAAAATGCATAATGAATGCAAATGGAATATGGAATGAAGGCAGAATGAATGCAAATTAAATGTTAAATGAATGCAAATGGAATGAAGAATGAGTGCAAACAAAGTCGGTGGGCACCAATAAGATAGTGGATTTTATATGTAGAAAAGTAGAAAACCTTTGCATATATACAACTCTTCTATTTGCATTTAATTGGCAAAAACCAAACTAATAATAATTATTGTCACAGTGCTGTCTGAATTTATTTCATGTTGAAAACTTGCTGTTTAATTTTGATTGAAAGAGGGTGCATGTGGGAAAATATGCACTTTTTTTGTTTTCAGTCCACTTGTAAAACACTACAGTTATGTTGATAAGAAATCCTGTTGATTTACAAGCCAATTTTGTGCTGACATGAAATCCAACTGATTTAGAAACCAATTTGTTCCGACAAGAAATCCTACTGTCAGTCTTAGAAACCAATTTTGTTCCGACAAGAAATCCTATGGTTTAGAAGCCAGTTTACATAGACAAGAAATGCTATTGAATCATATTAAAGCTGATTTATGTCAATAAGCCATTCTGTTGATCAAAATTATGAAATCTTCTGATTCGTTGTGCTGGTTCTATCGCATATTTCTCTCTCTACAATCTTTATTTGAATGAAATGCAGTAAGAAGTAAAATTACCTGACAACAATTATAGTTTTATCGTTTTACACTTTTTGAATTTATAAATATATTTTAATGTTTATTAAATTCCAAGCTGTCTTTTGCATAAATGCTGTTTCTATTTTCAAAAAAGCACACTTTTGATATAAACAAGATAGGAAATCTTTCGTTTTCTCCCTTTAACACTTAAAAACAGAAAATCCAACTCCAATAAATATGTTTCCATTTTATTTGAAATAAGTGAAGGTGAAAGGTAATGATGGATGAAAGCAACAAACACAAAATCTGTTTGCATTTCTTAGACTGTAAACGAAAAACAATGAGATGATGCCACATGAAATGCAAACAAAGTACATGTTTGGTGGCACATTTATGTTTCAGGGTCTGTAGAAGGGAAACAATTTTTACATTTTGATGTTTACTACAAATTGCAAATCTAAATACCTTTGTGAAGAGGATCTACCCTGAGGTTAATACCAGACGAATAAACAAATATAGACATGCCTATGAACACATCAAAAAAAGGAATTCACAAAACTTTGTGACTACTTTTAAGTGTTTGCTCAATCTTACCTAATTTAATTAAAAATCAGACATTTATTCCCTATGAACTTGTGATGAGTCATTTTTAGAAACAAAATATATACATGTACATAATTTGCAGCAAATTTTATTGAGATAATAATTGTAGCTAACAGTATGATTTTAATTCCAGCGAGTTGGACGAGACTCAGAATTTCATGAGTGCTTTGGAGTCAGAGAGGTATGAACTGGCCGAACAGTTAAAAGGTCAGCAAAGTAATCTGAAGGTACAGTCATTTTGTCTTGTTTTAATGATAAACGACTATGGCCTTAGGTAGATGCAAATTAGAACACAAGATTGAATGATTGGTGTTTATTGGTACACCACTTTTCATAGGTTGTGTTGTGTGAAGCCAATTAAAGTAAATGTGCTTATCTAGAAACACACCACTGAGGCTGATTTGGTGTAGTTTGGACAGGATTCCAATCTGCACCCTTCTGGTGATGAGTCTAGCATGCCAACCACTTAGTTGATGAAACTGCCAAGGAAGCAAGAATGGTTGTTGTTTTATGCATAACTACGGACTTCCATCAGCAAATGTCCACATATGTTCTAATGCTTGTTTGATAGAAGTCATATGCATTTCCTTTTTCGGTGTAATGTTTTGACTTCTTCCTATAAAAATAAGTATTGGCTGTTTTAAAGAGGTTTCTGTTAAATGGAGTTAAAATTTTATTAAAAAATAACAGTTGGAAAAGTTGTTGTTGTTGTTGTAGGTTTACTGCCATTTTTTAGTACAAGATAGGCTATTCATGGTGGCCAGTATAAATGAAGGAGGAAGATCACAGGAAAACTCCAGAAAGAACCATTGACCCATGAGAAGCTACTGGCAAGCTTTCTCACATACCTACATTGGCCGAATATGAGACTCAAACTTATGCAGAGAGAGGTGAGATGGCAGTGATCCATAATGGTGACCACTCGGGTCCCCCATTTGGAAAAGTATATTACTATCTGGATGGCAGGACTATTGTTGGACGTTATTCTGTAGAAGCGAGGCTAGGGTTTAAAGTGTTATTCATTTTTACTTGAATGCTACTCGTGAATACTTTCTGTTTATGTCAGTTTTGATAGGTTAGATCCAGAGTCGATCCAGTATTCAGTTAACAATTACCAGTTAAATAGTTTGATCAGTCTCAGTCAGGAAAAGCAGATGACAAATTTTAACCCAATTGGCCCAGTTAACTGAACTTCACTGTTGGGCAAGTGAAATTTCACTTAATTTGCCCAATGTTGGAGAAACAAAGAAATAAATTTGAATTTTTTGATCATTTTCCTCAAATCAATCTTGTTAGACAAAATTGCCCCTTCTCTTGAGGATACTATATCTAAAGGCTGCAATGTTAACAGTATTTTCAAATTATGTAGATAGTAAACAGTAACTGCAACAATGCCATTTAATTGAAAACCATTCTAATTTCCTTCATGTACCCTGCAGACTCGTTGCTAACAGGGGCAGTGTACATGATGTACCTTGTTCCAACTGGAATTGTTTCATTTTATTATGTCTAGCTTTTATTTCTTAATATGACAGATATCGTTTAGCTAACAATAATCAAGGATTATGCCTATTTCATGAACACAACATTTTTCATTGAATACAACACAATATCAAGAATTTTTTTATGTCACTGACAGTTTTTTTGTTGACATAGTTTCTGACTTTGTAAACAATTACAGTCAGTAACTTTAACTGAGCCATTTACAAATGTAAAAGCTGCAGTATGAAACACTAATTTAATATACCGAGATAAACTAACATGTATAAATGAATCTATGCTGTTTTCCAATTGCATTTTAGTCATTGAGCACAGAGAAGGAAAGGGTGATGGGGATGTTGAAACGTCAGGAAAGCATGACAGAACAACTATCTCAGGAGAAAGCAAACCTATCCCACACAGAAAAGGAAATCAAGGCACAGCTTCGAGAAATAGAGCAGAGAATGCTGGCAATAGAGGAAGAGAAGCACTTAGCCGAAGAAAGGTTAAGCATTATAAGAGTTATTTTTAATGTCTCATCTACTTCAGCAAAAATTGAAAAATGGATAACATTTTCTTCAGAACAATTGTTGTATTGCTAACGTTATTAAGTGTATAACTGTATTCAGTCTTTTTAAAGTCATATAACGGAGCTTTCAGAATTTAGCCTGCAAGTTCTATAAATTTGACTATCAAAACATTTGAAGAAATGAGTCCCACTTTTAGACACTGACAGAAAGGTCTGAAACATGGTGTTCCACTTATTTGTTGTAATGTTATCTCTTACTGATGTAAGTTGCATTTGAAATAGAAGAGGACATTGGCCATTACATTTTATTCCCATCTGCCTAATGAATGGAATGCTGTACTCTCGAATCTGGTTTTTTACAAAATGATGATTAGTACCACAGAACACAAACAGAATATGGCCATCATTTCAGGCAGAGTGCTAACAGCAAATGAAACTTTTATTATGGCTACTCTTCTTGCAACCTGGATATACTGATAGCAAACAAAATCAAATGACAAATACTAGACATGAAATTTGGTTTGTATATTTGTATGCATATTAGGTATCTCAATAAGATTTTCATGTCATTATAGCATTTGATTACATTTTTCTAAATTATTTTTAATAATTTTTAATTATTTTGGTCTGCAGTTGGTTATTTACAGTGTGACCCTGTTATAGTACGCTCCATTATAACATGAATTTGGATATAATACAGTCATGGTGTGGCTTCTGAAATTTCATATACATGTATGTCGCAAATTACAAATTTTTTTTTTCCTTACTGGCAGGAAAATATACTTTCTGGCAATTTTTTTATTGGCAACAGTTTTGGCTGTTTAAACTTGTATATATCACTATTGTTTTGGAGTAGAGGAATTTAGAGGCCCTATCAAAGAAAGTTGCAAAGATGTTATAAAATGCACAAAAATTTATCAATTGTTGCATAAACAAATTCTTTGTCCATATTGACAAACCATCCTAGCAGTGCATTGTTTTATCATAATCCGATTATGTTGACATCTAGGATGAGTGCTGTATGTTGTTAGATATCCCCTTTTTTTTCAAATTTACATTTCTGGTAGTGGGAACCAACCGGATGAGACATTATCTCATAATCTATCTTTCATTGAATTTTTGGCCACTTGCTAGTAATTAATATATTTACATTAACTGACATTTTGTATGGAGATGGTAAGTAAAATTCCTCTTCTTTTCACTCAGAATTAAATCCTTCAGAACATAAACATTTTCAGTAGTAATCCCTATCATCGGACCAGAACACCTGTGTCTCTGTTGTAGATTGACCTTTTCTTTAAATTTCTAACACGTGCGTCACTCCACTACCACAAATGTAAAAATAACAAAATCCAAGCACTCACTGGTCTATTCAGTAGTCAAGGAGGAACAGTAACTTCACTTGACCATATGACAACCAATTCATGCTTTAAAAAATGTACCCAGATAAAATAGTAGCTGAAATTCAAAGAAAGCATTACCGTTGAAGCACCGATTGTTATGAAAACAGATTAAGCAAATGGATAAAAAAAAATCAGTCTCAATCATGCAATACAATTTTTTGATGTTATGTCTACAATAAGAAACTGGCATTTGTTTGGTTCTCCAGAGTTGTCCTTTAGTAGAGAATTAAATAATTTGTGCACCCTTTATCAAAGAAAGCTGACTACAATCTTCAATAAAAACAAACAACCTTTCTTCAAAGAAAGCCAAACTTGGAAAAAAAAATAATGGCATCTGATAGATTGTTTCATTTTCCAACATGACTAGGAACACTTTTACTGTGCTATGAAAGGTTCATTTTTACAGGAAAAAAGTTTATGCTTATGAACTCTACCAGTAGCGCTTAAAATGCCAACTTTTACTGACTGTGATGTGTGTGTGTGTGTGTATATATATATATATATATATATATATATATATATATATATATATATATATATATATATATATATATATATATATAAAATAAACAACACCAACACGTAGCATGTGTGACCGGTTTTGCTTTATTGCTTAATCAGACTGAATTCAAAATGTATTCAATATCATTGTTTACGTCACAAAATATACTATGTTTCTAAGTGATAAATAAACAATATGACATAAACAAGATGATGTCATATGTCATTTTATATATATATATATATATATATATATATATATATATATATATATATATATATATATATATATATATATATATATATATATATATATATATAAACAGTATACATGTATTTCTACCAATGCATGGTTCTCTTTATAAAATAAATATTATATATCCCATCTTTGTTTTCACTATAGGTGTATTTCTTATTTAATATACATCAATTTAAGATGATAGCTGTCAATGAAGCACATATTTTTTGTTCTGGCATTTATTGCCTAAACACACACACACACACACACACACATTTTTTGGCATACATGCTTTATTTTCTTCAACTAATTGACCTGGTTGCTTATAACACGGTTTGATCTATAACACAGTCGAGTTCTATGGCGCTCTTAACTACTGTGTTATAGTGGGGTCACACTATACCTGTTTATAAAACACAAATCTTTAAGGGGGAGGGATTTTGGTTGAGTTTGTTTGAAGTATTTGGCATTTGATATTAATATTTTCAGGTTGAAGGACAATGAAGAGAAAGCAAGCATATTGCAGGAAGAGAAAAGTCTTTTCAGTGAGCAGGCAGCAGAACTTCAAAATACAATAAAGGTGAGATCAGGTTACTGTTTCTACATGTAAGTTTTATCACTACTTTGGACAAATTCTCCATTAATGAACTTATATTTAGTTACAAAGGTTTTATTTCACCAAATATAGAACAAGAAATACAAAATTATACCAAATGTAGAACAAGAGATATAAAATTGTACTAGTTATACATGCCAAACCAATCCTTGTCACTATACTATTTGAACCACATGCTCTATCCCCAACCCCAACAAGTTCAGGTTAGGATTAGTATGGATTTAAAATTTTTAAAAAATATTGCATTGAAGACAATAGGAGGAGCATGTTTTTATGATACTTTCTTGCGAACTATTATTTTGATTTGTGGAAATAGATCTATTAGTCCTGGGATGCCTGTATATGGAACCATTGCAAATGAAGCCATTTCCAACTGTTGACCAAAGCTAACAATCCTAGTCTTTAGTTATGTGGGGACACACATCTCAATGAATTGGAGAACCTCACTTAATTGTTGGCTGGTGTTCCCATGCAGGTCAATCCTCTAGGAATCGCAATTTGTAGGATGCCAGCACAGGGGACGGGGGTATAAACCTCCTGCAACATTTCAGGAACCAGTGATTTGTGGCCTCATGAGGATTAACATTTGTGTCCAAATCTCATGGAGGTTAGGGCCATCATAAATGCATATCATTGGTAGCAGGAAATGCTGCATGGGAAGGGCATGATCACTTTATCTGACAACTTCATGTTTGTTAATTATCTCAGAAGGCATGGGGTTTTGTGTAAGGGTATGGGAACCAAATCCCCAGACCTATACCACCTACAGACCTCCAAATAAAAGAAGGATTGTTCATCATTTTAGCTCTGTCTCAAGGTCTTTGGACTTTTATTTTAGAAAATTGGAATCTCAGGTTCCTAAATTGTGAATAATTATTTGGATCATACATTTGAATGGTTATTGAGTTTAAGAGCACTTCACTAAAGTCAGGAAACCAAAACATAGAGTGTGTTAATGATAATAAAATTTGATTCAATTAACTTTTGTTTTCATTGACTAATAAACATCCCAGATAGATGTTTGGAGCTGAATTTGTATCTTCTGTATGCAAAATCAGCCATTTTTTATTACTAACAATCAAATTTGCAAATATAATTGATTTATTAGCACTTTCTTCTTAGAAACAGTTTTCTACCCACCTACCAAATCTTGACATAAAAGCTGGATACTAAATAAAAACCTCAGAATTTATGACCTGAAAATTTTGGTTGGCCTGAACCTATCTTCGGAATTTTTCAGTTGGTGTCATCAACATGAAATCTACATTCAAATCCTTTTCATCTTTGCTGACTCAATAAATTAGCAAAACTGTTGCCAGTGGAATTAGCTAATCCAAACTGCAGAGTCAATTCATCTAAGCATTCAGTCAGATCTGTGCTTCCTGGGGCTAAGCACTCATGGACATATTTACAAGGTGGAATCTAAAACATCTGTTTTTCTCACCATTCCCAAATCCATTGGCCAGGACAGTCAACATTGATTTAAAAAGATGATATGGACATATATACTTATGCTCCAATGCCCTGATCTAAAAGATACTCTAAATGGAATGCCACCTTATCCTGATTACTCCCCTTAGGTAGGAAAACTTCTTAAACCAAAACATAAACATCCTTGACAGCAGGTTTTTCATCTGACAGACCAAGATCTGTCATGCATTATGTGACTGACAACAGATCAGGGTCAATGTTATTGATTACTCCTAACACACAGAGAGACCTAACAAACAGAGAGACCCAGATCTGTCATGCATTATTTTACAACAGATCAGGGTCCATATATTTTACTGATTACTCCTTACACACAGACAGACCCAGATCTGTCATTTATTATGTGACAGCAGACCAAGGTCCATATGTTTTACTAATAACTCCTAACACACTGACAGATCCAGATCTGTCATGCATTATGTGACAACAGATCAGGGTCCATATGCTACTGATAACTCCTAACACACTGACAGACCCAGATGTGTCATACAATATGTGACTGTAGATCAGAGGTTTTTCAGTTAGACTTGTGGGTATATTACAGTGCTCAATTAATTCTTTTGTGTCCTGTTGAAATAATCTGATCATAATGGTACTAGATTAGGATATCAACCTTAGTAGACTCCTCACTTACTCTTGATGACTAAATTATTATTCTGAAGCATTGTTAAATATTTAATTTTTATTCTTTGGTCATTGACAGCACACATTACCAAACTGTAACTTTTGATTTTAATACAGCTTTTGTGAATTAAGTTTTCTTGTTGATTCTGTTGTAAATCTCTGTGCTTAAAATTTTCTAATCTACATTAGCATAGATATAAAGTGCAATATTAATAGGTTACTGTATTTGTATGGGAAAATATGAACAAGTTTTTCGAATGGCTATACTGCACAACCTTGGGAGTGCAGTATATCCATTCGCAAAAATGAGTCCATATTTTTCCATTCAAATCCAGTAACCTTTTTATTATATGCTCAATTTTGTTTCATTACCAAATACTTAATAATACAATTCACAACCAAATATATTTAATAACAAAGTTATTATTTTATTATTAAAATAATAATGTTCACAATCATTGATTCCTTCAATACAGAATAATAGTATTCATGTGCATATAGCTCCGCCCACCGACCTTTTAACATCATGGTATACCTCATGCCCATGTGTATCAAGCACGATGAGTGTGATATGAAGGTGTTCAATATCGTGGAATATTGAATGATTCTGACAATGTAAAGTTAAATGAGAAAAAAAATGAGCATATAATAATGTTTCATATTTATTTTCAGGATCTCATTGCACAGAAAGAAATGACAGAAGCAGAACTTAAGGTATGATACACATACATTCCTTTTATTAATTTTTGATTGACAAAATCTATTCTTTCTATCAAAATTTTTTTATCATTACCATTATAGTATGAATAGAAAATGAATCAGATATTATTTACTATCAGTTTGAATGAGTTATGTTTATAGGACCTACATATATCAGATATTATTTGCTACCTTAGGGAGGGCTTAAGTGTACAAGATTGTTATCATTGTACACACTTGCCTGTAAGTCAAATCCAATTATTTCATGCTGCACAGATGTAGATCTGCCATTGCAAAATGAACCAACAGATCTTGGTCTCTTTAATTTGTTAGGAATCATCATTGCTTTTCATACCTCAATTAACTGTATGAAGCTTCTGAATTTTCTCACTCCTACATTGAGCATGAAAACATTCTAATGAATTCTGGCAGAGTATAATAATTTTTGTAAACTAGGTTCTACTATATTTATTAGAAGACTGTGGATGAATATGTTATTATATTTACCAAGCATTTGTAACAAGCATGTGATTGGTCAAAATCATATCATATGATGCAGAAAACTGGAAGTTTATTAGTTCATAACATCAGAATTGAACTACTGATGAACTCATGCACTCATCTTATATTGTTTTGCCATCATTTACACATAATGGTTTAAATGTAATTATTTTTTGCTGTGGCAATTGATACAGTATGTAAATGAAATTGAACCTTCCTGACTGCTTGAATCCTGTAAACTATGAAGTTCAGTTTTTAAATAACTAAAAAAAATGTAACACTAGATCTTAATATTAGTACTGATTACATTGTTAGTATGGTGACCATCCCTGACAGAATTTGATAATTATAACTCAAATACTATATACTTGCTTATAAGTTGAGTCCACCTGCAGACTGCATAGACACAGATCTGCCATCCCATAATGCACCAGCAGTTCTGGGTCTGTTCAGTTTCTTAGGAGTAATCAGCAGAACAAACAACATAAACCCTGATCTGCAGGCACATTATGCAATGGAAGATGATGATCTTTGTTGTTTGCAGTTGGGCTCAACTGATAATCATACAGTATTAGTGGGACAGAAGATGATTTTACCTTGTGTTTATGTTTCCATGACAGCAAGAGATAATGGCTCGAATAGATGCAGAGAAGAGACTGAAAGAAGCTGAGATATCTCTTGGCAAACTTAGTGATGCTGTGGAAAATGAAACTCCAAATATACAACAAGATGTCAAAGATGAAATGGTTGTGAATGTTAAAAAACTCAAGGGTAGGATACTTACATTTGTAACTACTAATAATTGTTTAAAGAAGATTGTATTAGAAATTTGCAGTCTAATTTTGTGCAGAGGTACTTGTAGTGTTTTGTAATTGTGTGTTTGTGTGTATATGTGTGTATATATATATATATATATATATATATATATATATATATATATATATATATATATATATATATATATATATATATATATATATATATATATATATATATATATATATACGTCTTTCATTGTTCCAGTTTTCCTTTAGTCAGTTCTAACATGCATTGCATCTTGTACGCTGGGTGACAGACTTCATTACTCTGCTTGCCCCTTAAGACATATCAGAAGTTTCCTATAGCCACATAAAAAAGAGAGCAAATCTAATGATTAATTCTAGACTGAAAAATTGCTTACAGAAGAATGCAGAAAGAGAGAATTTAACTTTGTTAGCTTCTAAAATGTTCACAAAAAGAATGGTCATTATTTGCTCAGTTATGTATTTGTTTATCACAGAATTTTTTGAGAATCTGGCTGAGGAGGCCAAATTTGATGCCGACAAGCCTGTTATCATGAAGAATGCCATCCATGCTAGGAAGACAATGATGAAGAGAGCAAAGACTCAAAAGTTTGAGCGGAGAAGATCTAGTAGTATGTATCCCATTGTACATATGCTGTCTGTTTAGATACTTGCATCTGGGTATTTTCTTCAAAAATAGGTATTCCATTTGATTTTTTCTTCCATGAGAGTTAAGATTATTAACCCATTGCAATATGGCATCTGTTGCCATGTTGGCTAGCAACGTACATGTGATGCCTCTGAAGGCAGTGTACTATATATAGAACACCTGTTACCTAGATGATTCCATATCAGTAGTCCTGTCTGTGAAAGTTTGAGGAAAAGTATATGCTTGGCACAAGCCATTATCATTTTGCAATTCTTGTATACATCTATTAATTGTAAAAAGGTAAATCTGATCATAATGGCTGCATAATTTAATTTCACTGAGGAATTTTATATTTACTTTGGGTATTTTCTAGAGGTGTTGCAATGAAAACCAGCACAAAATAGCCAGTTTTTACAGTAGGCGTTGAAATGCACTTGTGTGGAGATGGTGCAGAGGCATTCAAACATATATGTATGTATTTATGTGTGTGTGTGTGTGTGTATGTATGTATGTATGTATGTATGTATGTATGTATGTATGTATGTATGTATGTATGTATGTATGTATGTATGTATGTATGTATGTATGTATGTATGTATGTATGTATGTATGCATGCATGCATGCATGCATGCATGCATGCATGCATGCATGCATGCATGCATGTATGTAAATTAATTTGAGGCATTGAAATGCACTTCCATTGAAGTATTTCAGATATCCATTATTGCTTATGCTAGGTAAAGTGTTAGCATTCCTTTTTAGACACTTTTAATTATATGTACCACATGTGCAAACTTTTGAAATTACTGGCTTAATGGTTAATACCTCCAAATCGTTTTAATCTCCAAGATGGATATGCATGTACTTTTGCAGACCTTTGTTCTTGAGACAGGGCATATTCTCATGTATGCTTTCACTCCTGGAGAAGAAATATGGTGTAGTGTATGGTGCTTAATATATTTACTATCTAATAAATAGATTTAAGCTTCAAAAGAAAATAAACACTGATCTACTGTCACATAAAATATGCCATCAGTTCAGGGTCTGTGTTTTTTTCCACTGATTACTCCCAGCAAACTGCATAGATCCAGATCTGTTAGAAAATTATGTAATGGCAGTTCTGAGTCTGTGCAATTTGCAAATGGACCTATATATGGTAGTTATACAGTACTCTTGAATTTTCTTCCAACATCTTTGGTATGATAGTAAGTGTGAGACTGAGTGCTGGTATTTCTTGTAGGTTCTCACTGTGTAGCAACTAACCCAATACTAACAGACCTGATGCAGTGTAGTATCATGTCTTTATAGACAGAATTGACATGTCAGGTAACAGACAGGTACAGTTTGCCATGGAATTCAGCAATATACCCTTAATACCACAAAATCAGACCTTGTTAAAACCCACAAAGTTGTCTTCAAAGCATTTGTTTCACTCAGGGTTGTACTGATGTATAGCATGTACTCAACTTCAAACAATAAAGATTCAGAACTGCCATATTTAGCTCTACCAGTCATAGACCAGAAGGGTTTATGGGATTTGTTGTCAGTCATCTGTAGATTCATTAGTTTGTTTCATTTTTCTACTCATCCTAAAAGAGGATTGCCATGAAACTTCACATGTATATTCTTCTGATGATCTGGTTGGGTCTTACATAAAACATCGACATCCTATATGACCATCACAGCTGTTATATTAACAGTCTTGTTATGACTACTCCTTCAAAATGGATGGTCATATCAACAAGAGGCTTTCATTTAAAAGACTTCTTAGGATGTCTAGTTGGTCTTAATGAAAATGGTGCCATTATGATATCCAGTATGGCTGACACAGCAGCCATCTTGGAAATATACTTTTGTTATCACCAGAAGACTTTTTATAATGTCTAGCTAGTCCTAACTGAAAGTTGTGCCACTTGGACGTTGAATATGGACACCACAGTGGCCATCATGAAAATCTTGTCATCATTACTACATCTAATTGGATGATCTTATCAACATAGAGTTTTTACTGAAATACTTTGTATGCTGACTAGTTGGTCCTTAATGAAAATGTCCAGGATTATCATGGTAGTTGTCATTGTTAAATCTAAGCTTATCACTACTTCAGAATGAATGGTCATATCAGCATGGTGTTTTCAAAGAAATTCTTTTCTTATTGTCTAGTTAGTCATAAAAAGATTGGTGCAGATCATGAAAATCTTACTATTGTTACTCCTTCTGAATCAAAAGCAATATCTCTATGGGATTTTTATCTGAAGACTTTTTATGTTATCTAGTTGGTCCTAAATGAAACTGGTGCTGCTTGCACCTCCAATATGGCAGCCACAGTGCCCATTTTGAAAATCTTGTTATTGCTACTTCTGCTGAATGAATGGTCCTAGCAGCATGAGGTTTTCACTACACAACTTATTTTCATGTTTTGTTAGTCATAAATGAGAATGATGCAGCTCATATGTCCAATACAGCAACCACAGTGGCTGTCTTAAAAATCTTATTATCACCAGTCCAGAATGAATGGTCTTATCAGGGTTTTCACTGAACGACTTTTTATGATGTCAGGTTAGTCATAGATACAGATCTTACTTGCAGCATGGCTACAACAATGGCCATTTTCAAAATCCTGTTATCACTTCTCATCCAAAATGGCTGGTCATATTATTATTGTATTTTCATCAAAAGGCTTTTTATGATATTTAGTTGGTTCTTAAAAGCAAATTTGCCCATCTAATATTCAATATGACTACCTTGGCAGTCTGATGTCCAATATGACTACCTAGGCAGTCTGATATCCAATATGACTACCTTGACAGTCTGATATCCAATATGACTACCTTGGCAGTATGATATCCAATATGACTACCTTGACAGTCTGATATCCAATATGACTATCTTGGCAGTCTGATATCCAATATGACCACCTTGGCAATCTGATATCCAATTTGACTACCTTGGCAATCTGATATCCAATATGACTACCTTGACAGTCTGATATCCAATATGACTACCATGGCAATCTGATATCCAATATGACTACCTTGGCAATCTGATATCTAACATGACTTGGCAATCTGATATCTAACATGACTACCTTGACAGTCTGATATCCAATATGACTACTATGGCAATCTGATATCCAATATGACTACTATGGCAATCTGATATCCAATATGACTACTATGGCAATCTGATATCCAATATGAATACCTTGGCAGTCTTAATATGACTACCTTGGCAATCTGATATCCAATATGACTACCTTGGCAGTCTTAATATGACTACCTTGGCAATCTGATATCCAATATGACTACCTTGGCAGTCTGATATCCAATATGACTTCCTTGGCAGTCTGATATCTAATATGAATACCTTGGCAATCTGATATCCAATATAACTACCTTGGCAATCTGATATCTAATATGACTACCTTGACAGTCTGATATCCAATATGACTACCATGGCAATCTGATATCCAATATGACTTCCTTGGCAGTCTGATACCCAATATGACTACCTTGGCAATCTGATATCCAATATGACTACCTTGGCAATCTGATATCCAATATGACTACCTTGACAGTCTGATATCCAATATGATTACCATGGCAATCTGATATCCAGTATGACTACCTTGGCAATCTGATATCCAACATGACTACCTTGACAGTCTGATATCCAATATGACCACCTTGGCAATCTGATATCCAATATGACCACTATGGCAATCTGATATCCAATATGAATACCTTTGCAGTCTTAATATAACTACCTTGGCAATCTGATATCCAATATGACTACCTTGGCAGTCTTAATATGACTACCTTGGCAGTCTGATATCCAATATGACTACCTTGGCAGTCTTAATATGACTACTTTGGCAGTCTTAATATGACTACCTTGGAAGTCTGATATCCAATATGACTACCTTGGCAGTCTTAATATGACTACCTTAGCAGATATCCTGAAGATCTTATCAGTTCTCCTGTTAAATGAAAAATCAACATGAGGTTTCCACCAGAAGACTTCTTATGATGTCTTATTGGTCCTAAATGCAAATGGTTCTAATCTGATATTATGTCTATTATATATGTCAATTTTATGTCTGTTATATATGTCTAATATATGCCTATTATAGTAGGTAATTTAAAAAATCTTGTTATAACAAGAATATCATGATCAGAGATGGTTTCAGCACTCATCAGTTAAAAGGAAGATATGGTCTTATCTTGAATTCCTGGAAATAATTTTCATCTCTTAGAGTGTCAGTTCCTTCAAGGGACTTGTGCTGTGTTATGTACCAACCATTCATTCTATTTTAATGTTTCAGACAAACAGTGTAGACCCTGATCTGTTGGCCAGTTATGCACTGGTAGCCATGTGTGTATGCTATTTGTGTTTGGGTATAAGGCTGCATTGTTTACATGTCTAAATTGCTTAGTTTATTTTATTACATGTTAAGATTTACAAAATCGTTAAAAATGTAAATTGTATTAATTCAGGCACTAGTTGTCCTGATTAAATCACATATTTCAGCAACTCTACTTTCATAAAATTATTTAGTAGGATTTTTCTATCAATTTTTTTGGTAAATTATGTATCAGAAATTTTTGCATTGAATATGTCATTATTCGGAAGCAGCAGAAGTTGATGAAAATTGTGTGTAGCGTACATTACACAAAATTACACATTAAGTTGATTTACTGATGACTATATTATTTACCTTAAGGCAACATGTTTGATATCAGAAGCTATAATTAATTAAAATTTTCTTCAAAGAAGCATTTCAAGTTTATAAGCACAAAGTTTATTTGTCATTTAGTCCTTCAGAAGGCATGGCTATGGTCTGGTTCCATCGACTTGTTTTTTGTCATGAGCATGTATGTTATAGTAGGAAACAATGTCATGACAAACAATGGGATGTTTTACTAAAATTGTCAGATATATTTATTAATGACATCTGAATCCTGTCATAACACCAGGCACAAAATGTAGAGCAAATTAAACAATTGCAAGGTGAATGAGGTATGGCTTGTATGGCTGTCCACTATTCTGTAAATCTTATAGGTAGATATTAAGCAAGACTGAGTTTCCATTTGTTTTTGTTGATTATTGTAAATCAAGTACATGTTAGGTGCAGCCTTAGTTGGGTGCATGCTATACATGAGTCAGTACAATAAAATTACATAATCACCTACACATACATGACATGCATGTACTGTATATACCCAATTTTAGGTTCAGTTCAGCTGTAAACTGTACAAACCCAAATCAGCATGCTATCACATAATGTGATGGCAGATCTGGGTCTATGCAGTTTGTTAGAAGCAACCAGTTGAACAAACAATATAGACCTGCTAGTTCATTATGCAATGGAAGAGTCTATATTATTTGCAGTTGGACTCAACTTATATCAGTATGTATGGTATGCCTGCTGAATTACACAACTGAATTGGAATGTTTTCTTTGTCATGTTAGTTGAAATGGCAAACTTTATTCTGTGCTAGAAATATTCAACATATTCAGAATGGAACATGGCAAAAAAAAACCCATACTGTCTCTTTAAATTCAGTATCATAATTTTGAGACCTAAAACAAATCTTAATTGTCCAGCCTGATTTTTCCTCTAGCACTTGGCACTTGAGTAAGTGATATTCCATGTTCTGTTATAACAATAATATGAATGTACAAAATATGCTGGTGATGTTTTTCAATAAAATGAAACACTGAGAAGTTGAATATAGACATTTGAAAAAAAATGCTGACTTCCATGCTGTAAACTGTTGTGTATGATGGTGTTATATGTTGTTATTTATGTTTCTTTTGTTTCCATTCTAGGGTTTGATTTCAGTTTTGACTGCAATATGGTATCACTTTTTGCTTTGGTCAGAAATGTATGGAGTGGGATTACTACCATAATTCTATGAGTGTATTTTCCAATCTTGATGCATTATTAAAAATGGCTGCTTGCAAGTGCTACTTTCAGAATTCTGTCTATGTGTATTACATTCTTCATAGATGCAAATTGTTCTTGACAGTTTGAAAGTGCTACGTTCCTTTGACATTATTGTAGATGGCTGCTTGCAAGTGCTACATTCATAATTCTAGTTATGAATTTTCTATTCTTCATTGTTGCAAGCTGTAAAATGCCTGCTTGCAAGTGCTTATATGTATTGCCCTTCTGTGTTGTTGTTTTTTCCAGCTTCTGAATTGTGTAGTTTGTCACATGGAAAATGCTATGGCATTTATTAAAAGTTTTGTATGTTCTGTTTATAAACTTGCCATATTATAATTACATCATTCCAACTATTAATGTCTTTGTTGTCCACCTCATGTCGCCATCTGTTGGCATAATGGCATACTAGAGATAGCATAGCATTATGACAACAGAGGTGCTTTAACTTTCTCAAGTTTTTCCTTTACCAGAAATAATTAATGCTCCCAATGGAACTTTATGGCATTCATTTTTGTTTCAATAAATATTGTAATTCTTTCCTAAGTGTATGTTAGCAATAAAGTTTTAATCATTCTCTAAAACCATGTACTTTCTTGAGGACAATTATTCAGCTGCTCCTTATAACATTAAAGATTACAATAACAACTTTTAAGAATTTTTGAAATTTGATTGTAGTGACAAATGATTTCAGCTTATTAAGTGTGCTGCTCGTTTCAACATAAATGTAGTTTAGTGAGTGAGTGAGTGAGTGAGAGAGAGAGAGAGAGAGAGAGAGAGAGAGAGAGAGAGAGAGAGAGAGAGAGAGAGAGAGAGAGAGAGAGAGAGAGAGAGAGAGAGAGAGAGAGAGAGAGAGAGAGAGAGAGAGAGAGAGAGAGAGAGAGAATTTGACTGGTCACTGTCATTTTTATTTGGTTTGATTTTATTAAATTGCCTTCATGTATCCTGGGTAGTTGAGGGTGTTTTGGGACAGTTTTTTGCTGTGTTAGGGTAGTCAAAACAACTCTCCTGACCTTACTTGATAATTATACAATGCAGGAGTTTACTGATTACCGTCTTTTTTTGTGGTTTGATTCAGTATAATTGTATAGATGTATCCTGGGCAGGTGAGAGTGTTTTCGGATAGTCTTGTGCTAGCCACATGACTTTCAGGGTGATAGGAAGAAATATTAAACTGTTGGATGTCTAATTCATGCATATGTTGTTGAAAATAATCAAACATAAAATTGCTGGACAGATTTGGGGAGGCAAACAAGTGTTAAAAAATGTTGCCTAAACTTTTAGAACAGTTTTTGCTATAATATTCTTCGCAGCCTTTGGAACTCTTGAGGACATACACATTATGGTTCACAATAACTTGTATTATGTAAGAAACTGACAGTCTACCATTTTTCTGCTACACTAAATGGCTTTGTAAATTTTTTGCATGCAGGAAAAGGTTGCAGATGTGCCATAGATATCTTCTGATTAGAATTTCCTATCATTTAAGAAGTGAGAGAGGATCTCTGGTACTTGTAAACATCATTTTTAATTTTAGCCAATAAAAATAATTCAAGATCTTGATAAGTCCTACTTACACCAAAATGACCAGCTTAAGGAGTTTTATGGGCTTGACTATGAATTTCCTTTCTGTACGACTTAGGAACAACAGTTTGATTGCTCACTGACCACTCTTAAACACCATGTACATCAGGTAGTCTCCATTTTCTCACAATGACCCCATTTTCCCATTTTTCAGAAAGTAACAAACTGGTACTTGGGTGGCTTCAATTTCTGAAACCCAATCTTTGTGTTTTCTCTGAGAATTAGTACATGGGAGCCTATAACTCACATTAAAATATCATGCATGCTTATAAAGTATCTATTACTTTCTGTTTTGCTTAGATATCATACAACTGCAGTCTGGCTAGTAATTTCCATTATTCTGTGAAGAAACTAACTTGCTTATGAATCTCAATCTCTCTCAATCAATCGATTCTCTCTTGATCAAGCGAATTTACCTTATCCATTCTTTGAAGGCACATATATCAGGGGTAACAGGCCAATTTATAAGCATAATACTTTTGTGAAGGTCAAAGCACCATAAATAAAAAATTTGAGTGAACAAAATTTAAAACTTTTCATGTCTATTTGCTCATTGCAAGTACAAACAACTTATTTTATTGACTGCAAAAAAAAATTATCCAAAAAGTTTGCATTTTTTTACATTGTATATATTGAATACAAATCAAGCAATGAAATATTTTTTTTTATTAATTCTTGAAATAGTCACTATGGAACATAACCTGACTGTTCTTGAGACATAATTTACAAAAGGAAATGTCTCATCCAATCCAGAATTTACAGTTTTGATTCCTCAGAATTTGCAGTTTTTTGTGTATGTCCAATTCAAAAACCAGATTGTGTGAAAAACTTGTCTTGATTTTATTCTCGTGAAAGTGAAAAACAAAAGGGATTGGCAAATATATGTATAACAACAATGGAAAAAGACAATCCAGGTATTTGTACCTTATTATTGCCTACTAGTATGAAAAATTTTGTTTTAGACTAATTCATCTAACAATATTGTTTTTATGAATGCTGGTTTACATTAAATATTTATTTTTCTGTAACACTTCCTTTGAAAAGTTAAACACAGGACTGTATATACTTTTAATTTATTTATTTTGCTTTATTTCATAGTTGTATTGTGCTGACATTTTTTCTGTCATGACAATATTGACTTATATTTTAAACATGATAAAGTAATGATTAAATCACAAAGTTAAGATGTTTATGTGGGAGGGGGATGGAAGCAACAGCAGCCTAAGCTATGAGGAGCCTTAAAAACTTGAAGGCTTTTTTTGGGGAGGGGGATATATTACATGTATCTTCTTCTAGAAGATACATGTAATAATTTGTATTAATCTTTTTAACTACTACAATAATTTCATATCCAAATGTATCAAGCAAGTTTGGTACTCTATTGTAGCAGTAATAATAAAAACAAATTGAGCTGGCTACTGGTAGAGGTATCAACATTATATTTTTATATTTGCAATCAGAGGAGTCAGTTGTTTTATCACTGAAGAATGATCTTATCTGTACTATAAATATCGCTTCATATATGGATGAATACAATTTTAAATACTAAAAATATGTAATTTCCAATTTGATATCTGTGGAAATAAAGCATCTCATAATTATATAGACATGTTTTTATGTTTAGATATAGAAAATCTATTTCAATGCTATTAGAATTTATTTTCTTATATAATGAAATAAGTTCACATTTTTGTAGCATATAGCTCTCCTACAGTATATACATTGTATGTGAAGTCCTTGTTTCAGATTATTTACCTCTTGCTTCTGTATTGGAATTAAAGATTTAAATTTAAATTGAAGATACAAATAATTGTCATAGACTTGTAGTGACAATACTTGCTGGCTATTGCATCCATGCCATACATATATAAGAATTCTGTATAATTTGAATATTTACCTTACTTCTTATTTTATATATATATATATATATATATATATATATATATATATATATATATATATATATATATATATATATATATATATATATATATATAACTGCCACTGTAAATTGCAGATTAACAGTAAAAATTAATTACATAGAGATGAGCATCAACATAATCCTCATCTCAATAATGTACTCTCTCTCTCTCTCTCATAAATAAGAAAGTGAAAGTATGGTGACCTTGAGGTGCAATTATCTGCAATTTAATCAGACCTTACAAGGTCTTTACTGTTTAAAAAAAGCAGAATTTGTACTGCACTCTAAAGTAAATAAACATGCTTTAAATTGATGACATTTCAAATGAGAATGTATAAACAAATTAGAACCTCAAAACCTTGTTTGTAAGCAGCTACCCTATTAAGTCAATGTACAGCAGCAGAAAATTACACCAGAAAAATGTCCAAATAAAAATGGGGTGGGAAGGGTCAGCAGAAATATAAGATTATATAAGTACATTTAATTGTGCACAATTGATACATTTAATTTGTTTTTGGCTTCTTGCAAGCAACCTTACTTCCGAATGCTAATAATCTGAGAAATTAGCTGAATGTAATGCAGTAATATAAGTTAAATGATATTTTAAATCAGACACCCCAAATATGCCATAAAGTGATATAACCTGTTGTTGCTAGGGCCAGCAGAGCTGTTGTATTTGAAGAAATTAACATGTCACAGTGCCATCTGTTATCATAATGAGGTATTATTTTATGCAAACTTCTGAGATGCTAACTTGCATTGTTCTTTATGCTACATCATAATTGTGATTTCAGAAGGTGCAGTTTGTGTAACTTGTGATGTAGCTAGTTTATAAATAGAATATTTAAAACTTGTAATAACTTACATAGCATTTTGCCATATGACAAACTGCAGAATCAGTTCAGTAGTTGGCAAATTGCAAGATACAATGACACAGAAGAAAAGTAGATCTAAGCAAAAGCAAGCAGTTTATCTACAGCTTGCATAAATGAAGAATTCATAACTAGAATTATGAATGTAGCACTTGCAAGCAGCCATTGACAATGACGCAGAAGGAAAGTAGCACTTGCAAACTGCCATGTACATTTTGTATAAGTGAAGAATACAATATACATTGATAGCATTATGAAAGTATTACTTGCAAGCAACCATTTACAATAATGCATCAAGTACAGAAAATATATGCACAGAATTATGACAGTAATCCCCCTCCATAAAATTCACATCATGTAACAAGCACTGAAATATATTATTTAATTCATTGCTCTTTAGTGTAAAGACTTTACGACATTTTCATTTTGAACATTATTGCATGGAAGAGATACATATTTCTGTCAGAATAAATGGAATATTTGTTCAGCTTGTCCGATATTTTCACTGTTTATCAGGATATTCAGATTCTTGTACAAAAGTTTATACAATAGTTTGCATTTGATAATATGCATTTTTATTTTTGAAAGAACTAGCTTAATTTAGCAGGTTGCCTATACATCCTTTTCATTTTCTTTTCATCCCATACTGTGCAATAAAACACTGAACTACAGAATATATGATAAGGGAGATAAACTATGCTCAGAACTATCTAAATAGTATCACTATTATTTTGTAGTTTACCTGGCCTTAAGCTCAAGTGCATCTGTCATCAGTTGCTATTTTAAGCTTTTCTCAAAAGCTACCTTACCAGTTTTGTCCAGATTTGCCTGGGAGTATCCGGCAATGATGTGCTTTCAAACGTTTAGATATGATGCTAACTGCCATCTGATATAGCACTCTGAGGATAAAAAGTCTTTTAAATGATCTCTTCTCCAAAACCGTTAAACAGAATTTGATCAGCTTTGAAGGAAAGCATTCTGGCAGGAAGACCATTCAAATTATACAAAATATGCTGATTCACATTCGAATGTGTCTGCCTTTATTGAGTACAGAGAAAACCTGTTATTGGCCAACAATTGGTATTTTCTAATTTTTGCAGAAGCCTCATGACTAGTTTTAACATATTGACACAGAAAATCCTTCTATAAAGGTATTTCAAGTTTATGCAAATTAATTCAGTCTGAAATTAAATGTGGCCATTGTTAAGTTTATATAAATTATGCTGATCAATCAAATGTGGTAACCATCATTTAAAGTAGAAACAAATTTTAACAGCTTTTCTCGACCATACATGACAAAAAGAATTGTCATGAAAAGCTTTCAATTTGTAAAAATTATGCTGATTTGTCATAAATTTGGCAACTGTTATTGAAATAGAAAAGCATTTAAATTACTTCTCCAAAGCCAGTGATTAGAAGATCACAGTCATGATGAATTGAATTTCATAAAACCTATGCTGATCATCAGACGGCTTTCGACTTTGTACATCAGATGCTGATCTACCATCAAATAGTCTGGCATTTCTAAAACTTGGAAAATATTGTATTTCTTCGCAGATAAATGCTGACACAAATTGACCAAATTTGAAAATTCATCTTGGCATTGAAAGCACTATCAAATGATGGCCACTGTTATTGAATAAAGAAAACCAATCAAACAACTTCTTAGAAACTGCTCAAATTGATCAAATTTGACAGAAAATATTCTGGTTGTAAGGATCTTCAAAAATTTATACAAATATTGTAGAGTCATTATCAGATATTGCAAAATAAAATTTTTAAAAAGTTGTTTTTTGGTGTGGGTGTTAATGGCACTGTCAGCACTTTATTGACTATATCATGCTGAGTTTCTTTTTCCACAGACATGCCAAGTTAGTCAAACCTGGCTGGCCAGGGCAGATGTCAAATGTTAAAAATGGAAAACACTTTAATCTTCTCAAAAACACCAGTGAGAATTTTATAAATTTTGCAGAAAACATTTTGCCATGTGCAAATGCTAGGTTGTGTTTTCTTCATAACAATGTTTTTCTGCATAGTATTAGAAGACTGGAGTTGAGCTAATTCTGGGATAAGTGGGTGTGACTGCATCCTTCTCCCAATTATCAAACAAAAAAATGTTGGGTAATATATTTGGAGATGAAATCTACTTTTTGTGTGTTGAAATATGTTTCTTTGATAATCATAACCCAGGCTTAATATGGGCACTCCCTGGCAAGCCCTTCCCATAGTTACATGCCAGTAGAGAGGACACCTTTGATCCAGCAGTAACTGAGGACTATTGAGGTTTGGGCACAATTCATGTACCCAAGGGGAAGCTACTCTTATCTGACTTTCATTTTATGCAAACAGAGGACCCTTTATCAGCATTGATGGTAACCACAACAAGCTGGTTATAATGTCTTTATGGTTTGGGAGAACTGAATTTGTGAAGTAGTGGACAAACTCTTAATATGAGTTGATTGGGTAAGAATAATGAAAGGAAAATATTTTACATTTCAGACATTGACATTAAATCCAAATAATCTTAACTCCATAGATGAAAAATAAATTTGATGATTCACAGGGGATGCAGTATTTGTGTAGAATTGGTTGGTAAGTGTAATAGAAGTTGTTAATGTGTAATCAACTTCTGTTTGATTTCACATTTTGCAGGCTATTTGTTTTATTGAAGGAGTCCTGCTTTGTGCATCATTTATTCAAAACAGTTATAAAACATATATAACTTGCCTGGGAGAACTCTGATTTTCAGGTGTTATACATTGAGGGTGGGACCAGCTTGATAGGTAAATTTTTTAGCAAGTACAGATGATTCAAAATTTACATTTCTACAAGTAATAAAACAAAAACTGGTCAATGTGAATTTGGACACTGAAAAAGAATTCTGAATATGCTTGTGAGACATTGTATTTAATAATCATTGTATTTACATAATTATAGTGTTCAACCCATCATCTCAACACTAATAACTAAAATTTTGCAAGGTTATGTTTGTAAAATTAAGTTCTTACAATAATGAATACTCAATATATTGCATGGAACTGTTGTTATACTTTTGTCACATGTCAGGCACTTTCTAGTATAAATTACCAGGTATAGCACATTTATAAAAATACATACATTTGTTTTTGACTCCAAAAGAAATATGCTGATTAAGCATGAGACCTGCACAGACCTTAAAAAGTACACACTCACCCACATGCCCATTTTAAGTTTAAATGTTCGTATATACACAAAGCTCATGTCTTGATTTTTCCATCTGCACACAGATATTAACCACTGAAATTATGGATGAAACCCATGTGCAGATCAAATTGCCATATTTTAATCTTATTCTTTGAAAACGTGACATGACATCACAATCGACATTAAGCTAGAGTATTAAATAATAAATTAATCTTGCAACATTCCTCCTGAATGATATAAACTTAATTTTACTATCCCTTAAAGGTTTGAATTGGAATTACTTCGTTTCCACATAAATTTTTACCTTAGCCAACATTCGCAGTAACATCCTGCATGGAAAAATATGGGGAATATTGTCTCGTGTTTTTTTTCCTGAGGCCCTGGATTGTCTTTTCCATTATAAATGCAATAAAAGCCAAAGCAGGCAAGGTGACCCAGGCAAGATTACAATATACTTAAATATATTATGTATAAGTAATGATTTTTTATGGACTCATTATATGTTTTCATTTTCTTTTTCTTGATCTTACTGTGTTAGTTTTAATCTTCAAATCTGTAGTCTTTGGTAATAACGCAAAATTTTCCATATACAATTTTTTTAATGCACAGAACAAGGTCCTTTATTAAAATAAAATGCCTTCTTCAAAAGAAGTGCATAATTCTCTTCTTGGTATTTAGGGATGCAATATAAGCAGGCTATGCAAGTGATATGTTTGAGGTGTTTCATTGCTTTTATTGTCGAGTACATTGCTATAGGGATGCCTGACATAGCAGTCACTTTTCAGTCAGTGGTGGTGGTAGAGGTATCAATCATTTCTGGAGGTTTTGGTTACAGGTCTTTATTTATGCAGATTTCCTAAACCTCTTCATAGATCTTCATCTCCTCATGCTTGGCATGAATCATTGTAAAGCTAAGGTAATTCATTCTGTGAGGTGCTCACTCACCCCTTTCACTTTTGGGTCAATGTCAGTCATAGAAGATAGGTGTTAAAGGTTTGATAATTTTTTTTAAAAAATTGGTTAATGGTATCCTAAACCGTATGACAGATTCTCATCATTGTTGTCACATTGTTGTCACACACTTGCTTGTCCTTTCATGATCATAGTCATTGAAAAGTTGTGTTAAAGCTTTGGATTGAAGTTTTTTTTTCCATTTAAGTACATTTCCTAAACTTCCTTATGGATTTTCTTCATATTTGGAAAAGATCATTATGAAACTAAGATAATTCATTGAGTGACATGGCCCTTTGACCTTGGGGTGAATCATTATGAAACAGATAATTCATTCATTGACATGCATGTTTTCCTCTTTGACCTTTGAATCAGTCATTATAAAGATAGTTCATTCCGTGACATGTACTGTGTGTGTGGCCTCCTTGACCTTAGAGTCTGAGAAGATTTAATGTTTTGGTGAAGAATTTTTCATTGGTTTATATTTTCTAAACACCATGATAGATTTTCTTTATGCTGAGGATGAATTATCATGATGCTAAGACAGTTCAGTCTGCATAATGGACTATTGTCCCTTTAATATTTAGGTCACAGTTGCAGTCATAGATAATTTGGATTTAGGTGTTGGTTAAAAAAAATTCATATGTTTTTATTTCCTAAAACCTTAAATGGATTTTCTTTGTAAATTGAATGAATCATTACAAAGCAAGGACAATTTATCCTGCAATATGTTCACTTAACTATTTGACCATGGGTTAAGTTCACATTTAATGGTAGTGCTATGATTGTGTACTGGATATGCAGGTGTTGATCTACTTGTTTTATTATATTTATCTAATAGAATGATGAACGAGTTTTGAAAAATGATTCTGGTAAAGGATGTAAAATTTAAGATGAGATTATCCATTTTCTGTGGTTACTTAGTGGTGCATGAAGTTTTACTTGTAAACAATAAAGAAAGTAGCTCAAACTCTTTTGCAAAAATTTTAAAAATACATGTTAATCTTTTAAATAATTCCATGATCAATTGTATACATTAATAGATATTCTGGTTCATGAATAGTTTTGACTGATACCTTGTAAGATAGCATGGAAGTTTGACTTACTGTGCAAGACAGTACGTTGAAACAATCTGGTTTTATATAGTTTTAGGAGGTTAAGAACAATTCTGTTAATTCATGTTCAGGATTTCCCAAAACATAGGTCCACAGTTATATTCTGCATGCCCATTCATGACCTGTTTATTGATTGACATAATTTTTAATGATGGACTTGGGATTTTGCATCCAAGCATGAAAATTGGTGATAGATGTAATTACTTATATACATTGCTGTCAATTTCTTTTTTAATTAGCCAAGTTGCCATTTGCTTATTTTTTTTTAATTGCAGCACATTTGATTTAATACCTAAAAGTTCCTTAAAAATTATTCCATATACGTGTGTGTGTGTATATATATATAAGAGAGAGAGAGAGAGAGAGAGAGAGAGAGAGAGAGAGAGAGAGTTAACTAATTAAATCTGTGGGATGATAAATGCAACACTTCTCAGTTTTTAGGACATATTTCTTTACAATTTTCAAACTTTTTCATAAAGTTATTCTGAGTGATTAAATTACTACAATTTCAAAGTTATTACTCTATGTGCAGATTGCTGGTTCCACTGTGGGTGGTACATTTTTTTTATGCCAAGAACTCTGTAAGTAAGGACAATGTTTTGTATTTTCAGATCGTTAGGTCATTTGGCTGAAATATTTATAGCATATTATATCATTGAATAAGCATACATACTATACATATATTTTATTTATATCACATACAAATACATATATTTGCCATTTAAATGGAGTTCAGATTTACTACAGGCAGATGTGTATTGACAAGGTGAATGAACTCCTCACATCCCTGAGTATGTCCACTATAAAATGTAGTTCTATGCCTTTTGTGGCTATTCACAATCACCTTTGCATATTGAGTTCATTGTTTTCTTTTTTAGTTTCTGTTTTTCTTCACTTCGATTAAATCAATATAATACATACATATGATATGAACAAGAAGGATAGTTCTATTGATAAAAGTAGAGCACTACAAAAAAAATGGTTAGCTACACCATTCACATAAACGCTGACATTCACGTACCAAAGCATCAAAATTAATGTGGAATATAAAATAAGCAAAATGTCAAACCAACAAGAGGTAATTAAAATATTTTAATATTTTTACAGTTGATCTAAATCATTATTCTGCTCTAGTAACAGTACTAACAACAATAAACTAACTCTCTCTCACTCTCTCTCTTTGTCTCTCTCTCTCTCTCTCTCTCTCTCTCTCTCACACACACACACACACACACACACACACACACACACACACACACATCCTTTGGTTGGTTTAACTTAACTTTTGCCATCATTCTTAAGTCCAGAGATATCGTGGCATGACAAATAAAAATCCACTACATTCGTCATTTCATAGATTTTAGCCCATATCTTGCTATGATGGTCCAGAGAGAGAGAGAGAGAGAGGGGGGAGGAGTGCCTTTTGACATTTTTATTTTTAATTATTAATAATAATTGATTTTTAGAACATTATAATATGTTTAAAACATAACTTTAATTACATAATATGTTTAAAACATAACTTTAATTACATCACAGTATGTGTACCACGTAACCGAGGAATTTACTATATAATGGCAACCTGGTTTGCAGCTTTGTATCATTAATAAACACTAGATAAATCCAAAGGAAAGTGCACATATATGCTATGACAAACCATATTCTTGTAGGTTAATTGGTGTAATTTTATATCAAGGTTTCAATCCAGCCCAAATTCATTTTCTCAACATTTCTGCATAATTTGTCACTTATGCATGAGAGTGTAGGGGGAACAGAAATCAGAAAGGATTGTGATGAAAATGTAAACCATATTAAATTCATTTAGAAAACGAGGATTAATACTATTTATCATTATTTTTATACTTCACTAATGATTAATTTGTGGTTGTTCATCATTGATCTAAAGTCATCTGCAGACAGTCTCTAGTATGTATATGCATTATTATTGCACCATGAACAGATCACGATTAGATATAACAATAGTATTTTTGGTATATCAAATTGCTTTCTACCAACACTTTAAATGCCATGTTATTTTTAATGTGCGTGTGCGTGTTATTTGTCATATGACAAATAACAACCCTTTCAAGCGTACTGGATCCACCAAGGGATCACGTGTGTCAGGGATTAATTAAAATAGATGCAATAAACTGACGACAGTACGAAACTAGTAACTAACTAACCTAAGCGCTTTCGACTCTTAATGAGTCTTTTTCAAAGGCAAATACAAAACATATATATACAATAAACAAATAAACACAAAAACGTTGTGTTTGTAAACCTCTACATGGCTGTCTTCACATGTGCTAAAAATATAAATACAACCAGCTTGTATAGACTAGATGCAGAAACTGAAAACGTTGTATAATTTCCTAAGTCTACAAGCCAAAGCGACATCTATTTTTACTTTTTGTACAATGTAACGCAGATTATATCCTGGATATTTGATTCTATACCGGTTATTCTTATAGTAAAAATTGAAGGATATTAAGAAGATTTAGAAAATGTTAAATTTTACTATTGCATAGTTTTCATTTTCTAGTCTTCTTGGTTTAGACCTCTTGGTTTCAATGTTCTAAGGCGGCGTATCCAGTATGATTCCTTTTCCTTCCTGGTTTCGGAACTCCAGCTGTGGTTGTTAGCAATAGCGATAAGTATTATATCACTGAAAGTGTGACCAGGGGAGGAGAAGTGTTCTGCGACCGGGCTTCTGTACAGCTTTTTTGTCATCCAGTCAGATCTATGAAGGTTTATCCTTTTGTGTAGCTTTTCAGTTTCTCCGACGTACTGAAGGCCACAGATCTTACATGTGATGAGATAAATCACATTCTCTGTTTTGCACATTTTGTTTGGACCATGTATGTTTAGTTTTTCTTTAGTCACTGTGCTAGTGAATGTCTTGGTCTCTATCATATGTTGACAGGTTTTGCATCTTTTATCGCCACAGGGTCCAGAATGACTATGTTGGTTTTGACTAGCGATTGGCGTTAGCTTTGCCCTGACTAGGATGTCCTTTAGGTTTTTTGGTCTCCGGTAAGCTATTACAGGTTTGTTCGGAAGTATTAGGTTTAGTATTTGCCTTTGAAAAAGACTCATTAAGCGTTAGGCTAGTTAGTTACTAGTTTCGTACTGTTCGTCGTCAGTTTATTGCATATATATATATATATATATATATATATATATATATATATGTATAAAACAGTAAATTAAATAAAGTCGGAAATTATTTTATTTTTCGGAATTTGAAATTTTTCATTTTCCAATGACCAATTGTATAAATACTACAAGTTTCATAATTTATGTTATGATGAGACATTCAAAGCTTAGTCTAGTGTAGGGTAAAATGATGTCCGGTAATAATTTTATGAAACTGTTTCTAAGCTTGTGTTTTTATAGGATAATACATGCCATGCTTTTATTTATGTATCATGAATTATCTAACCTTATCTTGGTATAGGGTAAGATGTGCTATGATTATTCTTGTATAAGATTAAACTTTCTAACCTTTTCCTGGTATAAGGTAAGATACACTAGTCTTCTATCTGTATAAGATTAGACTTTCAAACCTTATTCTGGTATAAGGTGTGCTATGATTATGTACACTAGTCTTCTATCTGTATAAGATTAGACTTTCAAACCTTATTCTGGTATAAGGTAAGACACCCTAGCCTTCTATCTGTATAAGATTAGACTTTCTAACCTTATTCTGGTATAAGGTAAGATACACTAGTCTTCTATCTGTATAAGATTAGACTTTCTAACCTTATTCTGGTATAAGGTAAGATACCCTAGTCTTCTATCTGTATAAGATGACACTTTCTAACCTTTTTCTGGTATAAGGTAAGATACCCTAGCCTTCTATCTGTATAAGATTAGACTTTCTAACCTTATTCTGGTATAAGGTAAGATACACTAGCCTTCTATCTGTATAAGATTAGACTTTCTAACCTTATACTGGTATAAGGTAAGTCACCCTAGCCTTCTATCTGTATAAGATGACACTTTCTAACCTTATTCTGGTATAAGGTGTGCTATGATTAGGTACACTAGTCTTCTATCTGTATAAGATTAGACTTTCAAACCTTATTCTGGTATAAGGTAAGACACCCTAGGCTTCTATCTGTATAAGAATAGACTTTCTAACCTTATTCTGGTATAAGGTAAGATACCCTAGTCTTCTATCTGTATAAGATGACACTTTCTAACCTTATTCTGGTATAAGGTAAGACACCTTAGTCTTCTATCTGTATAAGATGACACTTTCTAACCTTATTCTGGTATAAGGTAAGACATCCTAGCCCTGCATTTGTATGAGACATTCTAACCTTTTTCTAATATAAGAGAAGATATCCAAGTCTTATATCCATATAAAATGACACTTTATAACCTAATTCTGATACAAAGTAAGGTATTTTAATGAGACTTTCTATCCTTATTATGGTATAGGGTAAGACACAGTATGCTTATTCTTGTATAAGATGAAATTTTCTAATCTTTATTTTGGTATAGGATTAGTACCTTAGTATTGTATTTCTATAAAGATTATATTTTATGAGTAGACTTGTTACCCCTATTCTGGTACTGGATAAGACAATCAAGTTTTATACTTGCATAAGATGAGACTTTAAAGAGATATTCAGGTATAGGCTTGTTAATACAATAATAGGCTTGTAGTAAAATCATTTTATTTTATGAGGTAATTTACTACAGTATATATCAATCAACTATATATATATATATATATATATATATATATTTATTTATTCAAAGAATTTTTATCTTCAAGTACTGTTTCCGTGATTACAATAATCAGTTTGGAACATACACTTATTGTGTTATTATTTTAATTAGTATTATATGGGTTTATATTGTTTTCCTTTTTTCAATTACAACTTATCATTCCAATGAAATTAATTTCCAAGTTTTATATTTTATATATGTCAGTTAGTGCTAAACACTGCATTTTATTTTTATTTTTCATAGACAATAAGAAAAAAAAAGAAACCAATCAAATTTGCTTTATTTTTTTTTTCTCTAGTAGCTGCACTTTCTCTCTCTCTCTCTCTCTCTCTCTCTCTCTCTCTCTCTCTCTCTCTCTCTCTCTCTCTCTCTCTCTCTCTCTCTCTCTCTCTCTCTCTCGATCACCTAAGAGACAACAAAGCCTTCTGCTTCCTTTTAATTCTTTTCCAATTTTTCTCTTTAGCGTTCGATTTAAATTATTATTTGCACAATTACACCATTTGGTAAAATTGTCATTTCAACAGTTGCTTCTGGCATGGAATTCTCCAACAGTGCTTCTTTACAAAAATCCAGTAATCTTTGTGAAGTATACTTTGTCAACATGTGTAAATCTGAAAACAAAGAAAACAAATTCCATCATTTTAATTAAAAACTGACTAAATCCAGTATATGTAATGTCAACAAAACATAACTTTTATATTTTTTAAACATATTTATTTGTTGTTTTTTATTTAAGAATTTAATTTTTTTTCTTACTTTATCCTGTTATAAACTCTCAATTGCCTATGCACAGATCAAAGAATACCAGATAAATTCAGAAAGAATAAACTAAACTGTCATAAATTATATTATTTATAGTTTTATTACATTATTATTTTGTTTGTTTAAAATATAAATACTGTGTTTTTGAGCCTTTTTTAATTTATGAATTAAAGTGAAGTGCATTATCTACATAGCTCTTTATACAACAGGGGATTATACATCTGCACAGTAATAGCTACATAAACATAATAACATAGCATAAAACAAAAATCTATCAGCAGTACTGATTTAAAACTAGTTACATTCCAAGGCTGGGTCTTAATGTTTTATCTACATTGGCTTATGTAACCATTCAACCTTCAAATCAAAGTAGGTATTACTACAAATAACTCTGGAATTTGATGCTATCATGAGTTCACTGTGACTTGGCTGAATCATTATTATCCAGACAGGTTATAAAAAAAAATTTAGTTTCTTTAAATCTCTTATTGTATTCATTATCAGTTTTAGGCTTAATAATGGAGCAACTTTACAATTGAAATTGATACTATTTGTAATGAAATTAACACTATCCTTAAAAAAATAATAGTTTGGGGTCCAATAGTAAAACAGTTCAATGCTTTCACCATGAAGAGTAACAGTATTTTTAACAGCCCCACATTTAAACTATCAAGAATGGCTTCTTACAAAGTAGGATTGTGAATCCAAATATTAACATGTTAGTCTTTGAACCAACCTTCTACCAATCCTTATATCATTTTAATTTTTTTAAAATTATTTTTAATGAACCTTGTTGAAAGTATTGTACAATAGTTCTGATATTCATCTTATTATTTCAGTTTTTTGTGAGGACTATTGAGTTATAATTAATGAACCATATATTCATCAATTTATCCACTTCCTTGAAAAAGTACTGTCATAAAAGAATTTGATTTCTCTTGAGTTGAATTATATTTGGAATGTGTTTAATGAGTATAGAATGTATTCATTTATTATGCATTCCCCCTACATTTCTTACTTTCATCTCCATATCTGTAAGCATTCATACAATTTTAGACACACTTCTGTCATCGTTCTTTGCTTGGTATACCTTGTCCTGAAAAATAAATTCTTTGCAATAATGACATCAATAATAAAACACCTTGGAACATAAGTATTTAAATGCAATACATAATACAACTATGCTAATAAATAAAAATATAACTGATTACCTTCACATAATGGAAATTTTATTTGCACTAGTTTTATTAACACATATTTTCTTTGATGTCTTTACAATTTACTTAATCTACATATTTATGATGTAGTACCTTTGTAAGTAATAAAATGACCAGCCTGATTGCTATTATTTGAAGATAAGATTTAAATTTAATGACACATTGCATTACAATATTCTAGTAAAAAATAAATATCCATATAAGAATAAAATTATGCAGATTAATAATATAACACTTTTCCAAAAGTGGACACACAGAAATATATTTTTGTAAGATTTTAATCATCAAATGATTTATTATTTTTTTCAGTATGGAACATCTCTGTTAATGTTATAATTGTTCCATCAATAATGTAGCATGCCATGTAAAACCTTTTGTCGTAATAAAATTTTATTCAGTATAACATACTTTTGCTAATGACTAGCAGTACCATCCATGATGGATAGATCCATCAAGTGGCATGATTATTAAAAGTGTCAGATAAACCTAGCTAATTAAAATAATATCATAACTATAATTTCAGTAATATATATATATCAAATATATATTAATATTACTGGTGCTTACACTGGCTTATTATTTTCATGTACATCATACAAATCAACTATGTACATATCACCATACATTGACCTTTTCATTATACACCCATCAATAATTTAAATAATAATTTCCTTTTATTTCCAAACTTTTTAATTACATATTTTGTCAGGGTAGTGGTTTTTTGCTATATATCAAAATCACACACACACACACACACACACACAGATGTACATGTCCTTGCTTAAAGGAATAAAATTATTTTAAAATTTTGTGCAATTAAGAAAATACATAACACTTTATAAATAAAACACAATTTAAGTTAAAAAATTAACCTAAAAATTGATCCATATTTTTTCATATTATTTGTTGTAGTTAAAAAAAATTTATTTCATTGTATTGTTATCAGCAATACATGCACATAATAGTGTTTATTGCCTCCCTTGAATTTTATGATGTCCCCTAACCTACATAACATAATAGTACTTTTTATTCCTTTTTTACTATAAATTCACCAATTTTGGAATGAAATTAAATTTGCAAGCTGTTAATTTAATGATTTATATCTGTAAAACATATAACTTGAAATTTTAATAAGTATTTAAAACTTTAGATATTTTATTTTAATTTTATCAAAATCACTTTATATTTACATTTTTTTTTACATGATATAATATGTAATTGCTACATCCTTGTTTGTTTTTATGTCTCATATATACTATAACAGAGAAGGTTTGTTGTTAGTCTGAGGTAATAGTATCACTCGGTAAGACTTTTCCTTAAAATTATTTTATTTTTTGTTTTTAAGATCAAGCTCTCGTCGAGTACATGTAATAACACCGTCACTGTCTGCACGTTTCATGCTTATCGGAAATTTTCAGTATTATAGACCGACATGCCAGAAAACCATTTCCAGTTCCTGGACAAGTCCATTTTCAGCAAAGGGTTGTATGCGCGACTAAAGATGTACATACATATGTCGTCTGCTTCCGATATTTTTAAGTTTTGAATCAAGCAAAGAAAAAAAAATGACACCCCCCAAAAAATTGCCTTTCACGTGAATTTAACAAGTGGTTTCATTAATATATTCATGTGTGCAAATGAATATAATTCCGAACTCAAAGTTATGGTAATTTACGGAATTATGCATCAATTACAGAATAGGATGAATTACCTCATTATGTTGTCAGATGAAAAAAAAAAAAAAACTACCCCATTGTGTACGGAATATGGCGCCGTATTAGTATGGAAAGTCCGTTAAGCACGAAAGGTGCAAGGTGATGCTAGTAATAGTGTCATTCTGGTGACAGGTTAGAAAGTATAAATCAATGACTCAATTGACTTAGTTCTGTGCACATTTTATCACATTAAACTTTTTAGTTATTGAAATCGGTGGGGGGATACAAACAAACGGAGATGTAGCATCGGACTAATAGATATTCGAATAATATGTAAGTGCCTGACTGAAAATAAAATTATTTTATACTTTTTCGTGTTAAATATGAGGAACAAGTTTACAAATACAACCGAATCACCACGCATTAATAAGCACTGATTTTTTTTTTAATAACAACGAGCGCGTAAACAAAACTTGGCTTGAAAAAAAAAAGATAATGGAATGTTACGTAGGCTTAGAAAAGCAATGAAATATTGATACCAGCAACAAAATTTTTCATAAGGTAAATACGAATCAATGGAAAGGGAGGTTTCAATTATTAAAAACTAAGCAAAGAAAGAATTCGAATATGGTCTGGGTGATTATAGGTCGTCTTTGGATGATGCTGTCATTGCCGCCTAAGTACATGCGTCGGTTAGTGTGTAATTTAGAACAGTAGTGTGTGCATCAAGATTGGGGAATATATATTCTGCTCATTTACAATTATTTTATTGTTGCAGCGATTGCTTAAGTAATTTTTTTCCCCCAATATTCTACTTGGTGACACTCTGACTTTTGAGAATGTGGAAGGGTTATGTTGTCTTGACGGAATGATTCTACATTCTTATGTCGCACATTGTCAGCATAATGTGTCTAATCGGTCTTTTGAATTATCTCGTTATACATTCTGAATGAAGCCGGTGTGCTTCATGAACATTATGAGTACATGTATGGGACGGAGTGACTAAACGTGCATCATTTATGTGAAACAGAACATGCTCATGATCCGGCTGATTTATACATTGTTTCAAAGGTTAGTGTGACGAGTCTCTCTCTCTCTCTCTCTCTCTCTCTCTCTCTCTCTCTCTCTCTCTCTCTCTCTCTCTCTCTCTCTCTCTCTCTCTCTCTCTCTCTCTCTTTGCTTTTTTTTCCTTGTTTGTTTTTTATTATTTAAAATTGTTTATGAAAGCTATATCTAGCCTTCATACTTGCCCACAGAAAAAAGTTCACTATCATAGACATTCCATAGGTGCAGATGGGTATTTTCTATTCCATGTCATATATATGTATGTAGATACTTTTTGACATCAAAATCTATATTTTAAACCTGTAAAAATTTTCTTAAAAATTAATTTAACTTAGTATTGATATTTTAAATTTAAAAAATCGATTATCAATTAATTTAAAATCAAAATTGTAAATATCTATCAAAAATATTAAATTATTAAAACTTATAATGAAAAATTAAATGTTGCTTTTAAGGAATACAATAACAATCTATTATTACCATGTACCTAAAAATATAACTATAATAACCAGGAACTTACCTCATTGGGATCAACCAAAACTGGCAAAATTGTTTTCACGGAGGCTGTGTATGCTCTAATTTTCTGTTTGATATCAATCTGCGAACAATTATTAAGAAGAAATATAAATTATAAATGCGCAGTAAAATTATGAACAAAAAATAAATATACAGATCAATCATTCACCTATTTTATGTTGGTTTTGTCATGTGGTTAAAAAAGTTTACAAATTATATAAAAAGTAATATAGTTGATTCACCAGTATAACTATTTTTAATATTTGAAGATATTCTGCATATTGAAATTTTCTTTCCATTAGCAATAGTTCAAA
This sequence comes from Potamilus streckersoni, assembly GCA_016746295.1. Lineage (NCBI taxonomy): Eukaryota > Metazoa > Mollusca > Bivalvia > Unionida > Unionidae > Potamilus > Potamilus streckersoni. The sequence goes on along the minus strand of JAEAOA010002330.1, from coordinate 2,302,537 downwards.
AATTTTACTCAAAAAACAACTTAAAATGTTACACAATGTAGAAAATATAATTTTATATAAAATCTTAAAGTCTAAAAAGGTCGTTTCAGTTTTAGAAATATAGTTTATGTAAAGTACTCTCATTATTATAAATATTTTGCTTATCTCAAGTTAATAAGTTTCATTTATGATATTCACTTCTTAAATATCAATTTTCTTTCAACAATTTATTTTTGGTATCAATGTTTTTGCATTGTTATAATTTATTATATAATTCCAATTTAAAAAAAAAAATATCTGAAAATTTGTTTAGTTATATAATAGTATTAGTTTATGTGCAACTTAATTATATTGTTGTTAAAATAACTGGAATCTTTGATATTAGTTACTGTACAGTATACATATACTGGTACTTTTTTTTAAAAAAGAAATTCTAAATAAATATATAAATTTTAACCCTATGCTAAATACGAAACTGTAGAGCGCCACCTTAAAAACAAATATAAGCATTTATGAAATTATTTTTCTTATTTTCATATTATTATGTATGATGTTCTGAGTAAAATGGTACATTAACAATGATTTTATTCATGAAAATAAGCTAATTATGCTTATTTTTGCTCTAGCATACATAATTTGATATGAGGCATGTTTGGGTGAGTAGTGACCTTCATTATGGGAAAATTAGAAGTCTTAGAATATAGGAATAAAGTCAACTTAAATTGAAAAATGTTGCATTAAGTAAAAGAAATCCATAGTGAAAATGTAATATTTTGCAATATAACAACATTTAAGACAACAAAACAAAAATACGTCTTCTATCAGCTGACCCTTTTTGCTTATAAATTGCTGACTAGTGGTTTGCGCCCCGCCCCCATTATTAAATATAACTGCCAATGGTGCTAATGTCATATTGGTAAAGAAAATAATAGATGGTTTCAATAGTAAAACGATGAAGTTTTTTTTTTAATTTAATATTTTTCCTTTTTTTAAGATTCGGTGAAAATAAAATGAATGGGAAATTCATGCATGTTATTTTGACAATGCTGCTGATTTGAAATAATGGTGTGCCAATTTTGATGTTGAAAACACAATATTATATAATATCATCAATTCCGGTTGTATTTATGCATAAATTATTTTACTTGCAGAAAAAATACAAAACAGATGAAGAGTTGACAACCAGTGTATTTGATTTTGTAGATGCAGATGAATCTATTCCTCCTGTAAGTATTATAATGATTTCTACTAATACATGTTACTTGGGATAAACGATAAAATGAGCTGGACATTAGTTCGTTATTTATTATACCATTACAATAAAAGTTACAACGAGGACTTACTTAGCTGTGGATCAATCATTATTGGTTATGGCAGTAGTTGGAAAGATTTCTTAAAATTAATTAGTAGTTTAGTTCATATTAAAGACAAAATATTGATAATGAAAACTATTGTGTCTTTAATCAATGTAATCGGTACTTTTAACTGTGGGCTAAAATTTTTTGTTTGGATATGTAATTAAAGTTAGACTGTAATTTTGACAGGCACAAAACTATGATGATTCAACAACACAATATTATTATTTAAGCACAAAGAGATTAATGCAAATATAATATTGTTATTGGGCAATTGATGTTTAATTTAATAAAATGGATCTATTATTGAAAGTCTATGTAAGCGTTTTTGAATATAAATGAAACAAAGATTGTCTTTTGTTTTATTAATGTTGTTAAAATATGTGATGCATAAATAAATCATAAATTATCTTGAAAAATAAACAAAACTTGTTCAAAAAACAAATTTGCAGATATAAGTATATTAGTATATCAGATAGTGTAATTTGCCATTTACTTACAAAACTTTTTCTTGTGTGATTTTATATAATTTCAGGTTTTCATTGGGAAACTAAACAAGGGCAAATTGTGTATGCAGCTGATTCAGTTGAATGATGTGGTGCTTTTGGACCTACCAAAAAGGGCTGGTGAATGGCCTTAGTTAGGACAGGTCGTTGAGCTGTTTGAAAGTATAAAAATAATAAAGTGGAAAAAAGGATCTATGAGTGGTAGCTGGTCACCTTGTACAGTCAGAGCTCATAGGGAGAGGGGAAGAAGAATAGTATGGACATAATATGTGTCACCATCCCAGATATGGTGTAGAGATAATACTTTTCATTATAGTGCCTGAAAATGGGTGCATACATGTTATTATTTCTCAAAAGCTGAGAGCTTTTGTAAAGCTAAAATTGCAGCATATTATAACTTGAAGAAATAATTTATGTAAAAAGACCAGAATCGTAATTAAATCATTGTGTACATATATGCTCATTGAATGTTTTTCATGTTATATTTGGTTTACTATTTATCTGCCTGGATTACTTCTTTGTGCACTTGGATTACACTTTTTCCTCGACAGGGGTTGGCTTGTATGGATAAGTGACTTGTCATTTGAGAAAGAATGTGTGTGCTTGTGTGTGTGTGTGTGTGTGTGTGTGTGTGTGTGTGTGTGTGTGTGTGTGTGTGTGTAGAATTGTGCCTTTTATTTCTCAGTACACATATCTGAAAGTTAAATAAATCCAAATTTGCATGAATTTACATTATTTGCCACATCTAACTTGATGTAAAGAGTCATATGATACTGGTTTGAAATTTGTTACACATCAATAAATATAACATGAATTTTTTAAAAATGTTGTTTGTTATATTTGAAATCTGATATAATGATAGAATGTCTCATCTTAAACAAGTATAATACAGTGTCTTAACCTGTACCAAACAATAAGGTTTAAAAGTCTCATCTTATTAAAAGAAAGTACAAAATAGGGTGTCTTTCATTATACCCAAATAAAGTTAGAATTTGTATTCTTTTACAAATACAAGGTTAGAAAGCCTCATATAGTATACATTTTTCTTACCTTATACCAGAATAAGGTTAGAAAGTCTCATACAAATGCCATACTAAGTGTCTTACCTTATACCAGAATAAGGTTAAAAAGTCTCATACAAATGCAAAACTAGGGTGTCTTACCTTATACCAGAATAAGGTTAGAAAGTCTCATACAAATGTCAGACTAAGGGTCTTACCTTATACCAGAATAAGTTTAGAAAGTGTCATCTTATACAGATAGAAGACTAGTGTATCTTACCTTATACCAGAATAAGGTTAGAAAGTCTAATCTTATACAGATAGAAGACTAGTGTGTCTTACCTTATACCAGAATAAGGTTAGAAAGTCTAATCTTATACAGATAGAAGGCTAGGGTGTCTTACCTTATACCAGAATAAGGTTTGAAAGTCTAATCTTATACAGATAGAAGGCTAGGGTGTCTTACCTTATACCAGAATAAGGTTTGAAAGTCTAATCTTATACAGATAGAAGACTAGTGTACATAATCATAGCACACCTTATACCAGAATAAGGTTTGAAAGTCTAATCTTATAAAGATAGAAGACTAGTGTATCTTACCTTATTTCAGAAAAAGGTTAGAAAGTTTAATCTTATACAAAAATAATCATAGCACATCTTACCCTATACCAAGATAAGGTTAGATAATTCATGATACATAAATAAAAGCATGGCATGTATTATCCTATAAAAACACAAGCTTAGAAACAGTTTCATAGAATTATTACCGGACATCATTTTACCCTACACTAGACTAAGCTTTGAATGTCTCATCATAACATAAATTATGAAACTTGTAGTATTTATACAATTGGTCATTGAAAAATGAAAAAATTTCAAATTCTGAAAAATAAAATAATTTCCGACTTTATTTAATTTACTGTTATATATATATATATATATATATATATATATATATATATATATATATATATATATATATATATATATATATATATATATATATATATATATATATCCTTGTCCAAACAAGTACCTTTAAACTACTGAAAGTAATTTAATAAAGCTTTATCCAGTCATGCAAAACATTGAATCACATACCATTGCCATTCCCTTTCTTCAAGGTCATGGTCATGGAAATAGATACTATAAATTAAAGACTTCCATCCATTTATGGGCATAATTTTGTAGCCAGTGAAGATAACTTAATAAAACTTTAGCCTTTTATATTGAATCAAGCTTGTATATTACCCTCAAGGTCAAGCATGGAATAATATTAGTCAATGGCCTTTTCTTTAGTCATTATATTTGCTCAGTGTCATAAAAGTTCAAAAAAATACAAAAATAGGATATTTTATTGATGTAAAAAAACACAAAATAGGAAATTTTATTGATGTAAAATTGAATTATATTTATTTCACATAAGCCGTAGAACTAAATTGAACTTAAATAATTAATGTACCAGTAATTATAATTAAAAAATTCAACATTTTTATTGGAATCCATTATAAAAAGGGCAGCTATATATTGATAGTATTTATAGTAAAGGATAACATAATCTCATTAGTTTACTTTGTAATATTCCTTGAATCCATTTATATTACCTTCAAGCTTTATGCCTGCAGACCTTAAAAAAATGAAACAATTTTGTCTTCTTCAGTTACAGCATTTGATCTTTATTTCCATGCAAAACCATCAAACAATTTTTAAAAATGTCATTGATACAGATTAAACCACCATTGTTTTAACCTACGATAAACACCAGTCACATAGGGTTTGTTTTCTAAAAGGAAATGGGTAAACACTTACATGTGTTGTGTACATATATATTATACATATATAAGATACCTTATACATGTATATACATATTCGTCCAGTTATTGGTTAATCAAGACTAATACAGTTGGTCAGTGATTTTGGATTAGGTGAGGAAACTAGATAGGTAATTGAAATGTATGCTTGAGAAAAGCTATGATGCTAGATCATTATTTTGATAATATGACATGAATAAGCCATCTTTACCATATTGACTAAATCATATAATATTGTAATATAATTATATTTATTGCATAATGCCATCAATATCACATGAGTTAATGGGTTTCAGACTTTTTTGTTTACCTGTGAAATATTGGGTATGATATCATACCAGGTAAGTGTCTTCCAGTAGTTGTGATGATATACCAGGTAAGTGTCTTCCAGTAGTTGTGATGACATACCAGGTGAGTGTGTGAAATTTTGATGTCATACCAAGTAGCTATGCCTAATGTGATGTCATAAGTTAGCATTGACCAATAAAATTTCTGGCAAAACTAATGCAGTTTTTCAAAATTTTCATTGAAAATATTAGTTTCTTTTGTTATGTAATAAATAAGATCTTACTGTTGTGCTCATTTCAAATGGAATAGATTGAGTTCATGATTTCACGTTTTTGCTGATGAAAAGATAAATATCTGTTAGATCATAGATTCCATCTGGAATGAGCATTCATGTGATATCCTTTGTTTCATGTTTATAATATCTTGTTTCCTTTTCTTAGGTATGAGGGGAAAGTCAATGAACTTAGAGAATGTTACTCGGGATATGGGAAACATTACTCCCCGTCGAGCCAAGTCTACAATTGTACGAGCCACAAGCAGAGAAGATGGCAGCAATGATCATTCAAGACTAGCTCCACTAAAAGAAGTCTTTGCTGAACATTTATGATGATATTCCGACCCATATCACTTGGCCTTATTCATAATAGATACATTGAGAAAATTGTTGAGCACTAGCATTGTTATGCCCATAATCTATGGAGATTAAATAGTACAGGACGGTTGCTTGTTGGAGTATTCAGCTTTTGGAAAGCTGTATATTTTTACTTAGCTAAGGTCCAAACAATTAAAAATCACACAAAAATGCAGAGATTGGTGTTCATTTGCATTTTTGTGTACTAATCCTAGTCGAATATCTGTCCCTAACAAAGGGTCATTACATAGTAGACACCATAATTAATTGTCCATAGAGTAATAGCTTTAAGGCCATGGTATGACCCTTCATCTACTTAGCATCATCAGCCAAACTTTAAAGCCATGGTATGACCCTTCATCTACTTAGCATCATCAGCCAAACTTTAAGGCCATGGTATGACCCTTCATCTACTTAGCATCATCAGCCAAACTTTAAGGCCATAGTATGACCCTTCATCTACTTAGTATCATCAGCTAAACTTTAAGGCCATGGTATAACCCTTCATCTACTTAGCATCATCAGCCAATTTTTAAGGCCATGGTATGACCCTTCATCTACTTAGCATCATCAGCCAAACTTTAAGGCCATGGTATGACCCTTCATCTACTTAGCATCATCAGCCAAACTTGGCACAGAGAACCCTGGCATAAAGATATTTTGAGTTTGCACAAATTGTGTTGATCTGTTTTCATATATTGCTGCCATCGGTACAATAGGAAAATGTTAAAATGACCTTTCTCCAAAACAGTTTAATAGGATCAGACCAAATTTGATAGCATCCTAATGTGAAAGTGTTTTTCATTTTGTACAAAAACAACTCTAGTTCTTATCAAATATGGCCATTGTTTCTAAAAATAAAGCTTTAACAACCTCTCCAAAACTGGGAACAAATTTTACCAAATTAGAATGTATTTGAGTTTAAAGATCTTCCAAGTTGTTATTCTCCAAAATAGTTTAACATAATTTTACCGAATTTTAAAGAAAGAATTTGGGTATGAACTTTCAAGTTTGAACAGATGATGTACAATTTGCCTTCAAAACCTTTAAATGATTTCTTCTCCAAAGCCACTGACTGAATTTGACCACATTAGAGAGAAAGACCATCAAATTTGGCCAACATTATTAAAATTAGTAAAGCTTTTAAATGACTACCTCAAAACCACTTTATAGAATTTGATGACATTAAACAGAAAGTAACCTGGCATGAAAACTTTTAAGGTTCTTACAATCTGCTATTAAATATGATGACCATTTTTGAGACAATGAAAACCATTAAAAATTTCTCAAAAATTGCCAAACAGACATGGACCATATGTGATGGAAAGCATTTGTGCATAAGGTTTCAATTTGTATAAATTATGCCAATCCATTGTCACTGATGGCAGACAGTATTAGTGGCCTTAATAAAAAAAAAAAATAGAAGAAAAAAACTTCAAGGAATTATTCCAACAGCTGATGGAAAATATGCAAAAATGATTATCTGCCACCAAATGTGGCACTAGACACAAATGGTAGAAAAACATCAGCAACTTTTCTCACAAGAAAAAAAACACAATTGACCAAAATTTGACAAAAACTATCCTTGCCTTTTTGATTTGTTCAAACAATGTTTAGCAGGATTCATAAATGGCCACTATTCTAAATATAAAATATCCTTCAATCTACTCGCTCTCAAAAGCTGTTGAACAAAATTTGGCACAAAGAATCCTGGAAAGAAGGCCTTGTTTGTTCATAATAAATGATGCAGATATGCGATCAACCATGACTGTATTATTAAGAAGGAAAACAAGTCTTTAATTATTCTTTGACACAAAAATTACTCAATAAAGTTTAATTAAAATGATATCAAATCTTCTGGCATGAAGGCCTTTAAGTTTTGCACAAATGAATCTGATTCACTATTATTATGGCTTTTGCTACTGAAAACAGAAAAGGAGAAAAAACTGAATGTGTCAAGAAACCAGCTAACAAAATTTCAGCAAATTTGCCAAGAAGCATCCCAGAATATGCCTTTCATGTTTGCAAAAATGAAGCTGATCTGCCATCCAGTATGGCTGCCATTACTAAAAAATGCAGAAACCTTTTATAACCCTCAGGAAGCATCTTACTAAATAGATTTCTTAGCCAACTGCCATGCATTGGAATTTAGATATCAGCCAGGTGAGTTATCTAAGCCACTTGTTTGAATAGCTGTCAACTTGACAAAACGTTTTATGACATGAGAGAGTATTACATGGTATATAATTGTGTTCTTGGACATTACCAGATCTCTGTACTTATATTATCTCTGGTAAATTATGAATACTCATCATTGGTAGCATATAGTTCTACATGACTTTTTAAAAAAAGTTACCATCATTATCATTATGTATCTTTACACACACTATGTGTGATCGTTCATTTCATAATTTTTTTATTTGTTCTTGATTATTTTATAGAATTTTATAGTCAAAAATTCACAATTTTCCCACTAAAATTGCATGCCATTCTCTTACTAGTCACATTATTGCACTAATCTTGAAAAAGTAGCATCTATCTAAACATATGTAAATCTGGTCTATAGTTAAATGATCATTTTCAAGTTTGTTCACATGCAAAAGTTAAACTGCTGTCTCCAAAGTTGAACATTTACCTATCGTTAAATGAATATCAATAATGAAATTTCATTTTGGGAAAGATTTATAAAATTTAGAAATTCCATGTTATACAATCAAGGTGTTTCATGACACTGATAATGCCCTTTGACATTTGCATAAAATTATTCACCGAAATGGAGAGAGCAGGCAGAGTACATGGAGAGATGTCATTGTGCCTTTTTTCAAAAAGTAAGAAACATAGTATTCATGGTCACTTTTGTATTTAATAGAATGAAATTTGGTACACTTAAACATCATCATTAGAAAATGTGTTATATACCCCATAATGGGGTCTGTCTTCAAGGTCAAGATCATTGATCAGTATTTAGAGTTTTAGCATCATACTTTATATTCCATAACTTCTGTATCATTTAGAATTAAGGAATGAAAAGGTGTGTTGCATACCACAGTAGGAGTCATATTTGCAAAGTCAAGGTCACATGCACATATTTTACATTAACTGTTTAACATAAATGATATTTGGAATACTTGTATATTGCCACTAGAAGATCTATTGCATTGTACAATTGGGGTCCTGTCTTCAATATCAAGGTCATTGCTGTATATTTCATGGTTGCTTTTGTTTCTGCTGTATATCTAAAAGCTCTTTTGAGGTTCAAGGATCAACTCTGGTCCACTTCTGTTTCACTGTTTGATAGTATCTTGTGAGTGACAGTCATAGTTTTATCTTTAAGGTCAAAGTTGCTGATCCATTTATTTCCTTTGACTTTACTGTAATGATTTTTGAGACATAGGCATAAAACTTGATTACATTTTATGTCAGCTGTCACAAGGGTCACACGTTTCATCAATGTTTACTTTTAGTAGCCTCACCACAGTAGGCAGTGGATAAAATTCACTGTATATGAATGTTGTAACCTAATTAACCTAATTATGGGTTACCCTCTTGAAATAAAGCCTTTATTATTATCATCATAAACATCATCCTAATCATGATCAATTTTATTATTATTATTATTAAATCAGAGATTACAGTAATCACTAACAATATACTTGGATTTCTGTGGTCAAGTAATTACATTAAGATGTTAATTTCTTTCACTACATTCTAATAGATCATTATAAAACTTGATCCTCTAACAAATTCAAAAGAGCCACTGGATAAATTCAACATATTAACCAAGGGTCAAACTGATGACAAAATTCTACATGCATGATGAATTCGAAATAATGCTTTATGTTTTACATTGGGCCTATGATCATGTGCTTTCTTTAAGTGCATGCTGAGTGTCTTTAACAGTGAAACCTCTTTTGAGAGATCGACATATTTTACAATAATAATAATAATGGAAGTCATAACCTTTTTTATAATGTAGTTTGTACTTGACTAGTCATAGACCAGAAGAGTGTATGCAATGGCCCACAATGTGGCATACTGTTTCCTTTTTATTATTGCTAATTGGAAACAGATGTTCATATTTACATGGTATTTTCTCATTAGGATTTATTATGATGTTGTGTTGGTACTAAATGACCAAATGGTGGCCAAGTTTGAAAACTTTTTCTTATTTTTCTTTCTGAATGAGGTTTTCACCAAAAGACTTAATATGAAGTCTGGCCAATCCTAAATGAAAATGTTGCTGATCTGACATCAAAAATGGCCAACATGACAGTCAGCTTAAAAATTTTATTCTTTTTACATCTCTTTAAATGATGATTTTATTAAGTTAACATGGAGTTTTCACTTAAAGACTTATGTTTTTTAGTTGGTCCTAAATGAAAATGGTGTCCATCAGACACACTATATGAAAATCTTGTTATCTCTAAAGCTAAATCTAAATGGGGTTTTCATAAAGGCTTGTTATATCTATTTGATACTACATTAAGTTAGTGCCGATCTCATCTCCAATATGGCCACCATATCTCTTTTGTATCTCTTTCTTCTAATGAAAGGCAATAGTTGCATGGGATTTTTTTTACCAAAAGACTTGTCACATCTGGATGGTCCTAAATGAAAAAAATGCCATTCTGATGTTTAGTATGGCCTCCATGGGGGCCATCTTGAAAATATTGTAATAGCTGCTTCACATGAATGGATAGTCAGTGTCATGTAATTTTTCACTAAATGACTTCTGATTGGTCCAAAATGATAATAGTGCATATTAGACAGGTATATTGTGAAAATGTTAACTTGAACAGAATTTTCCAAATTTTGGTATGTTTAAGTTTCTCATCAGTTTTAGAAATGGTTTCAATACCCTGCAATTGAAATGATTAAACAAACTTAATATCTAGAATTCCTGATATTCTTGTCAGATAGAGCATCAGTCAGGGTACTCTTTACTTTTTTATTAAGAATCAGATTCTAAACAACAAGTACTCAACAAAAAGAGTGGTCTTTCAAGTTAGGGTACTTTACTGTATTGATGCAAGTATATTTTTACATGTCCATACCATACTGTATGTGTAAGAGTGTAAGAAACTGAACTAATATGATCTAATCAACCTCGGAAAACAACTATTTTGTTTATGTTTTTTTTTTGTCTAACAGATGCATGTAACAACAAATAAAAATTGGACATTAATTTCAGTTGATGTGCCTTTTTTATATTTATTAATTAAGAAAATAATAATCATGCTGTAATTTTTAGGAGCTGTTATGTATAGTAAAGTGTATGGCGTTTTATGGTATTGTGGGGTTTTTTTCATAGGAGATAAGAGTTATCTTTTTTTTCCCAAAGTGTTTTCCTTCAAAGGGCAAGTGGAAGAATACTTTATCTTTACAAAATGTACACTGTATAATTTGCATTGACAGAAAAGTATGCAACAAATGAGCTCATGAGTTGGATCTTATCACATTCTTTGTCCTTGGCTTCATTTTAGACAGTCTAGCATTAGGTAGTATTATGTGAAAAATCCTGCTGTACTGGCATTAGGTGATGAAAGCTCCTAGTTAAGGGAGATAACTCTCAGCAAGCAATATATACAAATTTTTGTTTCACTCACTAAAGCTTTTCAACTGCGACTTGTAAATGGTGTCTAAGAAAACGAAATATATTATTTGGTCAACAGTACCGACTAAATGTACAATTTCTTAAAGCAAGTAATGTTTTACTTAATAAAAACAATAAAACTGGTTTCAAAAAAAATTGTTTTCCAACTTGAAGCAAACATGTTAAAAGTAGAACAGACCATTTTGTAGTATGTGATGTGATTATGATTTTTAAAGTAGCTTTAAAAAATTTTCAGTCATATCACTATGTCTGCAGTGGGACAGTTTATAGTGTTGTCTAGCATTGGGGCATGATGTCCCACCCAGTCACATTATCCTGACACCAGACCGACCATTCCTAACACTAATATCCTAATGATGAACACCAAACGAGGCAGCTGTTAGTACCATTTTATAAGTCTTTGGTACGATTCTGTTGGGGATTGAACCCATGATCTTTCGCATTCGAGGCGGACGTTCTAACTACTAGCCACCAGAGTGGTAATTTTTTTAAGTAGCAAACACCCTTCTACTCTAGCACTGCACAATGCTGTCCATGCTAAATACAGTCCAAGTCATTATTTCTCAAAATTTGAGAAAGAAACTCAAGCTTAACATCCCAAACGTTTGACATCACTTACTGTATGACATCACTTACTGTATGACATCACTTACTGTATGACATCACTTACTGTATGACATCACTCAGCCTGAACAATGAAATGACAGTGCATAATGTGCCTGAAGATCAAGATGGATGTTGGCTTGAAATCGATTATGTATAAATGATCTACCACCACATCAAGCATTTGTTTGTCCGTATTATTGGAAGCTCATTGAAATGTGAGAAATTATGATTTCATGACCTCTAATCTCACCATTGTGCTATAATGAGATTGTTTCATATTGTTTTCATAATGTTAAACATCACAAAGTTTGATTCAGCTTTAAATCTTAGCAGAAGATATGGACATATTGAGATGTTTGTGATTCATTATCTTTGTTTGCAAACCAGTATTAAAGAAAGGAAGAATAAGACCAATTTTCTTGTACAAATGTCCATTTTGCCATTTTAATTTTGTATGAACAGCTCTTTCATAGCTGGTAATTATCATTACCATTGTTGCATACAAGTCTACTGTCACACAATGCATTGGCAGAATAAAGCCTATATTGTTTCTTCTACTAACAATTAATACCTCAGACCCAGATCCAGCCATGCACAATTTGGATTTGGGATTTTGCAAATGATCCTGACTTGACACAAAAATATTGCACGTATAAAATGGGAAAGAATCTAATGATGAAATTTTGAAGATGAATGTCATTTAGTCAGTTAATAAGACATCTTTAGACAACTGTTTACATTGGTTTGGTTTTTTGACAGAAAAGGCTACATTATATTCTGATTTTATTGTTGGGTTACAATGTCGACTAGTTTTTATTTTCTGTTATTCATACATAAACAAATGTTTGTTGCTTAATTATCATTACTGAACCTTTTTGTGTGTACTTGATATTTATATTTATAGAGTGAATAGATAAATAATTCCAGAAATTAAAACACTGCAAGCTTGTGAGACTTTAACAAATGTTATGTTTAACAGTGTTCATCTGTAAGTTAACATTTTGAACATTTCTGCAAGAGTTTATCATCTTTTGAAGAAATGAAAAAGAAGTACATGTATATTTTTGTTATGAAGATTTACATGTATGTTTTAATTATGTTTTGTTCCAATATTATCAACATGTTATTTGAGTATGCATTTATTTCAGTTGATGCGCTAATAAAATGTAAAATTACAGAACTTATTTTTGTGTACAGTTTTAAAGCATGTCACTTTTTATTGTTATTTCTACATGTGCAGAAAATGATCCTAGCTAAAAATAAAAAAAAACATTCTGAAATAAGTCGTTTTGCTATATGTTAAAATATGTTGTGTCCAGTTTTCATCCTAACCATTTATAAGATAGTGGTTTCAAACGTGATTGTGATGTCTGCTCAGACACTGGAATCACACATGCCAATTGTGTTGTTTATTATTTTTATAAAGATAAACCTCCTTTGTAATTTGCCTTTCAGAACAGAAAAGAGTGATGGTATACCCTCTGACATTGGTGTCAACAGAGTTATAATATATGCATTTGTACAAACTCACTGCATCTGAGCTATTCTTTCATCCCATGTTTTAGACAATAGAATGAGTGGTTTTCACTAAGCACCTAGCCATTATTTCATCCAGGTCCTAAACAAACATAAAAACAAAACAATATATATATATTTTTATGCTAGAATCTATAATTTGGTGAGGGACTGAATTTTAATCAATGCAATAGCAGGTCACTGTGCACAATATTTCACACTTCATTTCAATTTATTTTTCAAGCTTTCCTCATACTAAACTCTTTCAAACTAGATGACTGAAGGAATTTCTTTTAGTACATCATGCTACATGTCTGCGGCATGATGCCCCAATGCTAGACATCACAATAAACTACAGCACTGCAGACATTGTAGCAATATGACTTAAAAATTGTTAAAGCTACATTAAAAATCTATATCACACACACATTTAACAGGAAGAGAGTGTGTTTGTATGATTTTGATTTTTAATGTAGCTTTAACAATTTTTCAATCACATTGCTAAGATGTATGCAGCGTGACAATTAAAATTCTAGGAGACATTTCAGTTTTGACCATTTCTGTGTGGATAACATTAAATATCAAGCAAGTTACCAGTCCATTACTGATAGGCAACTGTACTTTATGAAAATTAATACTTATGAGGTTACTGTATTCTACCTTTTATTATTCACTCAAAATCCCAACAAAGTGAAGACATTTTCTCACTGTGCCCAATCATAGCTACTCAAAAAGTGACCCATGCAGATTCCATTTCACAGTTGTCTCCAACACTTCTCCAGGTTAGTAGTCCTCATTTTTTCTTGCACATTAATAACAATTATGGTATTACTGATACTAAAATGGGGGGAAGTTAATTCTAATGATGTAATACCTGTTGCTATTGCAAGATTCCCAGGTTGCTCCCTATAAATAATGTTGAGTGGCTTCATGCATGCCTGGGATGTGTGGTGCTCTGCATGGCTGATCCAGTGATATGGAAGATTCTGGTGCACCCTAATGAGTCGACAGAATTTTTGCTATTTGGTCAGGATTTTACCTCTAGGAAAAGCACAAACAATGCAATAGCAACAGGTAAATATTACATCATTATAATTAGCTTTATCTTGTACCTTTGTTTTTATTAGTTTAGGGCATTTAGCAGATGACCATACAAGTTTTTTTGCATGCCAGGTACTTACTATCCCTTTTTTTAAAGTTGGTGAGTGAATTTATCTTAGTGGGTATGACCCACACATTTTTTTTATACCTGGTCATTATGGCCCAGATTTGATGCTTCACCAACATGGATTAAATTTTATTGTTCAATAATCTGGTACTCTTCATGCTATGAAATTGGTGTTGGTACACACCTTTTTAAGTACCATAAAGTTTAAACAAGAAAAGAATAAATTTTAACCTATATTTCATCTTTTACTTATTTGGTTAGGTTTTAGTAGTTAGCTCTTGAGCACACAAGTTTTTGGCATGCTCTTCAAGGTTAGACATGTACTACACCCATATTGCAAGGTCCCCCTGACTGTTATTTCAAGATTTCAAGACCTTGTTGAAACTTTGCATTTATAGTTGATATCTTGGTTTCTTTTTAACAGTTCATCTTCTAGCCATGAAACCTGATAATGCATCTCTGTTAGCATAGTATAACCTGACATGAAAGACAATCCCTTTTGCCAAAGAAAAGTATGGTCTCTCAAGACAGGTGATCTCAAATAGCAATGGTCTTTTAAGAAAGGTTTTACTGTACTCCAACCAAAGGTGACATAAACTTTATGCTTTACTAACATGAGCAAATTATTTAACCTAATGACCATATAGATTCTTCCATAATGTACTTAATGTGTGAATGATTACGGAAATGCATTTTATGAAGCATCAAACGTGGTAGGTAATGGTAGGTAATCGAGGTAACTGCAAGGAAACCTGCTCAAACAATCATCTCTGTAATCACCTGGTGTCAATGGTCATTGTCTCTTACCTGGCTTTGAAGGTCATTCACTCTTAACAGTCCCCTTTGTAAACTGATCAATTTGTGTTGGTGGTCATTCACAAAATGAAATGTCGTCTATAAAAACAATGTATTAAATGGTCATGTTTCCTGTGGTCAACAGCCAAGTCTTTCTCAATCAAACTGTACTTACTGATTAAAGAGATTAGTCAAGTGTACTGACCATGTATACTTGGTGTTTTCCCTAAGATTAGATATGTAAATATGCCTTATCTTATGGGATAAAAGTTTGATTCTTATACTTTATAACCTCCCACGTCCACACCTCACACACCCCCCACTTGGTTTTTTTTTTGGAGGTTGGGGGAGTATAGTGTACTTACCATACTAAATGTATTCATTTAAAAAGATTAATTGGGAACTAACTTTACCTTGAATTTGCATGAGTTTATCAAATTTTACTTCATCAACAATTTCTATCAGTACATAATAACAATAACCATATCAGGGTCAAGATCATGTAAGCTCAGTCTGTATATTATTTATGTGAGACAAGATGGCTGTAGTTATTGCAATAAAAACAAGGCAAAAAAAATGGCTAAGTACTGTACTCAATAGTATAGAAAAGTCTGCATAAATATAAACCTGTATGTCCAAAATTCATTATAGTATGAGAAAAACTTGACATAAATGCATGATCTTCACTTTTTCATACATAACATTCTGTTCAAAGTTTTTTAAGGAATGCTATGGTCTGTTACTTCCGAAACAGCTGATTTCATATGCAATTGACAACAGCTAACCTGTATAGTTCCTCAATGAATATGCTTTTATGTTTATTTAATTAAATGCTTAGTATTAAAATTTTTAATTCCATTACATGCTTTTGTAATATATGTTGAGTTCAGTTCTGTTTGACCAGACATTTGTTAAAATTTTTTTATTTCATTGACATAAACAAATAATAATAGAAACATTGCATCTAGCTGACCTAATTCCAAAATCAGTCAGTTTTGGTAAACAACTTGTTTTTATTTTTTTATA
Source organism: Potamilus streckersoni (assembly GCA_016746295.1). Lineage (NCBI taxonomy): Eukaryota > Metazoa > Mollusca > Bivalvia > Unionida > Unionidae > Potamilus > Potamilus streckersoni. The sequence continues at coordinate 2,286,242 of JAEAOA010002330.1, read as the reverse complement.
TCTTTGTCAGAGTAAGAATTATTAAGTTAAGTCAAGGTCATACCTGGATTACATGACAAGTAACATGTATCAATTGTTACAATCTTCAATTTTTTCCAGAAGAATCAACTTTTGACCCTCATCTGGGAATCTGTTTTGCATCTTAATTAGCACAAAACTGTTGTTTTTGATATAAGTTTGTTAGTTAGGCTCCAGACAATTGACATGTTTAGTTTGGGTTCAATTTTTATTTCTTTCAAATTATTGAATTCAAGTATTCTTTTCCATGGAAATACATAAGTGCTCCTACAAAATTCTTGGATGAAGATATTTTATTGGAAATTATACTTAATTAAAAACTGGAATATTTTCTGTGATTCAACAAAGGACTATTGACACAACAGCACTTCACTGACCATAACAAGCGTCATTGCCTTCCATTTTGGATTTCATCAGGTCTTTAACTCAGTTTCATTCAGGACGTTTTAATACTAGGGCTTCTATTTTTTGATTTTTAGATTATTTTTGGATCTAATGCATAAAACCTTAAGTTCTAATTTCTAAATTTTCACTTTGTTTTCTAGGAAATAAATTATTTTTTGAACTATTGGCTTTCATGAGTTGTCTCCCTTAGTATGTAATGCCACCTAACCAAAAGCATGACAGTAGTGCAGTGTACATCAGCCAACACTGGTAGAGGCAATTGACTTAAAAAGGATACTTTGTAGGATTAACAATGAAAATATGACAACGTACATGAGAATAGCCATTACATGTGTATTTGAGAAAAAGGATGTATTTGTACAGACACAAACCAGCTGTGGAAAATTACCTATCTACGAGTCTGTTCCAGTTGTGTGCTGCCCTTGTCTTGTTCATTAAGGAATAGTGTCCAAATCTGATTTGATTTTGATTGGATGCAATGGTATGCTGCCACATCCAAAAAATTCAGAACGGTTAACACATTCAAACATTGGCTAGTGAAGATGCACCAATAGAGAACTTTAGTGAAATACCCATTCATTTTTAAGAAGTAACAAGAGCAAAATTTTAGTTATGTGGCAGCCTTAATGGAAGTCATATTGTCATTTTAATTCAGAACCAACTACAGTTCAACCCACTTATCTCGACCTTGGTTACCTCGCCGACCCTATTAAGTCAACGTTTTTTTAAGTTGAACTGCCAAATTCTCTCTTAGTTTTAGCATTTTCTCCTCGGTTATGTCGATTCTTTTATGTCGCCGAACCCTAATATCTCGAGCACAAAAGAGGGCCAAATTTGCCTATTAACGTCTCGATACCCATGATCAATCGCCCGTGATTTTTTTTTTCCCTTATTGGTGACAAAAATGTCCCATCTGGCGACAGACTTTTTAGTTATTTAATTTGTACAAACAATTGTGGCTTTCGACAGGATAAATGAAAGGGAGAACGGAAGGAAGCTACAAACTTAACGGAGTATTGCGTTGGAATTAATTAGTACACAAATAATCCTTTGTTTGTATCGACGACCCCATCTTAGCGGTGCATTGTTACATCATAATCAGCTTATGCTGACCTATGGCTGTATGTTTGGAGTCTACCATACTATACCTACAACTGACCGACTTCTGAAGACGCGAATAGAACAGATAAATTTAATGGAATGGCTAATCCTTCTGTTTGTTGGTTGTTACAGACACTTAAACTCGGCAAGAAGAAATAGCAAACAACAAATAAATAACTTTTGCACAATTAAAAATAATTAATTATTTCTCAAAATACAGGAGTGAAAGAATCCTTATATTGGGTGTTAACTTATGCTACGGTAATATATACGGTCCAATATTGCCAGGTAAGTTTCATTCGTGGGAATGGAGATACTATTTTACAAGAATACGGTCTTTCGATTTTTTTAATTTACATGTACTTCTTGCAATTGGTTTATGCTAGCTTATGACTTACCAATAAAATGATCGTACTTGGTTAACTGCGCATGTGCTGAGTTTATGTAACATGTGATCGTGGTCCGTATGGTCAATGACAGTTCACTCTTGTTGATCTTGTGTGAAGGATAATATACTGTAGCTATTCTGTTTATGATACTTTTCAGAGCTGTCAGAGTGAAATGACTCGCGAATTTGATTTTGACACTGGTTAATTTTTGTAAAAACGAACTATACCCAGCACGTTTTTTGTGATTTTGTAAGCGATCTTTGTGTTTGCAATGTTGGAGAATATAATAAAGGTTTGTATTGAGAATCAATGGTGGTTTCTATTGTATACTGGTATAACTCTGCTGTTAGTTGGTGCACATATGCCTTTTGATGTTAACAAACATGTATGTATATTTTTATAGCATGCCGATTGCTTCATCAAACAAATCGAGGCAGCGCTGTTGTGTAAAAAAAAAAAAAACATCCAAAAATATGTGCATGTACATTCTCATTTATTAACGCACATCATGTAGATAATGAAAATTCAAGCACATGTTATTGTATTGACGCCATATTGGTTTTCGTTTATCTCGATCATCGGTTATCTCAATGATTTTTGGCAAACCCAAAGGCCGGCGACATAACCGGGTTCGACTGTAGATATCTTAATAAATCTCCATGCGAAAACTCCATGTTGATATGACTTTCCATTATGGAGTTGCAATATCAAGATTTTCAAGATGGCTGCCACAGTGTCCATACTTGATGTCAGATAGCCCCCATTTTCACTGAGGAACTAACCAGATAAGGTACCAATGAAACCAATGCTGATATAACGTCCCATTTACAAGTAGCACAGACTTTTTAGGTGTCCACTGTGGCAGCCATACTCGATATCAAATCAGCACAATTGTTTTCAAGATGAACTGAATAGAGCTCTGACACAAGACCTTGTACAACACATTCTGATGTAAGCTTAACTGACCTGATACAAAATTCAGTATGTTGTACAAATTTCACAACTGTTTTATATGGATACTATGATATTGAATAATTTCTTAAGTACAGCTTTCGTCAATTGAAGTTCTCAATAAGACAACAACATTAGCAAGGAGTCTACTAGTCTTTTTAGTGTTTTAAGACACTGAAAAATCTATGGCAAGTATGCAAAATAGGTGAAATGGTACAAGTTATTACTTAAGTAGTAATATAATTACAGCCAATAACTTTATACCAGAGACAGTCACAAAATAAACACATCTGACACATATTATGCCAAGAAGATTTACACTTCTAGATGAAACTTATGAACACTGTAAAATCATTTTCATCTTCCAGCAGGAGGAATACACTAGCAATTGGTGCCATGGTGTACTGATATTCACATACATGAAAATTTATGCTGAGTATTATAAGATCCGTATTGTAATATTACACAAAAGCACGTAGATCACATCAATTTTTAAATACAGTTACCCTTTTCAAGCAATATAAATATGAACAATTCAGCAAAAGTTGTATTATGATTTTTTCCCATGCAACCAGTGAAGTCAGATAATAAAACATCATTTGCTAAACATGTGCTTCTAAGTTTTTTTAACCTTGTTAATATTTTGTTGAGATGAGCAGAGTTTTTTTTGGAAGTAGAAACAACTAAAATAATACAAGTGTATGTTATGACAATATATCTAAAAATAGCCAAAAAAAAGAATTATACACAATGTTTAATTTATTTGAGTTCTTATGATCCACGAATCAAATTCTGTTAAACTTGAACTAAACTCACCGATTTCAATTCACAAAGTTAACGTGTTCTGACTGTTTAGGTCAGACTGACTAAAGGCAAAACTGCAGTTCCAAATGTGAAAAATGCTAAAAGAAATGTAATTTTGCTCATTTCTGTTTCATTTTTGACACTTGTCATTTAAAAGGAGTTTAAATGGTGCATTTTATTGAGAGTTACACCAATAAGTCAAGTGCATTAATATAAAAGCTGCCGTACACATTTGTCTAATCATAATTTCACACCTTACAAAAATGTTGCATAGCAGACAATAGCAGATTACAATAAAAATTCATAACAAATATACTCTGAAATGGAAGTAGCTGTACTTGTTCCCTTGCTCTGCACTCCATGTTACATTTTACGATCTTAAACTGTTTGCTTTTCCTCTCTTGAATTTATGTTCAAAAATTTTATACAATGAAGCCAACACATGAACTGGACCAAAACCAAGAAAAAAATAAACCATAAGAATATCATTGTTTCCATACAGCTTTTATATTGTTAATGGAAGGAAAAAGTACATTCTGTAGCAAAAGAAAGCCGTGTTTAATGTACTGATATAATAAATACACATGCTATCCTAGTACATGTACGTGCAATGAGTCTGCTCCTTTGGACTATCACTCATTCTATGCATCTATTCCAAGCAAAATGGCAATAAGGAGACTTTCTGTGACAAATTCATATTTCTGAAATACCTGATAGGACATCAAGGACATAAAAAGCCATATTTGTGATTTATCAAATTATTCTCAGCCTATTAAGCTAAATATACATTAAATGATGATCTGTAATACAAAAATGTAAATTGGTTTTGAGAAACTCATATTTAAAGGAATATTCTGTTCACAGTCATGTATGTGTTTTCTTGTCAATTCATTATAGTATATTTTCTAAGCCTTTTAGTTCTGATGCAATTAAAATTTTAAAAGAACTCTACAAGTGCTCACAAGTCTTAAAAATTACTTTCACTCCAAATGAAAAAAAGTCCTCAGACTTGTATTGTTTAAATTTAAAAAAAAAAACAGAAAAAGTACAGTATTACTCTTTCCCATGACTGGTACATAACTGAGACTTTTGAAATGAAATCAAATGAAATTTTAGTGCAATTACATTTATACAACATTAGGATCATGGCATCAGCTCAAAAATCAGTCTATATAATCATCACATGGAGTCAACTCAGATTTGTTCAAAATGACCTAAATTCCCTTTTATCGAAATTGTTCTGACTAATACAATCAAACCAAACACACAAAATCAATTCCAAATTTTCAGTTCAATTTGTTTCTTATTTTTAAAGACTGCAACATCTGGTCATTTATTTTTCATCGGGCATGCAATTAAATTCAATTAACTGATTCACTGTGTACCAATGCATGCTATTAAAACCTTTAAAATAAAATTATATTCATTTAAACTGGAGGAAAAAAAACAACATATTGACATAGAGCAATATAATCAAAACTCATTACATAAAGCTATGTACAGAAATTGTTTACATTATGCTCTAGCTTTTGATGAATATCTTGTGTAATATTCTAATATCCATGCCATCATAGTTCTTTTAAGTGCTGTCAAGTTTATAATAATAATAATCTTGTTGTCTTCTGTGTTAGTTTGGAGTTTACAAAAAGTTGTCACACCATTCCTTCAGACATTGATAGCAGTCATTCTGATACTTTGAATTGGCTCCACACTCCTCCTTTAGCCATTCTTTGAACAACTCCTCATCTTTCTTTAAGACAAGGAACTGGCCTAAAACCACATAGGCCTAAAATAAAAAATACAGAGACTTATTACTTACAAGAACTGTTACTTGTACCACAAAATAATGTTTAGTGACCACTCAAACAAGTATCATGTAATATAATTTGTATAATGTACTCAAAAATGTTTTTCTTAAAACATTTTTAATTCAAACATTATTATTCACTCATCTAACTGAACAAAACTATATGCAGTGTTATGCTTCTTGATACTGTCGTTATGACAGAACCATATACTGTATGTAACAAAATATTTCATGTGTCAGCTAACCAATGTTCATAAACCTGGAATCATGGCTAGCCTGTCAGTAACTTTAGGCAAAGACTAATGCAATGGATTTGAGAACACCAAGTTACCACTGTATTGTATTTTAGTTTAAAGTATGGGTCCCATTTACCACAGACAGCATTACACACGGTGTATGTTTTAGTCAAACAATTGTAACCTAGTTTGACTTTTACCACGTTATTTGTTCATGATATCTGCAATGCAAAAGTATATGGAGTACTAATTTGTCTGTATAGTCACATGGTACATGTATAGGTCAACAGGAAACCAACTTCTTCATGACTGCAATCTACCTGTGATGAAGGTATTTAACAAGTTGAAATGATTTGTTTCTTTTTATCATCTTTGTTTGATAGAGAAAGAAGTTTGTTATGGGAAATGTTTCTGATCTTATGCTACATTTTCATTACATCTGATAAAGTTCATACGACAGAAAACTTTTCAAATGTTTAACCAGGTCTTTTCTTGTGGACACATACAAAACCAGCATCTTAATATCTTTTGCATGATTGGTGAGCCATGTTTAGTGAGATTAAGTCACTGTTATGCAGGTTTGCTTTAGTGCTAAAGGCAAATTTGACAGTTGTGTGTACTGTAACCAAATACAATAAAGGACAATTGTGGCTTATTAAAGACTTGGGTAATATATCAGGTGTGCAACAGTCTACAGTATGAGGAATAAAATATCTGATATTGCTGCCTGAATAACACCAGTAGCTAATTTGAGTCAAACAGTGACTGTAAAAGTATATTCTTGTGATATTCAGATCATGAACAGTAGTTTTGATTATGAAGCTTTAAGCTGATAGATGCTGAAAATTATACTGTAATTTGTTATACTCTTCAAAATGTTTGTTATGGGGGTCCATAGCATTACTATGTTAATTATATTCATTGAAGCAATAGAGTGAAGCACATTTTAACTGGTGAGAGCCGTATAGCACTGACATGTTTTCATTTAACGATATTGTACAGAAAGTAATGTCCACAATTTATGTCAACCTGCTCTTGTAACAAGAATCTTCATATAAAATTAAAACATATTCACATCATTAGCATTCTTTTTTCTAAATAAATTTTTTACTTGGCAATATATAATTTGAGCAAAACCTAACAATATAAATTTTTATATTTAAATAAAAAAAATCAGAAATATCAATCAATATTATTTTACAAGGTTGCATCTTCCCCATAAAAGTGACCATCACTCATTCAACCCCCCTGGGACACTTTGTGACAAAGTTGGTCAAAATTAATTTCTGTTTCTGCAGGTAAAATTGGTCAAATTTTGTCAAGTGGCTTTTAGACAAATTTTTTTAAAAGATTTTCCTTTATTAATAATGGTAGCCATATTTTACAGCAAACTGGAATCATTTGTACTGACTTGAAAGCCTTAGTACCAGAAAATACAATAAAGACTTCCTCCTGAAGCTGGAGTGAGCAGTCACTTTATTTTTAATTTTTAGTTTAGTTTTAAACATATCATGGAGAAAAATCAACATATATGAATACAGGAGAAGTAAAATTACATTTCTCCAAACCTATCACAATAACATTAGTAAACAAACTCTATTTCTTCAATACAACTCTTGGAAAGTCAATAATTTTACCTTTATGTATCATACAAAGTTAACAAACTATTCCTATTGCCTACCCTCCCCACCACTAGGTGATTATCCATCAACCAAATGTTTACATAACAGTTTAAGCTTGATCCATATATCAACAAGGATGCTTGCACTTGTAAGGACATGGAGGGTTGTTGTTGTCAGGTTTAACACAATTTTTCTGCACAAGAAGGGCTATACAAGGCAGCCATTATAAATAGTGGAGGAAGAACTTGGGGAAACCCAAAAAAGAACCACCGACCACGAGAAGCTACTAGTAAGCTTTCTCACATTGGCTAGATGGACAAAGGTGAGATGGCAGTGATCGTATAGGTGAGCACTTTAGACTACTAGGCCACTTGGGGCCCCTGGGTTTAATAGTAACATGGTCAGTTAAGTATTCTTGGGGACAAACTTAATTTACTAAAAATGTACTTTCTGAGTCAATGTCACTTCCCAATCACATCAATGACAGAATTGGAAATAAGTGGAAGAAATGCATAAGCCTCTGGACTCTACTACAGGATTCCTTTGAGGAAAGAATGGCTAGAATTCCTGTACGAAGAATAAACCACAACCCTAACACGAGAACAGCACCACCAATGGCCATATAACCCCGACCTGCCATACCTAACAAGACCACCTCAGTAACACAGCTGATTTTTCTTCTGTAAGTTATACCAGTTTTCAGTGTGATGTAAAAAAATATCATTTTCTGATATTGTTAAGTTGGAAACATGTATTTGTAAAGTTCAGAAGTGTAATTTAAGACTGATGCGGCAACAGTAAACATCATGTTCAACTAAACCCTTCGTAAAGTACACTTATACCTTAATTGTCTCCAGTCACAGACTGCAGGGAGCTCAATGACTTCTAGCTATCTCTCAACATAATCCTCTTCTTTTTTTTCAATTGCACAGAGTGACAGTGAATATTTCTTTTTATTCTTCTCTACTATTAAAACCTTTTAAGAGGCTGATTTTCCATTTCATCTTGAACATGTATAGGTTGTTGGATGCCATTTTTAAGAAACTATAAGCATCTGCTTGATATGCACATATTTTGCATGACAAAATATGTGCAGTTGAAAGCATCTAAGGTACTCCTGTTACTGTATAGCTAGTCTGGTTCCCTGACCAACTCCACTGAATCTAATATGAGATCTGGATCCAAATCAAACACAGATAAGCCAGCAATTAGAGTTTACTGAAACAATCATATTTCCATAATATTTGCTTTTATTCCCCAAATCTGTATTTATGGGTAATTTCAGTAAGAATTATGGTCAAATCATAATGTTTGTAAAGTCTGTGTTACTCATAACGATAAAGATGGGTCAGAAGGAAATAATTACCTTTCCGTACCGAGAAAAAAGAAAATCAGGCGAGTCCACTGAAAGCACTAAATCCATCAAGTTGTCCTGGTGTAAACTAGTTCTTGTGGTCAACTGAACTGCGACCATCTCACACACGAGATTTAATTCTAATCTATGTGATGCTGGATATATGAGACAGAATCTCAAGAAGGATGACTGTCCATGTCAATCCGCTGTATCTTGGTCTTGGATCCAATGTCAGGTTCTCAGCATGCTGAGTGAAATTCACATTTCAACTACAATGCCAAGGTTTTGCAGGGTTATATCCTCCTCCCTGTCCTTCACCATAAGAGATGTCATTTAGATAAAACTTATATAGAGCACAGGTCTTACACTGACACTTCTCAAGTTTTATCAGCTACAGAGAAAAGCTGATAACTATTTTCTGGTTGCTCACAGACCTATTCATTGTGTCATTTGGTGATAGTTTGGGTCTACTGAAAGGACAAAGAACTCGCCTGCATGCTGATGATAGGCCAATAAGAAAACATGTTTTACACAGGAGGAGCTTCATGTGGTTCTGTCTAAAGGCTCAAACTTATCCAAGATGAGCAAAGTCAAAACCCATCCACTTTGATAGCATGACAAGTGAGCTTGGCTTTTTTGCTCAAACTTATCTGAGATGAGCAAAGTCAAACCCCATCCACTTTGATAACAAGACATGTGAGCTTGGCCTATTTACATCAAAACTGGCCAGTAAATCCAATAGGAATTACTGTCGTATAACCCCTGCACCACAATGCCTGAATGTGTTTTAAATCATAATGGGCAGATTCTGATAGTAACAGAAAAGAGAGGATCGAAGCACACAAGAAAATGCTGGCACAAGTGCACTGGTCCCAAAAAAACTGTTTCCCATGATAAACCTAAAACGCTAAGGGCTTTCCTCCTTGTGAGAAACTCTCCAAAAATGTAGATAAAAATTCTATGCAAGGCTATCTGGACAAGAGCCAGATTTGAAGGAGAAACTAACTCTATTATTTTTATTTTATTATCCTCATTACTGAAATTGAAGGATGGAGGGCAATCCTGACTTAATGAAAACACTTCCACCATCCAGGCTTTTACTGAAATGACAGATGATACCAAGAGAGTTGTTGTTGTTGCTTAACGCCATTTTTCAGCACACAAAAGGCTATTCATGGCGGCCAGTATTAATGGTTGAGGAAGAAATCGGGAAATCACCGCAATGAACCACCAACGAGAAGCTACTGGCAAGCTTTCTCACATATCTCACATATATATTTCTCACATACCAAGAGAGAGCACAATCACAAAAATTTTCTAGAGAGGAGCATTTAAGAAACTACCAGAAAAGCTAAGAAAATGAACACAAACTGCCAATGTTATTGTTTAAACATCAGTCCATGAATAAAATAACTGAATTAAAAACTGAATTGGCTTCTGTTTGATGTAAGCAGATCAGTGAAATTTAGGCAGAATCAATTAAAAAAATATTCTGATGATCTTGTGGGTTATTAGGATAAAATCCAAATTTCAATCCTTGTATTACCAGATACATCAACTGTGACAGTGATCAAGATGACTGGGGAAAAAAAAGGGTTCCACTAGACCAGCAGGGACATTTAAAGAACACATGAAAATGTGACAGAATAATCAAATATACTGCCACCTTGAGCAAGGACAAGAAATTATAAAAACCTCTCACTGAAATCCACTCTGCTGTCTCTCCAAGATCAATAACTACACCAAAGAGTGAGCTAAACTTGGCAAAAAACTGGTCTAAAATTCCATTCCAAGATTAACAAAATAGAATGATTATATGGTACCTGACCAAAATCATTAGAAACCCAGCTGAAAGTGAAGCAAAATGATTATTAATACCATTCACCAAAAAAAGAAGAAAGTTTTGTGTGTATCTGAAACAGAATGAAAATAAATGAGATTGGTATAAAACCACCAAAAAAAATTTTACTGGCAACACCAGTTACAATGAAGAAGTTGTCACCATATTTTGTACTAACATGGAGGTGGCATGGAAAACATTCCAATCAACCTTATAAAACAGTGGGGATGCACTATTTTTATCCAAGGCTGGCAACTCTGCATTATACTTGTCCAAGAACATGTAGTGCAATCATGCCCAGAACAAAGAAGGACGCTAACTTTCTAACAAGATAACCTTTGAGTCCTCTTGGTTCCAGATTTTTTGCAACCTTGCCAAATGTGGCAACTGATGGAAGGAGGGCATTCATCCTCATCTTTCAAGTCCACCAAAACCTAAACCTTAGTTCACAGTTAGCAATGGTGGCCAGACACTGGCAACACATGGTATAGTTTGTTCATGGCCTCTTTTCAGCTGAACTCCATGGTGGAGTTTGTGTATAATAACTGATCGAGTTAGTCCTCAAAGTCACTGTGGCGGTTGTCTTCTTAATGTATTGTTTGCATGTCAGCAGAAAACATGCCCCACAGCATGGACAATAAGGTGCCATTATTACTTGTAGCACCTAAAATAACATCCCACATTAGATATGGTGCTGACTTTAAAAAAGTTGTTGCCAAATATTGCCAACTTCAATATTTTGTAGCCAATTTTTAAAAAATGATGTCATTTTCATAATACAATAATATCGGGTTTTCTCAACATCTACAAAACCAAGGTAATAATGTCGACATAAGATGATGTTTAGATAAGTGATATGGTAGCTGAAAATAAATTGAAATTTGCATACAAGTGAAATTGTTAAGAGATGACTAGGATTTAGGCAGAGAAGAAAAAATAGATAATTTTGATTAAATGAAGACAACTAGTCTGAAATACACTTGTAGATTTGTAGATTGACAACATACATTTGTGAAGTACACTCCATGTGTTAAATATACATACATATGAAAAATCCATGAATTTGAGTATTTAATCGTATGTTAGAAAATACATGTATCAGTCAAATCCATCAAACACAAAATATATTTATAAAAAACAGTGGTCCTTGTTTGATCTATATCCTGTTGTCAACAAGCACATTGCCCGAAACAATTCACTGATATTTATTATCCCTGTAGCACATGGCTGTTTATATGCTACATGTACATTTGCTTAACTTGGTCTTGATTTTTGTCAGCCTGAGAAAACTACCATAATGCTGAAGCTACCAAAGGGATGAGGCTATTCATAAGACAGGGCTGAGCAAATATTTTTTGTAACCACTAGTCCAGGACGAGTGGTTTCAGACAATTCACTAGTCCCTCCTTTCTCTTCACCAGTCCCACCTTACTCTTTTCTAGTCCCACCTTACTTTTCACTGGTCCCAAAATGGTAATCACTTGCAGAGATTTGATAAAATCTATGTAATCCATAGAAAAAACAAACGAAATAATATGCAACACAATTATTTCTTGAAAAAATTTAATTTTTCAAAACCATTGGTTGTTATTCATTTGGCTTCTTCAGGTTCATGTACATGTTTTAGCTGATTGATTTGAAAATTATGTCCAAGTATATGTCTGCCAACTGCACCAGCACTAAGCCAGCAGTTGAAAGCTGTGTCTGAGTTAAAGTCGTCAAGCTCTGGTCCATTTGTAGAAATGTTCATCTGGGTGAATTTCTTACTTGTGCCAGTTTTGGATATTGTTTGCAAGAACTGCAAAACATCTTTCCTTCTGAGTCAATATATTCAAGCTAGGGATAACAATCAATCCAATGCGGCTGAAAATTTCTGTCTCTTAGTAGTGTCATATCTGACATTTTTTGCCATCACTGGTTGTTGCTTATGTCTCTTTGGAGAAATAGCTACAGTATACTCAGTATCCATCTTACGTTTTATCCCTCCATTTTCAAACAAATTTACATTCTCCAAATCGTCGTCATTACCTTCCTTACCAAAATAGTTTAACAAGCTTATTTTATCCACAGAGTATCTATCAGTTTGCTTGGTAGCTACTTTTAAAGTGATCATAACATCAATTTTCTTTTTTAAATATGAAATGAAACCGCTCATTTATTAGTCAAACACTACATCCCCGTTTGTTTGTACCCCCTAACAATTTCAAAAACTAAAACATTTAATGTGATAAAAAGTGCACAGAATGAAGTCAACTGAATCATTGATTTATAGTTTCTAACCTGACTGTGACCAGAATGACACTAATACTGGCATCCCTTTGCACCTTTCATTCTTAATGGACTTTCCATTCTAACATGGCACCATATTCTGTACACTATTGGGCAGTTTATTTCCATCCGATTACATAAAGATGTAATTCATCCTTTCGGTAACTGCCGGATGATTCCGTAAATTACCATAACATTCAGTTTGGAATTATATTCCTTTGCACACATGAACATATCAATGAATGACTTCTTTATCAACTTAAAGGTTTCCGTTATTGAAATCAGTAGATCAGTACAAATGGGTTAATTGACTTGGACTATAGTGTAATTGTTTTGCTTTAAACACAATATTGCACATGGAACAGTTATAAATTAAAGAATAATTACTGTCATTAATCAGTTCATAAAGGAAACCGACACTGGTGTCGGTAAAAAACTTATCATTAATTTAATTACACTGTATAGCTGGTTTAAATTCATAGTGAGTCCCTCCTTATAATCTAGATTGAGTAAACTCATGGCAACAAAACCATGTACAACACTGCTAATTGATCATACTGGCTTTCTTTAGTTGACATATTTTGACTTGCTGCTTAGCCCAAAAAGCAGTCAAGCGGTAACAGGATGTAAATGTATACACAAAAAGGGGCTAGAATCAAGTATTCTGTAGGACATGAGGGCATGATTGGCTAAATAAAGGCAGATATAGTGATTAAAGCACAAAAGTAAGGACCAGCCCGACTTTTTTTAAAAAGTACTTGTCCCAGACTAGCAACTTGGAAAATTTTACTTCATAAACTTCAAAAATGAGTAGTCTCGGATGTCGGGCTATATGATTTGTTCAGCCCTGTAAGGATATGAAAATGAGAACAAATTTAACTCGATGGCAAGATATATATTGTTTCAAAATATTGGAACTTTAATTTAGGTTTTTAAACTGACATTTTTAGTGATCGTAAGCATGATTTATTTTGCTGCAAACAGGAAACTTTCATGACACAATAAAAATGTTCCAATCACTATGAAAAATTAAACAATGCTTTCATTTAGTTTGTTGCTGACTTTCTTTGATCAAAGGACTTCAGCTTGCTTTGATGATGGTTCATGTGTTACTGAAAGCGCCACTAAAGATGCTGTTTGAAGGACCAAATGAATGCCTATTTTGTTATTGCTGCAGCAAAATCAAATAATTGTAAAACATTCATGGTGACAGAATTTTTTTTATTTGCTTAGTATATATAGAGAAAGATTAATGCTTCAAAGGTAATCCGTTTTCTTTGCAGTCTTAGCAAAACTATTTTCTTCTGGTATATTTTTCAAAAAGGAAACAAATTACCATCATCAGGTAGATTGTAGTCATTCACTTCCCACATTCAGAGGTGGCTGGTTGTAGCTAGTCAGGTAGCACAACTATTTGGGTTATATTACAGCACAGAGTAAAAGCTTATACTTTTCAAAGTGGTATATTTCATCCATATGTGGTAGATGTCCTTAAAAATGGTAGTTTTGTCCTATTGCTGGTAGAATCACATACATGTTAAAGCCATGTGAGTAATAATTACAGATAACCCAGACGATCTGTTGCCCATTCAAAGGTCATTTGCTTTGATTTTTACATAAATGTTTAGCTTGCAAAAGAAGTATATAGTGACTTCATGTGGATAAAAATTAATTATTTACTAGCCTTTAAACAACATCAAAATAAACTTTCATGCATCTTATCATTTGTTTCAAAGCTGTCTCAAGCAAATAATTTTTTTCCATAAGCCCAATAAGCAGTTCACTTAGACTACAAGAGCAGACAAATTTTACGTTTTTGAGGGGATCCTGAGTTGTTTTTTTTTTTAGCAGTGCACTTGACACAATATACAGTACTGTCTTGTCCAACTGAAATGGCAATAAGAACAAAAGTATTGGAAACTAACAAGCTAAAAACATTCAAAAATAATGATAATAAAAAAGAAACAATATGCACAAATAAACATCTAACAAGGAGCACAAATAATACCAAACTCGATGTAAAAAAAACGAATTACTTTATATCCCTTTTTTAATTCAGATGTATGGACTATGTAGTCTGAAAAAAGAAATTCTTCTTATCTTAATTGCACAACTGCCAAAAAATTCTGCACAAATATAGAAAAGTGAATGCATACCTTATCAAAACCTTTTTCTATTAATTTTTCACCATATTTATCACCAATTCCAGCCAATTCTGTAACAGGTTTATCTCCCAAAACAAAAATACCCCGGCTGCCGCCTGCCCGCCCTCAATCGCAACCGCTGGGGCAGCCGCTGCAATCAATGCTGGAATAGCAGCTAACAGCGGGAATATTCCACCCGATTTTATCATACTGGCGATAGCTGCTTTCGAAAAATCAATTTGAACTCCTCGTTTGTTCTTTAGCGCATCATTGAAATGTTTTATTTGACGATCTGTCATTGATAAATTATGTGCACCACCGGACATTTGAGTGGGTTTCAGCGTTATTGTAGTTCCACATTCTTTAGCCGACTTTGATTTCAATTTCTTGACCTGACCATCAGTCAACTGGACATTAACAATACTATATGTCATTCTATTCTAAAATGTAATTTACACTTTCAATTGATCTTATTGTGAAAATCCTAACTACATGTTTGGAAAATCAAAGATTTTCTACTGGTGCATCAATAAGTCTCATTCGTCCGCCAACTCCTTCTAACAACATTGATTTATCACTGAGAATGACAGCAACTGCTCTATAATCGGCTATACCAGCAGGGCGTTGTACCCGAGCTTGGAAGTATATATCAACAACAGATTGTCTCATCATGTCAAGATGTTCCAATGAAAAGTAATAAATCGGATAGTGTTTTTCAAAATCAATTTGCGATATTTGCAAACCAGTATCAACATTTTGATCACGACCCATATACGACAATATTCTATGATATACACGAGCTATGTTGTTGTTTTCATAATTAAGATGTACAATCTCTGCTGGCTCTTGTTGTCCGTTTATTCTCAACGAAACTTCACTTACTCCTAATTTATCAAATATCATATGACTAGATAATTGTCGACCCACTCGATTTGCATCCTGTAACGCTATAAAGATATGACGTGGAGCTGAAACACCTTGTTTTGATGCTAAGTGCCATGTAAATGTGCCATTTACATTATCCTGCTTCGTATCAGTCGTTGTTGTTAGCCAACTTAGCAATGATTTTCCACCTGTGTCCATAAACGATAGTAATTCTTGCTCTATTGTAACTGCAGGTGTCAAGACGGGTATCCATAAAGTCAATTTATTTAAAATGACTTTACCATCATCAACACCATTAGCATGCCAAATTGCATCATTGTCATTTTCTTTTCGCACTAACACAACCGTATGCTTTGCTCCATAGATGACTTTTCTGACATTTCTACAGAATCCGAATATATGATGTAACGGAATTGCACATGAAAATCGTCGATGTTGTCCTTTTAATGCTCCTTTTCGTGTTGCAAATCCTAGATTGAAATTATCATTGACCCTTTTTAAAATGTCGAATGGATTAGCGGAACCTTCACGGTCTGGATTAGCTGCGAGTTGTTGATCAGCTTCTGCATTAGCTGCCGCAGTTAGTACTTTAACAAATTGATAATGGTCAGCATGATCAGAAGTATCCTTAGCAAACATCATAGACGGACCAGCCGACCTTGTATAATCATCAGAATATCTCGCAAGTCCGATTATTGTTGTTGCAATATCAACATTTTGTTCTATTGATTCAATTTCTTTTCCATCAATGATATATCTTGCACTGTTAAATAGCGCCATAATGCCATTATTTACGAAACCAACTCGGATATTTTGGTTATCCCCATATGGCGTATCAGCTGCAACATTTGTTACAAGTTCTCCTTCTACTTCAATAAACGCCTCACACGGCAAAAAGTATCTACTTGTATCTTGAACTTGAAGTTCAACTCTCCCTCGTTGATTAGGCTCTCTTGCAGGATAGGCATAATACTGATAGTTAATTTTAGAATCATCTTTATTCACCGGTGCCGCCATATCAAACGCTGGATCAGCAATTTTTTTAAATGCCATTTATACTAAAACGTATCGTTTTTCTAAATCATTTTCTTTTTCGATTTCCTCCAAGACCACTTCCCGCTATCATACTTGCAATATTACTACTATCTGGTGAAGTCATTGCTAATGATGCTAGTTTTTGTTCCACTGCGTTATTTATCACTTTACTGACATTTGCAGGCATCATTGTTGTTGAAGGTAGCGGTGGTGGTGGTTTTCGTCCGAATCTAGATTTCACCAATGACGTTATTCTATTCTTTGCGGTAGAAAAGGCCGTTCCTGCAAGATCTCCAACAGCGTTAATTCCCTTATTACGAATAACATCAATGGCTTTCATCGCTAATTGTCTAGCAATTGGTGCTACTTTTGGGGCTATTCTTGTGAATAAACCAGCCATGATATTTCCAAGGCCGTCACCGTAGTATGCCTTATAAACGGGCAATCTTGAGTTCACTACATACACGTTTGTTGGTTTATTGTGATTATAGTGTACTATCATCTTATTTGAAATGACTTTGTAATTTCTAAATACAATTTCAATCGCTAAATTCCCCCGGAATTCCGTCCATTAACTCATCCAAGAGTTCTCGATACGTATGAATATCAATTATCCCACCTTGGAATAATCGTCTGCAAATATCAAATGCTTCATTAGTTATTTCGACTGAGTTATTTCCAGCTCGCTTACCTCCCATAAGAACCTCAAGTCGTGATATATCATTAATGA
This sequence comes from Potamilus streckersoni, assembly GCA_016746295.1. Classification (NCBI taxonomy): domain Eukaryota; kingdom Metazoa; phylum Mollusca; class Bivalvia; order Unionida; family Unionidae; genus Potamilus; species Potamilus streckersoni. The sequence continues at coordinate 2,268,653 of JAEAOA010002330.1, read as the reverse complement.
TATTACTAGGACACATATGAGAATCATGATGAGAACTTCCATAACCCTCTCCTGAAGTACTTTTTGGTTCGGAAACGTTTTGAATTTCTGGAGCTGGTTCGGAAACATTTTGAATTTCTGGAGATTGTCGACCTCGACCTCGACCTCGACCTCGACCTCGACCTCGACCTTGTTGTTGTTCTTTTCGTTGTTCTTTTAGTTGTTGTTGTTGTATACCATACGCATCAACTCCCATTTTAAAAGCTCTGTAATCCAATGTATCCTTATTTAAATTGCCGGGTTCATTTTTATTAATTTTAAATAACCAATCCACCCATTGATCTCGTTTTATTGTGTTTTTTTTATACTCATCTTTTAAAAATTCCCTTCTGTTATAATAACTTTTGACAGCAAAGTCACCAAATGACTTATAGTCTTCAGGTTTCAGCAATTGAATTCGTCTGATTTCTTCTATAGCTTCATCAGTGAATTTCTCGTTAAAAGGAACACTTTTTTTAGTGGAAACACTAGCATCTTCAACGGGGTTATCATCAGTATCAATATTACCCATTTGTTGTATTTCTCGCTGAGTTTGTAACTCACCTGAAAGCTGTTTTATTCCCTCGTGAGTTTTTTCAGTTTCTGTAGCAATCTTTCCTAATACATCAATAATAGGTACTGCTCCCTCTTTAGGGATGTCGCCGTATATAGCACGTTCTGTTGCAAGTTTCATATCTTTAGTGGCTTTAGTTACAGGGGCAAAAAGTTGTTCGCTTCCAATAGAAAAGTCAGTCTGCGCTTGCTGTCTAAGTTGTAGTTTATCTCGCACGTTATCTCGAATTGGTATAAACTTTTTCAGTAATGCTAACCTCTCACGGGCTAGTCTGGTAGTTAATGCTTCTGATGTCATTATTGGAAATGCTAACGATTTTTCAATTGTCGGTTTCACTTGCATCAATCAAACGTCTTATAGATTTCACTTTCAAAGCAATCTCTGACCGAACTTGGTACTGTTCCCCGAGTTTCTTTCTAATGGCTTCAACTATACTAAATAGCCGAATGAATAAATTAATATCATTGTTATACAAAGAAGCATTAACCGCTTTTTGGATTCTTTTTATCAGTGAATACATTTTAGGTAGAACATATCTTCCATGTTTCAATTGTATATCAATTTGTTCAAATTCATTCAAAAGTCTGTCTTCATTCAAAAATTCAGAAAGTACGATTCCTTGATTTCTTAAATTTGATATTTCTGTGATGATAGATGTAATATCTTGAAATTCCATTTATTATTATTACTAATGTATTCTCTTATCTTTAAAATATTTTTATATACAAAAAAACAAAACATATACAATGCCCGTCTCTTCCTCATTCGAGTTTCGAGGCAAGAAAGGGCACATACATTAAAGACTTATACAATACCCTAACCCCCCAATCGAGTTCAAGGGCGGGTTATATGGGTATTAGACGTGAAATCCAAGTGATTTCTTTACAAACATTGAACAATACATTACATATATACAATGCGATTATATAGGATATATACAATGAATGAATATTTACAATGCGATTCAATGAATGAATATTTACAATGCGATTCAATGAATGAATATTTACAATGAATGAGTATTTACAATGCGATTATAGGTTATATATACAATGCGATTATATAGGATGGTTATATGATAGGATGGTTATATGATAGGATGGTTATTATGATAGGATGGTATGATAGGGACAGTACAGGACGATACAAACATGAAACGACGGGGCGGACCTACACCCAATCTGCCAATCAAAAGCAACCCAAGAAATTAACCCTGGTTGCAGTTGAAAAAATTCAACCACACCATGTCAATGGCGTGGGAGTTTTAATTGGCAAAGTGGGCTTCGTTTTAAAGCCCCAAACTTATTACGGCTCATATTATATATAAGGTGAACTAATACTGCAGTGTCAATGTGTAGGTGTGTATTTATTTTTCTAGCATTTCATAATGAATACTGTGTAGTAATTTCAATGGAAGCTAAGTATTTAAATAAAACATTAAAACAAGAAATACAACTGTTAAATAATAGCAATTTTTTTATTAATTTCTATAATATTACGATTAAATAATCGTAATAATAATGGATTTACATGACAAGATAACTCCGTAATGGGGATCCCTGTCAATTCAGGACCTGCTATTTCTTGAATCGAGAATGATATTTTTCTGAATTTTATTACACATAGCCACACTAAAAAAACTAAACTACATGTAGCGCGTTTTACTACCCTGACCTCAAATACAATCTATTTTAATTTGTAATTTTAAAGTAATTTCATTTTCATACAAACGCTGTTAACGCCGTCTTTGTAATTGGGATTTTTAAAAAATCTATTAATAGAACCCTGGCCCAGTGTCTTGTCTTACACGCGCGCGTTCCGGTACAATAACTATATTTACTATGTGGCTGTTCCGGCTGTTCCAGTTATTGTCATTTACTCTTTTAATGCATATATACGTGAATATTGCGAATAAATATTGAAAAAAAAAATATGTATTAACGCGCGAAACGTTTTTAGTGTATTGCCCTATGGTAATTGATCTGAATGGTAAAATCATGCAAAAATGACTAAAATAGCATAACTCACTATTGAGAGTTATCTTGTAAATAGGAAAACTTTATTCTATGTCCATTTTTCTTTGAGATAGCTGTTTGATAAATCCCTTCAGCAACTTTTCGTACTGAAGGAATACATATTCCAAAATATTTTCCCGCAGCATTCATTGAATGAAAAACTCTTTCTTCATTCGTCGTTGTATCAAATGACTGTACTGGTCTCTTTCCAACTGACTTACAAGTCCCTGTCTTTCCGTTTTTTATATTCTCTCTTTGAGAAATGCATTGTAAATTGGAAATCGCGTTATTTTGAATATTAGAATCAATGTGATCAATAACACAGCCATCTTTAATCGGTCCCATATAACACTCAAAGACTACCCTATGACAGAGATATCCCTTTCCTCCAGCAGTAAATTTCAAGTATCCCTGATTATTAACATATCCCACGGGTTTCTTTAGTCTACAGTGTCTAACAACACCATTACGAGATATTTCATAATTAACGAGTATTGGATGTGGTCTGAATTCTTGCTCCATTTATATAATAATACTATTTGTCTAATTCATTATTTGCTTTAATTATAAATCTATTAATGTAGTCTTGAGGGGTTTTTATGATTTTGTCTTTGACAGAGTCATGGTTAGGGTCAATGATGGCGTTTTTTATTCGTTTATCATAATAACGTTTCAATTCTCTAAACCGCTTACCCCCACAATTGATACATAATTGTGATTTTCCTCTCACACCCACCCCACAATTTATGCATGGGGACGGGCCTGTCGAATTATTTCTGACACTCTGTAAGTGATATCCACAGAATTCACCTCTACACGATTTATTGCATGGGGTTACTGATCCAATCATAAGCCATTTGCAGTGATTCATTATATATAAACAAATTTTTCTATTTAAATACTTGTCTTATTTATATGAATGAAGAATTCAAGAGATTATCGGCAATCAAGCCTCGGAAAAATATTAAATTCAATCTTGATAGAACTCTCGAAGACGTACCAAAAGAGAGAATAACTAATAGAATTCTGATTAGAAAAATACGAGATTGTGTTCATGAGTTTAAACAGGATGATGCATCACACACCTGGTCAACATTTAGAATTGATGGTGTTGTTGATGCTAGAATGAATGATGAAACAGCAGCTATGATACTATCACAACTTGGCAATAAACGGTATTTTATCAGAGTGAAATTCATTATCAAATTAGAATCGGGCGAATATATTATAAGAGACAAATTTGTTCCAATTCTCAAAGATGGGACATCAGTCATTGTTAGCCGTTATTCCAGACCAGGGCTGTTAACTGGAATTGATAAACCATACTATGAAAAAGCGTATCCAGAAACAGCAGTCGTTTATGGGATGTATCCGTTAAATAACCCTGACATTGGAAAACTAGCACCAATGAAACAGTCAACGTCAGCGGAAAAGCCACTCAACTGTGTGGCACAAAGAGTCTTAGAACATTTTACAAATGCACTCCGTGGGAATAAATTAACCGATCTAAGACATAAAAAAATAGATGAATGGGAGCTAACAGTGAAAGAGAACGGAGCAACTATTTCCGATATAGCTAGATTGGAAAAGTCGTTGAGATTTCCGATAACCGTTTTAACGATAACTGGCGAAGTATTATACGAATCAAAATACAATAAAAACGGAGCTCCAATCAAAATTATTGATCATAACAAGCACGCATGGACATCCGTGGTTACAATATTCCCGCGAGACAGAACAGTGAAGTATATCCCAGAAGAATTCATCAAGGATGGTATTCTCACTGAAGAAAGATTATTCGATGCTATTGCTAGTTTGTGTAAAAACGACCCTGTATCAGTATGGCTACTTCATAGTTTTGAAGATGAAGAATGTCAATTCAATCAATTTGTGAAACCTAACGGTGAATTATATCGTAGTGAAAGTCTACATAATAGGATGAAAAATCTAGCAATAAGTCTCAGTGAAAACGCTAGCGTTTTTAATGAAAAATCCGAAGATTACGAACAGTTACTTACAAATTGTTTTACAATTCCATCAGTTGCAGCTCATTTTGCAAGAAAGAAAAATAATTGGAAACCAACACGAAAAGAGTTTTTACAGGATGTTCAATCCAGCTGTTTGGAATATTATCATGGCGGTCTATGGAACGTTAAGTACAATCGTGAGAGTATGATATCAGTTGATATCGTTGCCTGTTATCCAGGAAGTTTTCTAGGATATGGATTCGCTGGTGAGTATTTTAAACGGTTTGGACATCCCACACATGAAATGACTCGCGTTGCTATTAATGGACCACTGCCTGATTTTGATTTGACCGGTTTTGCTCGCGTAGTATCATTTGAATTCGCTGAAGGACTTCATCCGTGTTGTTATGTTTGGATTGGTAGACACATGGCTGAAAGGATGTGGTTACCAATAGTGTTATTGCGATATATGATTGATTGTAAAGTGTTAGTTTCGTTGATTGTCAGCGAAGCGATTATCTCATATCGAAAACAAACCAATGTCTGGTTACCAGAACCAGAATGTCTTGATAGTATAATCGATAAGTCTAGAAAACATATTGATGCTGACGAGGAGTACATCATTGAATGGTCAAAAAAGATATTTAATCAACGAAATAATGAAGCAAAGGATCTCGGCCGAAGAATAATCGGTAAATTTACACAGGGTGGAAAAAAATTTAACTTTAAAAAACAATCCTCACGATTGATTATAGATGATGCCGAATACGACTTCGTTATTAAAGATGCAGTAGAGAAAAATAGATACGCAAATTGTAAAACAGCCTTCTTGTCCAATAAAACAAAGTTAGGTAGAATTGTTACTTACAGTGATGGAGAAAGCTCTGCATATCTACATTTGAGAGCTTCTATGCTGGGTTATGCATCTATCAATTTATTTGCAATGATAAATAGATTTCCTAGTATGGCAGTCAGAGTTGCAATTGATTCAATGTATGTCGATAAAAAATATATCAAAGAGATAACTAAATTTACTAATAGCGAAGAGACTTGGGGAACATGGCGAATTAAACAAGAAATACAACGCGATTATTCTGAATCAGCAGACGTTGAGATTAAAAGCAGTTACCTGAAGAACGATAATTCTATCAGTGAAAAATCTATGTCTAAAGCACCACCGATATCAGATCCAATTTGTAGATATAAAACAGTTTATTTAAACGGTTGTGGTGGATCTGGAAAGACAACACGTGCGATAGAATTATATCGAGAGAGAACGTCCATGATTGTACTCACACCAACCCATAGACTAGCGAGAGAGATCAAACAACGAAATGTTGAAGCTTGCACGTATCATAGTTTTTTTCGATACAAGGGCGATGCTTGGACTCCTGAGCGAATGGGTGAGAAATTTATTCCAGCGGTTATTATTTGGGATGAAGCATGTACTGTTTCAGAAGATGTATTAAAAATGTTTCTTGATTGGTTATTGCAAAATAATACAAAAATTATATTGTGCGGCGATCATGGTCAACCACCACCATTTGTTGGTAGAAGTCCACATAATTGGTTAAAAGGATTTGTTGATTATTACGAAGAAATTGATACTGACTATAGAGCACTCGATGAGCAGTTACGTGAGTTTAAAAAACTAATTAGATTACAACCCGATAGAATTCAATGTGAAGTAGCGCGTGAAATAATTTCTGAAACACCTTTGAATGATTTTTGGGAAACATGGAAACCAAATGATTTTGTAGTAGCAAGTAGAAAGATAGTCAGAGACGCACTTCAGAAAAAGTTGTTTGAGCTACACAAGAAAAAATTCCCAACGTTTCCAGTACCATTGTGTTATAGACCATTGGATACACGAAAGCAGAATATTGAAGTTGAAATTCCAGGCCAGACGGAGAAACAGATTCTAGTGTTAAATGATATTGTGCTAGTTGATATCAATACTGTAGAAGATGCATTATGCGCTGATAAATCACCATGGACGCTTGGTTATGTAACAACAATACACTCGTCACAAGGATTGACCATCACGGATACAATTGTTTGGATAGTTGATAATCGCATTGAATGGTCAAATTTAGTCTATCTCGCAGTGTCCAGAGTACGACGAATAAATCAACTACGAAGGATTGTTTTCGATGATGATTTTAATGCAAACGATGATAACACTGATATTAGCATCATTAATAAAAAACTCTCTGGTTACAAACAGCAGGACAAAAAAAAACAACGAGAATTTTATATTGATGCTGAAGTAATAATTGCATTAAAAGAACAACAGAATAATCACTGCGCCAGTTGCAATTGTATAATGCACTGGCAGTATTCGGATAAAGACCCTCGACAATTCACCGTAGACAGAAAAAATAACAGTCTTGGTCATGTCAGAAACAATGTGATGTTGACCTGTCTTGAGTGTAATAGACGTAACGGAGCTAGTTAAGACCATGTGGCGGTAATTGAGTATCGTCCGGAATGACTTGTAGTTGTTCGCGTGTAAAACCACGATGAGGTGCAGTTGAATCCAATCTGTAGATTGGAGGTCTACCAGTTGATCGCGTTATGGTTGAAATTTTATGCGTAGTAACACTCCATATAGGATCAGTAGCTCTTCTTTTACCGCCTTCAAGCTCTCCTGGTTCGTATAAATATCTCACAGTAACATCACCGAGAAGTGGCTGAGTGCTAACCCGCTGCGGTTGTTCGGGAATATATTCTTTTTTTATTGCAATATTTGGTTTCATATTAATAGTTCGAGTAATCTCGTTATTTAACGCTGCAACTACACTCGGTAACCTTTGGACCCATTCACGAGATCGTTTTTCTTGGATGAATTCTTTTGCATATTGATATCCAAATAACCGTTCTGCAAGAGTTCGATTAAATCGTTCTACAATTGCCTGATCACGATGTAACGCAGTATGCCCCCGTCGTATTGTAACACTATGAGTTTTCATTGTTGATAGAACAGCACCTTGAAACTCTTTGCCAGGATCAACTTGTAATAGATTTGGCCATCTTAGAGGACCTCGTCGATAAATCCTTTCAAATGCAGAAGCGACTTCAGAAGCTGACTTTGTTTTCAATGGTTCTGCTTGTTTAAATCGACTCGCAATATCAACTACAGTTAGCGCGTATTTGTAACCATGGTCATGTGGTAAAAACAATAAATCAGCCTGATGAACTTCATTGGGTACGGTAACATCAAAATGAGAATAATTAATTTGTTTAGGCGGTGGTAGATAAATTTGCCATATAGCTTGTTTGGATAACCAATCTTTTGCAGTGGATTTTTTCACTTTTGCAGCGTTAGCGAGTTTACTGATTGCTGCTTTACCCCTCCAGTATCCTTTCGGAGAATAATAAATAGATTCCATACTATAAAAACACTGGTGTTTTCAATTACCAGCACCTAACACTAATTTGCCTTTCATAGCTGATTTGACCAACCATGAAGCCAATTTTTCTTTGAAGGATTTATCGGGAATAGCATTTAAGGCATGAATTAATTTTACATCCGCGATATGTCTTTGTTGCAAATTATTGCTTTTATATGCAACATCATGAGCATGACATGCCTTATCAATAGCATTTATCGGATACTCACCAGGCCGGGGCTGATTTTGATCATCAAGTCTGATATCTAATCTCGTTCCGGGACCACAGTAGCTATATCCTGGAAGGTGTTTTTCTCCGGGGTATTTTGCCCATGGGGTTCCGGGGAGTTTTCCAAGTTTTGCGGCAATATCACCTCCGAGTTGCTTTTTTTTAAAAATCTAAATTTTTTTGTACCACATGTTACACACTTACCAGTAAGCGCTAGTCTATTGTTTTTAGTTGTAATGGTTGTCTGATCGGTTGTATCAGTACGCTGTTTACATTTAACACAATATAGATCCATAATTTATATATAGCGTTATGAATATAATTGATTTTTCAGCGACTAAAAGAAGAGAACCGGTAAAACACCACGCAGCGCTTCCGAATTCTGTCCGTGCCATTATAATCGGACCATCTGGATCAGGCAAAACACAATTACTGCTTAATTTGATAATGCGATTTATGAAGTGGGATAAATTATATTTAGTTGCCCCATCCGTAGATGATCAACGGTGCTATGAAGTGCTAAAAGATTATAATAAAAATGCATCAGAAATTAAAGGTGAAAGTGTAATCGACTTTATTACTGATATTGATGATGCACCATCAGTAGAAGATCTCGATGGAGACATAAACAATCTTGTAGTGTACGATGATGTAATGTTAGATAATCAAAAGAACCCTGCTAGAATATTTTCCCGAGGTAGGCATAAAAACACTGACGTGATATATGTCACTCAACGATATACTCAAATTCCAAAAGTGATTCGCGATAACTGCAATATTCTTGCTGTATTCAATGGCGTTGATACACATACGCTACGAAATATTTGGCAGACATGGTGTTCCGATATGGACTTCAATGGATTTAAAAATTACTTTAGTCATGCTCAGTCTGTCCCATATGGATTTATAACAATAAATTTACACGACCCTCGGTCACGATATCGTATTGGACTTGATCAAATATTTGGTTAAATAATTTGTATTAATCAGCAGCAGAGAGGGTGAAATGACAACATATTTGCGACCGTAGATGGCAGCAATTTGAGTGTGGTTATGACAATGTATTTGCGACAAAATCGCTAAGATGGGGTCTTTATTTTTTTTTTGGTTGAAATATGAGATTTCGTAGGAAGGTTCCATTGGCATTCTGAGGCTTTAATCGATTTTGTCGCAAAAATTTGTAGACGTAGATGGCAGCAATTTGAGTGTGGTTATGACAATGTATTTGCGACAAAATCGCTAAGGCTCCATTTGTAAAATGGGACCTTTAATTTTTTTTTGGTTAAAATATGAGATTTCGTAGGAAGGCTCCATTGGCATTCTGAGGCTTTAATCGATTTTGTCGCAAATATATTGTTGTAGGATTCACCCTCTCTGCTGCTACAATTAATAAAATCCGGTTCAGTACCCACGAATGTAATCCCAGTCTATTTTTAGATCACTTTTTCCTGTCTAGGTTTGGTGGTGATACTAGAGTCAGATTTTGGCATTCTTGGTAAGGATTTAAAGGCAATTGTTTATTATTTAATATGTGAGCTTATGGTGTGGTTGTCTCTGTGTATTTCAGCGACAGTGCACATTGAGTAATAAGGTCATGGTGATGATCCGGAAGTGAAATCTGTGTTCCGTTGCCTGATGTTTTGTTTACAATTCAGCCTCTCAAAAAATTGCAGGTCAACCCTTGACAAGAACTAAACCGTAAAGTCATCTTTGAAGGTATTTTAGATTAACATATGATTTGTATTGATTGTCACACAGTAGAAAAATCAGTACTGAGAAACAAATGTAGAGACAATATAGTCAAATTAATTGTGTTATATGGCCAGATAAGAAGTTTCTTTTGATGCAACTAATATGCGTAGTGCACTACCGAACGTTATCAGGAAACGGAAGTATGCTTTTGTTTAAAATTTACCTGTACTAATGACTTAATTTTTTTACAACTGTCCATACATGATACAACTAGAAACACATACAGAATTGCTACATAATATTATACTTTTTTCAGGTATCCTAATATCAGTATCTGTATGTTTCATGATATCACTTTCTTTAAATTTAATTATTAAAATAAAATAATTAAATGGTATTAGATAATTAATATGCTAACATATATAAAAAATGCCAACTTTAATTAATCTTTACTCAGAAATCAAGTTTAAAATGTATTTACCATGAACTTTAAATAAAATATTTACATTCATTTTAACTTGGCACAATTTTAAAACTGTTAAATTTTAGAATGAAAATAAAATAAGGTGACGTACTGATTCATACTTTATCTCACATGATAACATTCAATTATGATAATACAGTAGGTTTTAACACTATTACTCAGTAGTATCTTCTTACAAAATTTTTATTTTTGTACATGGTGAATTAACTGTAATTAAAATGTGCATGAGTCTGTTCTCTGGGTGAGTTTATATTTAAGCACCACGAATGTCTAAACAGTTTTTAATACAACAGAATTATTCATTCTTTCAATCAAATGCGTATGCTCAATTGCTGGTAAGTTTTCTCTCACATTAGAAATTAAAGTAGTTTCCCCGTGTATTATAAAACCTCAATATATGTATCTTTCTATGTGGAAATATAGGTTGTAACTGGAGTAGAAAATTGTTTGATTAACGGAACTGTGGAATTTGGGTTCAACAACGTGATGATAACAGAGCCAGAAGCAGCCTGCACAGTTTGAATCGACGGAACTACTTTGTATTGGGACTATATTGTCATGTACCGTTATACATGCACTGAAATGGTGGTTCCTTCAAGTACTATTAAAAACAGCAATTCCTGCTATTAGACTACGGTTCTAAACATTTTCCACGTGTACATTACCATTTAAGGCTTCCAATCGTACTATTAGGATATCAAATTTGGGTAGAGAAATTTAAAAGTGTATAGCACTACGTTGGTCCTTACAAATTGGGATTAGTTACAAATTGAATAGCTTGGTTCAATTCAATGGCTTGAATGACATAAAAACCGACTTACCTTAGAAGCCGCCTTTCACAAATGTAATCATAAAATAAACGATTTACTTGCTTCTTTTCAACTAAACGAATCATTGTTCCTTATAAATTGAGATTAGCTACAAAATTAAATAACCTCGTTCAGTTTCATAGCTTGGATGTCATAATAACCGACTTACTTGTAATTCATAACAATAAACGATTTCCTCTCGTTCTTTTCACTGAAAATCAGCCGAACAAATCAGGTCTCGTTTTCTTTTCAACTATTACTCCATATTATCATGTCACGAGTGGAACATAAAGCGATTTACCAAAATTGGCCATAATCCATGTTAAGAGTTGAACAAAAGCGATAACCTCTTTACAATAATTAACTCTAAATGGACATTCTGACTTGGACACGTAGAATATTAACTTTGAATAGGCATTCTGTTTGGAACAAGTAGTTATTACACGCCATTTCGGAATCTTTTCAATAATTAACTCAGAACAGGCATTCTGATTGGGGCACGTAGTTGTTTCAAGTCATTTTGGAATATGTAAATGCCGAGCCTATCTGCAAACTTCAGTCGATTAAAGCCCCAGTCAGAGAAGTTTATCTGTTCGTATTTACAGCGATCTCCGCTACCTCTTGCTGCCGGAGCTAAAGAGCTAAAGATGTACCATTATTAAGCGACACCTTATTCTTAAAAGGATCTCTCTCTCTCTCTCTCTCTCTCTCTCTCTCTCTCTCTCTCTCTCTCTCTCTCTCTCTCTCTCTCTCTCTCTCTCTCTCTCTCTCTCTCTCTTTGATCATGAGTCGAGACATATCTTAAGCAGTACAAGATTCCTTCTTATGACAAGAAATGAGAAGAAGGTAATGTTAAGAAACCACAATTACATAAAAAAATTTCTTACATTACGAAGTTTCTTACATAACAGTACCTCTATATTGGAGTACAATAGCTGAATACAATCAGTTTTATATATGTGAATCAGATTTAGTGCCGATGTTTAAAAATTGTTTCCTCTATTGAGATGTAAACAATAAAAAAATCTGTTTTCATGGACGATAACATAAAATGGAAAGATGACGGTTTCCGTGTTGTGTAAATTAACTTTCATGTAGTTAAAAAGTGATAGCCTAGATTCTAACTGACTTCCCTTGTTTTTGACCTTAACCTATGGGGCATTGGGTATAACTATAAATACATGAAACACTATCAAGTGAAGATAATCCAATCCCAAGAGTTATAACTGAACAGATGAATCCACTGTGTACATCTAAAGACATCCCAAATCATGCTCCATAGTTTTCAGCCTGTTCGTTCAATGTGTTTAATGGTGTATGACACATTACTAATGCATCGTCAGACGGCCAGAAAAAAATATCACCCACCCTTTTGTTATTTTTTTTTAACTTGTACATTATGACTTTCGATGATAATTATGAAAAGATTTCAACCAATATAAAAAATGAGAAAATTCTTTGATTGGCTGATAAAAGTACACTTTTTCGATGATAATTATGAAAAGATTTCAACCAATATAAAAAATGAGAAAATTCTTTGATTGGCTGATAAAAGTACACTTTTTCGATGATAATTATGAAAAGATTTCAACCAATATAAAAAATGAGAAAATTCTTTGATTGGCTGATAAAAGTACACTTTTTCATGAGAAACAGAAAAACAAATTTACATATACTTATATCTGAACGTAATGATATTAAAACCGACAGGCATTACTGTATAATGTAGACCTTTATTTACCTTTAAATACAAAGTGTGCTTTAATAACAAATGTGATGTGATGTGTTTATGATTTTTAACGTTGCTTTAACAATTTTTCAGTCATATCGCTACGATGTCTACAGTGTGGCAGTTTATAGTGATGTCTAGCACTGAGGTATCATACTGCAGACATGTAGCATTATGTCCCACCCAGTCACATTTTTCTGACACCAGGCCGACCAGTCCTAACACTAACCTCTTAATGCTGAGCGCCAAGCGACCATTAAGACCATTTTGTAAGTATGACTCGACCGGGGATTGAACCCACCACCTCCCGCATCCAAGGTGGACACTCTAACCACTAGGCCACCGGAGCGGTTCTATAGCAAATGTAAACAACATCAACTGTAGCAAAAACATTTTCATTCTATCCTATAAAGATGTTCCAACCATCTTCAAATATTTCAAAAAATGTTCATTTTCCATTCAAGTTTCATGACTGTAGAAAAAATAGATTTGGGATAAATACAAGCAGGATATTGCAGAGGGTAATCCACAAGTAACAACCTGTGAACATCGCTATTTATTATTATTATTATTATTATTATTATTATTATTATTATTATTATTATTATTATTATTATTATTATTATTATTATTATTATTGTTGTTGTTGTTGTTGTTGTTGTTGTTGTTGTTGTTGTTGTCTTTCATTTGGGGAAAAAGCTTTGAAAGTTGGCGGTTTTTGTGTGAAACTGTAGGTGATTTCATGTTTACTGTGATAACCGAGTCCCTCACATTATTAGATATTCAAAGTCTACTAAAGTTGGAAGACTTGAAATTTTATTTATTCTTTTTAGATGATACAGAATACATTAGAGTCTTGGTCTTGAAGATGACACTGTAAACTTTCAGATTCAAATATATATCTATTCATATTTTACTTTAAGAAAAATATTCCAGCTAGTTTTGAAAGGCAGCTGAGAACATTAGTTTAATGAGTGTTATGCTCCATTGGTGATGCATTTTTTTTTACATAGGCAGACATTAATAGACATTAATTGAACTAAGATAGCTATTGCACACATTGCAAGCAAACACAGAAAATATCGTAATATTGAAACTTTATACACATCTACATAATTGTTCGTTAGGAAACTTCAGACTTCTTCCCTCATAAAAACTCTTAATTCAGAGCAATATGTAAGAAAAAAGGATTTTTACTTCATCTAAACTCTAAAATTAGACTATTTATTCTTTGGCTCCTGAAATCTCCTTTGACGATGAGATTACATTATATCGTTTCATTTGGAATAGCCTAAAGTTTTTGTAAGTTAAAGTACGGCTAAGGTATTTGATAGAATGAACGCGTACTCTTAACTCGTAATTGTCGATAGCACTAAATACAAGCGGGAGGGGTGAAATAATCGAGATCAGGACGACAGGAGTTTTTCACCAGAATTAATGTAAAGCATGTAACGTTAATCCTAGCGTGGTCCTTGTAATAACTGATTGAAAACGACTACATTTGGGCATTGAAAGAGTTAGTGATGCCTTAAAAAAATCAGACCAGAAAATTCGACGAATTTAAAAACTTATATATATATATATATATATATATATATATATATATATATATATATATATATATATATATATATATATATATATATATATATATATATATATATATATAAGCTTCTAACTAATCATTGATCTTATTCTATTTTTGCTCAAAAATGACAGGGATTTAGAATCTCCTATTTCTGGTGAGTATTCATGTCAGGGCTGCTGGAGCGACGAGCTTATTTAAGGTCATCATTGTACAGCTCTTGGGCATCCTTTGTATTTCGATCGGTTAATTTCTCTGGCTGAAATCTGATCTTGCTGCGTACCAAGGTATGATACGTGTCATATTCATTGCTGTGGTACATGCGAGTTACGAGGTTACTGTTGAGGTTAATGCGCCTGGTAATGATCATATCCCTTTGGTATCAATAGCCAGATCATGGGTGTCTCAATAATAGCTTTTGTTAAGACATTCTCTGAAAGCAAATGTTCGTGATGCAATAATCATTATCAAAGTTCAAGTAGTCCCTGGCCTTTCGGTCCCATATGTCCAAGACAAAATGGACATTAGACATGATCAGCATCTACTCTTACGTTAAAATTTCATAACTTGCGCAGGTGCTAATGTTTCAGGATTCCGTTGTTGCTAGCCACACGTTCGTCATAAAACTTTGCTTCGGAGAATGCGTGGAATGTTTTTGGGCGTAGACGCTCACAAGGTTTACAGGGCCGTCGCAAGCTTATAGGCCCTTTACCAGAACTCTCGCTATATTGGTAATGGGAGGGTTAATCATCCCCATTAGTGTTTTTTTTTATTTATAACTATGAAGCCTACACGGTGATGTCTTGCTTCATATGGACTTTTTTCTTGTTAAGAATTGTAGTTTTTTCTCTCTAAGCAATCCAGTCGATGTGAAGAGTGTTTCTTAAAGGGTTGCAATGTCAACATTTAGTTTTCTTTACTTGACATCGATCAAAGCGGTTTTGTTTGCATAGACAGTCCAGTTGTAATATTTATAAAATTTCAGCATCCTCCTATTCTTAGAGTTGTTTTCAGTTTCTACCGAAGGCGCCCATTCTCTACACCAATCTAACTAGTGCTTATATCCGATAACTGCTGCTTCCCGTATTGTGTCAACGTTGTGAAGCGGGGCTAGATTGACAGGGCTCAGGCCTGGACTGGTTAATATGGAGATCTGAGTAGCTTAAGCATGAGGGTCCTCTATCAGCGTCACCGATTGAGACAAATGAAAGGAGAACCAGTGCAGTTTGGATCCAGTTCAGCTGCTAGAGTTTGCCGGCGAGATGTCTGAATTGCTATCAGACCGCCAATGTAACTCCTTTCCAGCTTATCTTCTCACGGTTTACTGCCTTCTGAGTGCAAAAATGTCGTTATCAGTCAATTGCCACGTATTTTCCCGTTGGTCTTTGAACGTCATTTTTATCAAATTTCGCTCCGGCTACAGAAGTAATATGTCTTTTGTACTCTGATAAATGCCTTTATTTGTAGTCGTTACAAATGACTTGTTGTTTGACACTCAAATTTTATCATCACTATCTTCTATTATTTACATACTCGTGTGCACTTCCTTTCTATCTTTGTCCGCGCTCGACCCTACTGGCAGTGATATCATTTACACAACATGACCTGAAAGCAGTTTCTTCCGCAGCATATTTTGAGTTTCTTTTACAAAGATGTTTCTTGACAATCAATCTCTTCTTGTGCGGTAAATACGAAACCCAAACTATTTTACGGAGCTTCAAACGAATTAAAATGGCAAATCCACGCAATTAAACATTGTTCTCATAAGAGGAAGTTATAAAGATAATTGTTTCGGACGTAAATTCATATGGACATTGAAAAAAAGAATGGTAGTAAATTTCATTCAAGAATGATTTCTAAGCACATACAACCAATTCGAGCTCCCGTGGATTTCACCTGAGAGTCTACTTGAGAATTTCTTTAAAATCGATGGCTTTTATTCGACATTGATATTCTGTTTAAAGCAATATACACTGTTCTTATCCATCTGATGAAATTCCTACTAACCAGGAAGCCAGTGGCAGCACATCTAGTCAAAAGACCATGTCTCGAATATGCAAAGAAAAGACTATGTCTCGAACATGCAAAGAAAAGACAATGTCTCGAACATGCAAAGAGCTTTTAGGGAGATACTAAATACTACTTTGTAAAGGATGTTGAAAGACCCCGTTCTTTCCCAAAGATATTTTCAAAAAGCATTTCATCATCTTTTCTTTCATTCTGATTTGTACATTGTTTGAAATAGATTATCGCTTGTATTCATAACGGAGATTTAAGTAACCTAATTCCTCTCATCAATGACAGATATTTCATTAACAAATAATAAACCCATTTGAAAATGAAATTATGTGCATTCAAATTAACTTCTTAATAGCAAACTAAGAGCTTGGATCTGGAAGGTTGTTCGCGACAATTGCACTTGAATGGACACAATGACGTAATACACCTCTAACCTACCTTGTCTAAGTCTAATACACAGGCAGCCGTAGTGGATGGGCACAAATCGCACTAAATACAGTTGTCCAGTTTTTTAGATCACATTTTCAGAGAGACTGAGAAATGGCTGAATGTTGCAGTCCATGGTGAAGGTTGTACCTCAAACATCGGATAGACCGATACAGAGAAGATTGTAAAGACGACAGTGTTGGCATAACCAGACGCACATCGGTATGCAGAAAAATAAGTGATATAAGTCCGATCAATTAGAGGACTTTAGAAAAAAGAGCAAATATCAAGCAATGTAATCTCATTTGATATTTATTTAGAAATAACATAGTAATTGAAATTAGAACAATGTTTTAGCGGATATGTATGTATGTATGTATGTATGTATGTATGTATGTATGTATGTATGTATGTATGTATGTATGTATGTATGTATGTATGTATGTATGTATGTATGTATGTATGTATGTATGTATGTATGTATGTATGTGTGCGTGCGTGTTTGCGTGCGTGCGTGTGTGTGTGATTGCAAGACAGATGCAGCCAATAAGAACTCTTAAGAATTTTTTCCTGACATTCCTCTTCGAGATTATCTTTGAAATCGATGAATTTTATTTGACGTTGATATAATCCTCTGTAGAGAATTATACAATGTCCTAATCTGCTTGGTGAAATTCAAATTAAATATCGTCATGGATGCTCTTCAACTAGGCACATTCTACTTTCAAAGTATTTTCATAGATAATTACATGACGAAGATGCGAAATCACCTGAAGAAAAAGTATGAATATAGTACCGATATCATGTTAAATCAAAAAATTATTCTATATATGACTCGGTATATAGACATATTCACTTATTATTATTATTATTATTATTATTATTATTATTATTATTATTATTATTATTATTATTATTATTATTATTATTATCATTAACACAGGAAAGAAAAAAAATTATTTAACGAACATTTAAAAGTTACTTTTACGGCCTCTGAATAATCCATAAAAAAATAATATTATTACAGAAGAATTTCAGAAGCAATATTCGCAATACATGATAATAAACAGAACAGACAATTTCAGTTTTGACCTGAAGTAGGGAGGGATCAATTGTCATTTGCATAAAACCATATTAAAGCCACTTTCCAAAGAAAGCTCTTGATTCATAAAGGATGCTACTGGTTTACTAAAAATATAATGTACAAAATTTCATCCGAAATTTTTTTTTTTATAATTTTGGATTTATTGTAACACTTCATTTCTTTCTTCCCAAATGTATGATTTAATATTTTTTCAAGTTCTATCATATGTAACTAATAACAAGGAAGCACTAGGCCCAATTATGCGCTTTTTCTGAATTCTTCTTTCAGCAATGGCAAGTTTTCACATTTTGTTTTTTATTAATGCTACATTTTTAGCATTTCCTGATTAAGAAAATCAACATTGTGCTTTACCTTACAGGCATTGTAAATTTGATTTCTTATTTAAGGTGTGGTAATTACAGCTGAGTCTACATTCCTGATCGGGCTGTTTTTGTTTCCTTCGTTGACTTATTTCATCAGAATATGAAAGGCCTGATAAAGTCAACATATATCTGAAGTACTTACCTCAACAAAATAAACTGAACTTTATGCTGAATTGTGGCATTACGTTTTATTTATTCATAGGTAAAAAAAATCAACTACACACAGTATACATCAGAAGTCTGAAAAATACAGAAAACATGGTTACAGAAAATAATCAGAGATCTGAGCGCCTGATATTCAGTTAAAATAGTTTTATTGACCCGTTTACATTTTCTTATTGTAAATTGTCAAAAAAAACAAAAACAAAATTAAAACAAAAACTGAATCTTTGCATGTTTACGCCTGCATTTTAAATGGAATCCACTTCATTAAAAAAATAACGCATGATGACATCTATTCAATATGAAACACAAATGTCTCAGTTGAGCAGGAAACCGAGTTTTTAAATTTAATATTTTATGATCGTTAATATGTAAATGTCCCCTTCTTGAAAATATTATATCATGGTTGTGTCAATGAAAATGTCCCAGTTTTACAAGTGCAATGTCATATTTTTTGTATGAAAATATCTCTATTTTGTAATATCCCGATTTTATTTATCATGGCTGTGTCTTTGAAAATGCCCCAGTGTTGTAAATGCCATATGACAGTTGTGTGTATGAAAATATCCCCTTCTTGTAAGTACCATCTCATGCATGTGTGAATCAAAATGTCCAAGTTATGCAAATCGTATGCCCACTTTTTTGCAAGTACCATGTAACGATCGTGTGTATGAAAAATTTTTCCGTTTCATACGTACCTTGCCAAGATTGTAGTTTAACACAGATGATGGCTCACTACCGATCGAATCAAACAACCTCTGCGTGAGCCTGATTTGAGGACGACGTTTCCCCCTAGTTCTATAGATACCATGACGAAACGGTCGTTGTCAATGGAAGGGCTCATAAGCGCAAATTCCTATATAAAAAAATATTTCCTCTAATCGCCTAATGATCACACATCATGAAACTCTAATTTCAGTTTCTTTCAGTGTTTTCGTGCTTGACATTTGTATAATCCATCAGTAAGCATTTCCAAGTCCAAGAGTGGTACTTTACGCCATGTATCAAGAAATTGATTATTATCTCAACTTAATAAACATTAGAATATCTCTGAAAATTCCTTAAGGAGAGTAAATAACCATAAAATGTTGTGAATACTATACATTATTGAGTCTGCTTCTAGAAACTGGCTAATTACTCGGTTTGAGAAATATCTTCTCAACAAAGACTCTCATATTCAACAAATAATCACTAAAACCCATAATGAACACGGTCTGATGTGATCAAACTGCGCAGACTCAATAATAATACCATCCAACTGGCAATGTATTGTATCATTTTCTGAAAATGATGTTAAGAGGAAACGCACCTCCAGAATTGTTGGATATTAGTGAATGTCTATAAAGCGAAAAAAGAAAGTGATATATAATAAATAGTATCTCAAAAATGTGAATAGATACAAATTCAGTGATCTGCAAAACAACAAAGGTCTCAACGTAGACGTAAAAAAGTCGTTGTATAGTGTTGATATTTAAAAAAATCAGTTGCCATGTAAACTCAGAATAGTAACGTCTATCCCTGTTTCCCATTTTTGTCATGTCTATCTAAAGTGGTGATAAAATAGTTTTTTTTACCTCTCTCGTTTTTATCCGCTACATTAGAAGATGCTACAAGAGTAAATGATCAAACGCGTTGTATTATGATATTTGACAATCTTGGTGTTTCTGAGGTTTCATTAAGGATATATGGACATCAAGAATCATCCGAGGATATATTACTGAATTTCAATCAAAATCATGTAGCACGTGCATATCATCGTCTTATGACGTTTATGGGTCGTGATCAAAATGTTGATACTGGATTACAAATGTCACAACTAGATTTTACAACCTTATATTCGATTTATTACTTTTCACTCCAACATTTAGGTTTAGCCAGACAATCTGTAGTCGATATACATTTACGAGCTAGTGTAACAAGAGGAGCTATTGATAATTACAGAGCAATTGCTGTTATACTTAGCGATAAATCAATGCTCCTTGAAGGTGCTGGTGGACGAATGATAGTCGTTGATGCTCCAGTAGAAAATATGTAACACGTAATTAGATCATTCATGAAAAATATAAATGTCATATAATCAAGCTAATGTTACCCTGACTCCTGGTCAGGTCAAAAGACTGCAATCAGCATCAAAAAATAACTGTGGAGTAAAAAATATCGTTGAAAAAGGAACAGATGAGCGGTTCAAATAAATTATCGTTGACCTATCGTCAATTCAAAAACTATAATGTAGCAAAAAAATCAAATAAAAGGCGTCAAACTTAGTCTTTCTGCAGGCGCTATCAAAGATGGGTTTAAAACGGGTGGTATATTTCCCCTTCTCGCAGCTATACCAGCATTAATAGCCGCTGCAGCCCCATCTGTTGAAAAAGCAGCTGCATTAGGCGCTGTTGGAACTGCTGCTGAATTGACATTAAAGAAAGCAACTGGACAGGGAATAAAACGAACATCTAAAGAAAGGGAAAAGGTCTCAGATTACAAGGGATCTGCCCTCATGGTACGGGAAAGGTCTAAGACTTCCCGGGACAGTTTACTGATCTCGCCTATGTCTATTTTTGATTTTATTCGATGCTGCTAAAAAATTAAAAATAAAAAACTTCCGAGGTGTTTTTATGCGCGATCATTTACCAAAACAACCGAATAATACTGAAACAGGTATTATTAATCTCTATAAAAACTCTGGACCAGGTACCCACTGGGTAGCGTATGCAACTGATCCACGTGGAATTATCTATTTTGATTCATATGGATTAGCGCCACAAAAAGAATTTCTTCATTATGTCAGCAATAATACTGCTCCAACATGGTATTCTACATTACTAACACAAACATTAACTGATCCACCAATATTTGGTCGAGAAGTACTTAATGTACTTGATGCTATATCCATGGCACCGCCAGGAAAGCCACCTCATAAAGTCGTGCGTGAATATACTATGCTGTCACATTTAAACAGACATCAGTAAATATAATGGTAGATATTTACGGAAGATCTGCTCGTGGTAAAGCTCAGTAGCAAGGTGATTTATCTAAATATGCAACCCTCGATCAACTCAGAAATGAGATTGATGATTTATTTAATATTACAAGTGTGGATCAAAATGAAGTGGTTATTTTTCAGGACAAACAGGGACGATTAAAGACATGTAATATACAGCTACCAGACGTACTTATACGAATTCCTACTGCAGTTGTTGATAATATCGTTACTTTTACTGATCAGGGAAAAATACAAGATTCCGGTAAGTCAGTTAACGATTATGTCAGGACGACTGGCCTTGTATTTAGTGGAGACGTTATTATGAACAAAAATAAAATTACAGACCTTGGAAATCCAACTACAGATAGTGATGCTACAACAAAAATATATGTTGACGATAAAGAAATTCCAATCAGTAATGAAATTGCCACACTCAAAACTGATTTTAATGAGCACGTGAATACGTTTTTGAGTTTTCGCAGAAACATAAACAAACTTAAAGATGTTTTTTTTTTGAAATCCATCAAACGTTGATATAACACTCGCTGATATTAACGAAAAATTGAACGATATTATAAGTGGAATTCCTGGCATTATTGATAAAACGAACATAATTAAAATTCCTCACAAGCAGATTAAAAATATTATGTATACAGTTGATACTGGTTTAAAGAGATGGTTGAAAATTACACCACAATTTAATTCTATCAGACACAATGCAGAAGTTACCGGTGTTTATAGATTGTCAGTGCTTAGCAATGCAAAGTTTAGAATATTTATCACATATTCATGGCGTCATTTAAATGACGACTCATCTGGAGTAATATCTGTAGTAATAAATAAAAATTCCGAAGAAGAATTTATACTTGAACCAGCAGATAAAAATTTAATAGATGTCAATTATTACTGGTGTTTGGAATTTGTAACTGAAACACCGCCAATTAGTTATTATTATATGCTCATCTTTTTTCTCCGTTAACTTTATATTATCAGAATCGTGCAATATCCACCGATATTGAACACCTTCATATTGTATCCCACGTGCAAAGGAACTATTTCCTAACGTAAACAATTTTTTATGAATGAACTAAAGCATATATTTCTTAGACGGCCACATATCAGCAAATGTTTCATAGATTGAAAGATAGATTGATGTTTCATAGATTTCCCACATTGTGGTTTAAATCATTCAATGACAGAAAAGAAACACGCATGCCGATGTCAACACAATTCAAAACATTAAATTGGCAGACGCTGCTGGAAACCGATGCAAGTCACTTCATGTAGATAAATCCAGACCATTATCAAAAGATTGCGTTGAATCGACAAATATACCAAAAGGTATTCATTCCAGATCAAATGGAAAAATTGTTGCAATGCGTTTTCTTCACCAATATTACTCCAAATTTCAATTTTAAGTAGAGCAAGCGCCATTTTCTTTCCAAACTTACGTCTAGCGCGCGACCAACTTCATATTGAACTGGGCGGAGTTATGCGCTCATTAATAATGTTGTGTAATGATCCATCAACGCCTATATATTTAGTTCTGAATACGGCATACATTTAGTTACTTTGTTTCTTTCAGTGTATTTTTGTTTATATATTTAAGCCTTTGGAAAAATAAGAAATGAGCATATAATAAAAAGTTTACCGTATTTGTATGGAAAAATATGAACGAGTTTTTCGGATGGATATACTGCACGACCTTGCGAGTGCAGTATATAATTCCGACAAAACGGAATTTGTATCTCAATTAATTACATAACGTCATAGTATAATGAATCAAATAACTACGTCATCTATCGACGTTCAACGTCACAGATATAATCAAGCATGTGAATGTTTGACTAAAAAATACCATCGACCATTATACAGTAAAAGTAAAAAAAAATATCGTAGACGTATGGTTGTTATTGATATAGTTTCTGTTATTGTTGCTGGATCCGGATTAATATTATCGACATTAACAATGACAGCTCCAGCAATTATAACAATTATTGTTTCAACTTCAACGACTATAGCAGGTATTTTTAGTATTATTGCTAAAACAAAACTACATGTGCGAATGATAAATTGCGTGAGTATATGATAAAGTTGCATACAGCAACAGCAACCTACTCTAAACTATCTGGGTATATTTCCTTGTAACTCAGTGATTGTAAAATATCTGACGAGGAGTTCGTAACGATAATTAAAACCTACGATGAAGCATTTAGAATCACTAACGATTCTGGTGACAATAACCAGAATAAAATAAAAAAAGAATTAAACAATAATAATAACAATAATGTCAACGCCTGAATATCGTTCGGATATTGAGTTGAGAGAGTTATTACAACAGATCGTCGCTAACACAACTCCTTCAAAAACTACCATGATATCGATAAGTTCGACCAATCCTGAATTTAGCGAGTTTCCAACTGCAATTACAGTAAAAGAAATAGCATTAGCTCAGTTACGTGTTATTATAGCTGGCATAATATTGAATCAAAACCATTTGGTGGACAACAACCAAATAATTCATTAGTATTCGCAAATAAAAATAAGTCTGATGGAACTCCGGATTGGCAAGTAGTTAGTATTCCAACTGGCAGTTATCAGATAGAGCAAATTAATGAAGAATTTCAGCGCAGAATTAAGTCTATAACTGGAAAAGAGTCAAAGATAGCAATTACTGTATACGAACCAACATTATCGTCGGTAATTGAAATACATTCTCCCGACTATGCTGTGGATATTTATCAAAGTTCGATTAGATCAGTGTTAGGATGGCCTGAAGTAGCACCGGTTTATCAGGTTCCATCAGAACCACAGCGATCTGACTTCATCATAGATGTTAAAAAATTTATACAACTTCCAGAATATAGAAAAAAAAAATATCCATTTATGGAGAGCACTACACTAACTTATCGAGATTATACGCATTATACTTATTTTATAAGTTTCATTCAAGGTAAGAAGGGTTTAGCAAGAATATCTACACTTGATGTCAAGCAAATTAACTCATTATCAAGACCGATTAAATCTGAACATGAACGCGTGTTAAATGATCTTAAAAATTTACTTTCCAGCATCAATACTTTTTATAAAGACGATTTAAAAAATCAGATAATTGAAACAATGCAACATCTAAATCAAGTTGCAGCAGACTTAGAATATGTAAACAAGGCTATTGTTGACAGAGAAAAAATAATAAACGTGCCGGCAGATAGATTTTTTAGTTTTTATATAGTTAATGAAGATAACCCAATTCAACATGCAAGTCATAAGCGATTATTTAATAAAGTATTTCTAAAATATTATGGAATTACAGAAGAACAACTATCAACATTTATAATACCTGGATTGGACTCCGAGAAGTTAAAAATATCAGTTAGTGATCTTATTGATGAACATTTTAAAAGAATATGTAATTCATAGAAAAAATTAATTCCACTCCTAGCAGTTCTCAAATATAATAATGACCCATATTGGTCAGGTCGTCACATCTCGCCTAATGTTGTTAATATAACATCAACCATCGCACTGAATTTAGTACGCGATATAATTGATAGCAGCTACC
Source organism: Potamilus streckersoni (assembly GCA_016746295.1). Classification (NCBI taxonomy): domain Eukaryota; kingdom Metazoa; phylum Mollusca; class Bivalvia; order Unionida; family Unionidae; genus Potamilus; species Potamilus streckersoni. The sequence goes on along the minus strand of JAEAOA010002330.1, from coordinate 2,243,543 downwards.
ACGTCGACCTCTCTAAGTCTAATCAGGCCCAGCAGGGATATATATTATATTCGTCCAGTATTCAAACACCCCCAGTGTGGCTTATTGTATCTGAGCCAATAAATCAAGTCTATCTGCGTGTACATAATCCATTATTGTCGAGAATGAATTTCAAACTAACAAATCAGGGTGGAAATATTATTGACTTAAGGAACGAAACTCTATATATTAATTTATACATACGCTCGTAGAGTGGTCTAGATAAAATATTTGGTTAACTCCCCTTGACAGTCAAGAGCAGCAGGGAGGGGGAAGGACAACAATTTGGTCGTTTTACAAGTAAGCAAAATCACCTGACAAGGTCAGGAAAAATAACTCAATAATAATGTAACAAACTGAGCTAACTTAACCGTGTGGAAATATACTCAGTTAGAGACTTTGGTTTAGCGTTATTGACCTTTTTCAGCCTCTGTAGGAACCTTAATTTTTCGTTAAGGACTCGAGCAAACTTTTGTAGGGTTCACCCTCCCTGCTTGCTAACATATATCAAGAATGCCAGCCTTAAATAATCTTTACTCAAAAATCAAGTTTAAAATGTATTTACCATGAATATTAAATTAAATATTTACATTCATTTAAACTTGGCACAATTTTAATACTGTTAAATTTTAGAAAGAAAATAAAATAAGGTGACGTACTGGTTCACAAATTATCTTACATGATAACATTCAATTATGATAATACAGTAGGTTTTGACACTATTACTCAGTAATAACTCCTTACAAAATTTTTATTTTTTGTACATGGTGAATTAACTGTAATTAAAGGTGGCATGAAGTAACAAAATGGTCACTTCATAAGGTGTTGTAGACTTCAGTCAGATTCATTTAGGTAGACATTGTGCATAAAGATTTTACTTCTCTCCTTTTTTTAAAAAAAAATATATGAATGTATCCCATAGGGTATTGAAAGAAAGGTTATCGATATTCTTTCCACAATAATGGTGGACGACCACGTGATACGAATATGGCCGCACCCATAGAAACAAAACTAGGCTGTTACTATGAAAATGTGTCCGTTTTGTAAGTGTCATGTCATAGTATACAAAAAATATATAGAAAATACTCCAATGCTGTAAGTACTATATCACTGATGTGTGTATGAAAATGTTCCAGTTTTTAAGTACAATATCATAGCCGTGTGTATAAGAATGTCCGTTTCATGTGTGCCTTGCCAATACAGTATTGTAACGCATATGCCGGCTCACGTCTGAGTGAAACAAGCAATCTCTGCGTGAGCCTAGCTTGAGGTCAACGTTAACTATCTTCTTTCAAAGACCCGACAAGATGATGATAACAGAACCGGTAGCAAACTGTTCAATTATCTGAATAAGCAGCAGATAAGTTTCTGAAGTATTTATTGAACAAATAGAACAAGGATTCATTATTATTCGTAAATAAACAATTATTATCAGTAAACTTAAACAAAAATCTCTTGTAAACATCATGTTCTCGTCTCCTTCATAGTTTGAAGGGTGAGAAAAGAAGATATTATTAGTCAATCATCAAATGTGTACGAGTCTGTTCTTTGTGTGAGTTTATATTTAAGCACCACGAATGTCTCAACAGTTTTTAATACAACAGAAATATTCATTCTTTCAATCAAATGCGTATGTTGAATTGCTGGTGAGTTTTCTCTCACATTAGAAATTAAAGTAGTCTCCCCTTGTATAATAAAACCTCAATATATGCATCTTTCTATGTGGAAATATAGGTTGTAATTGAAGAAAATTGTTTGGTTAACGGAACTGTGTAATTTGGGCTAAACAACGTGATGATAACAGAGCCAGAAGCAGCCTGCACAATTTGAATCGACGGATCTACTTTGTATTGGGACTATATGCACTGAATGGTGGCTCCTTCAAGTACTATTAGAAACAGCATTTCCTGCTATTAGACTACGATTCACATGACTATACATTTTCCACGTGTACATTACCATTTAAGGCTAACAATCGTACCTCTATATTGGAGTACAATAGCTAAATACAATCAGTTTTCTATATGTCAATCAGATTTAATGCCGATGTTTAAAAAATTATTTCTTCTATTGAGATAAAAACAATAAAAAAATCTATTTTCATGGACGATAACATAAAATGGAAAGATGACGGTTTTCGTGTTGTGTAAATTAACTTTCATGTAGTTACAAAGTGGTAGCCTAGATACTAATTGACTTCCCTTGACCTTGACCTTAACCTATGGGGCATTGGGTATAACTATAAATACATGAAACACTATCAAGTGAAGATATGCGGCAGACAAACGCCTTCATTAGTTTAAATGTTATGTCTGAACTTGGAAAGAGACTGCTGATATATATTTTTGTTGGCTGTGACCTTAAGCTTAAGACTGTGGCTATGGTATCTCAATTTTTTAACATACAACTTGGTTCATTATCCCCGGCCAGCTTTGACTTAACTAAGTACATGGGGACATTTATCTCGTGACAGACGTGTGGTTGTTATATATATATATATATATATATATATATATATATATATATATATATATATATATATATATATATATATATATATATATATATATATATATATTATATTCAGCTGTCACAAAGTTATGGGCTGCACATACATATCTTAACAGAATTATGGACAAATGTGTTAACATTATATGCATAATATAATACGGTTGTAAAACATGCACCGGTAGTCATATCATAATGACACCAGCAATGTCCTTTGCTTGACCTTGACAAGTGCCATAGAACATGGTATGCAACGCACTCTCTGTATCATATACATACATTCGTACTAATATTTTACACAGCTTCAAAGCTACTTTCTGAACAAATAAAATTGGATATGTTAACATTTAAGACAGTACCATGTTAATGTATAGGGAACCATGTCAGATTGTGTGTTGGCTTCCGTTAGTCTCGAGAGACGATGGAAATACGCCCATGAAAGGTGTCCCAGTTTGTAGTTGTGCAGCGTCTTCTGTGGCTATAAAGCCCCACACGGGAGAGGCAATCCTTGCTGAAGTTGCTGCACTTGAAGTTTGAGTCAGGTCTTGTTTGGAACTTCATCCTCTTCCTCTGAGATCTTTTCTCATCGGCGAGCTTTCGTAACTTTTCCTCGCTGGCTTTCAGACCTGTGAACAGAGCATGTCGCCAGCTGGACTTGTCGAGGACAAACTTTTCCCAGGTGTTGACCTCGATCCCAAGAGCTTTCATATCGTGCTTGCAGATATCCTTGAAGCGAAGATGTGGCCGTCCGATTGATCTTCTGCCTGAGGTAAGCTTAGAGTAGAGAAGGTCTTTGGGGATCCGTCCATCATCCATTCGACGTTGGCAAAGGAGTGTGACTATGCTGGGAATTTTTGGCCTGTTGAAGCACCTCGTTGTTTGTCACACGATCGCTCCAGGTGATCCCGAGTATGCGACGGAGACAACGCATGTGAAAGGCACACAGTCTTTTCTCCTGAGAGGCGTACAGGGTCAAAGTTTCGCTGGCGTACAGGAGAGATCTAAGCACGCAGGTACGGTACACGGAGATCTTAGTGTTCAATGTCAGCTTGCTGTTGTTCCACACTCTCTGCGGAAATCTAGAGATAGTTGTTGACGCCTTTCCAATCCGCTTGTTGATCTCTGAATCGAGTGAGAGGTTGTTGGTGATGGTAGAGCCAAGGTAAGTGAACTCACTGACTACTTCTAGTTTGTAATTGTTGATAATTATGCTGGAAGGGTCTGCGTCCTGAGCCATCACGTTGGTTTTCTTTAGGCTGATGGACAAGCCGAATTCATCACATGCTTTAGTAAAGCGGTCCATCAGGCGTTGGTAGTTCAGATTCTGTGTGAGTGACTGTAGCAACATCATCTGCAAACAGTATGTCCCTAATAGTTGCTTTCCTTACTTTGCTCATTGCCTTCAGTCGTGCCAGGTTGAACAGTCTGCCGTCTGAGCTCGTGTGCAGGTAGATCCCTTCTGTGGACGTCTCAAAGGCGTACCTAAGCAGGACAGCGAAGAAGATGCCAAAGAGCGTGGGGGCAAGGACACAGTCTTGTTTCACTCCGCTGTGGATGTTGAATGGTTCGGACGATGAACCATCATACTGCACTGTGCCTTTCATGTCTTCATGGAAGGACTGGACCATGCTTAACAGCTTTGGAGGGCATCCAATCTTCGTCATGATTTTGAAGAGTCCGTCTCTGCTGACCAGATCGAATGCTTTTGTGAGATCTATAAAAGCCAGGAAGAGGGGTCTGTGTTGTTCCCTGCACTTCTCCTGCAGTTGCCTAACGGAGAAGATCATGTCGATTGTGGACCTCTCCGCCGGAATCCACACTGAGACTCTGGATACACTCTGTCGGCAAGCGACTGCAGTCTGTTTAGGATGACTCTAGCGAAGACTTTACCCACGATGCTGAGAAGTGATATGCCCCTGTAGTTGTTGCAGTCACTTCTGTCGCAATTGTTCTTATACAGAGTTATGATGTTGGCGTCTCTCATGTCCTGAGGCACCGCACCTTCATCCCAGCACTGGGATATATGGATATAAGCATATTCAGTTTCATCACTTTAAATGTGAATTTTTCGTTCACAATTTCAGAAAAAAATATATGCATATTGGTATGTGACCATACCTTTGTGGCAAAGGCTATAGAAGTCACAAAAAGTCTTAAAATTGAAATGGCTGACTATACCTTTGCAGATAAGATCTTGATAATGGTAAAATACAATATGAAATATTTTATTTTCATTGCCTAAAAACAGCTTTCTGAAGTACAGTCCGTCCATTAAAAATAATATTGATCTTTCAAAATGGATTGTTAAATTTTGTCACATGACATGATCTGACCATAGGTCATGATGCATGAATATATTTCTTTTTATCTCACTGTCCTTGAGAGTTTGTGAGCTATAGGCTAGATACAAAAATAGATAATACTGATATGTAATCTAATCCTTCATGTAAATACCATTAAAAATAAATGCTAAATTTAAAAGTTACGATTTAAACACAAGTTTAATTAAATTACTTTCATTGACATTAGAGTTACATTCCTAACATAAAGAGTGAGTAAACGTCACACATGACTTTGATTTTGGTGATAGGATCATGCTATTGATACACATAATATTTTCATGATAAACCCTTAAACTTCCATTTTTTTAAACAGAAAAACATTTAGTCAATCATCTTCAAGAATATTAATCAGTTCTGAGACATTGTCTTAGAGATTTGTTCCACGAAAATGTCAAGTGACAACATTCAGTCATGATATACGGCTATACAAAGTTTATTTTTCCTTTTTTATTTAAAACGTCTGCAAGCTACAGCTCCATACAGATACAGTAAAGTCAAACCTCCAACCTTTAAATGGAAATCATGAAAGTGTCAAATTTTATATTTTGTCCTACATATGTGTAAACGTTTACTGGTGTAAGTTTACTGGTGTCAAATTTTAAACTTTGTCTCACATACCCAGTTTCGTACCTCAACTTTCAAACCACTTTCAATCAGGTTCAGAGTTACAGACAGTACACTAAATGTAACATTAACCCGTCACTGTATCCTTTAGCAAAACATTACTACAAACTCTTTAGTTTCGATGCGTACATTTATAGAATATATCCAGCCAGCAAGTTAGTCTCAGTCAACCTTCGAAGCAGAATCATTTTGGAAGGTTTTGTACAAAATTACATAAGTATTCGTGTACTCTCCTTCCACGTTGTTTTGTTAAAGACGCACGTGGCCAGTATCAATTGGACAAATTTCACTCCGGATGATTGCTTGCGTAAACATAGTAGTATAAGAAAAGGCCTATTTCAGCCCAACGACCCCTATCCCCACACCCTCCAGACCTCCAAACAAATACAAAATGACCACTTCTCTCTGTCCTAAACTATCACCCCCAATGATATACACATACAATTGTAAAGCAGATCCTAGTTCATAACATGTATACCTTACTTGCTAATATCAGTTATCTAATCAATATCATCTATAGAACCAGCCAAGTTAGAACATGTATATCTTACTTGATAACATCTGCTACCTAATCAATATCATCGTATAGAGCATAGTCAAGTTTTAAAAACCCAACCCCTACACAAAATCCAAAGTCAAATATTCTTTAACTACACAAAAAACTGGTTAAGTGGTAGATATATTCTTTAAGGAAAGGAGGATGTGAGCCCAAATATCTTCTTTTCACACCCTCCAATCCTTCAAATAAATATAAATTACCTCTATGAGAGACCTTAAAAACCCAACCCCTACACAAAATCCAAAGTCTATAACTATACAAAATACCTAGGTAATTTAATCAATAATCACGCTAAGATCCAAGCTATAGAACACCTGTTGCAAAATACCTAGGTAACGTAATCAATAATTGCGCGAAGAACTAAGTTATGTATCAGATGTTAATAATTCTTTGGAGACCGAGCCAAGTAAAATGTTTTAATAATGTTGTATACGTCATACAGAGATCACGTGATTAGAAGGAATATTATCGACTAAGGAAATACTGTAATACTCATACGTGATTGGAAGTTTCCAGAACATGAAATACTCTAATACACATGCGTAAACGCCTGTATCAAAGGCAGATACACGTCTAATCACGCAGTTTGAGGAAACGCTTCATCAGATAACAGCTATACTGAGCGGACATTTACAAGGCGAAAGGGTAAGTACATTATTTATATTTCATCACCAATGATTAATGTTTCAACTGTTGACATTAAAAATACTTAATTATCACTATGATAGAGACTAAACTTTACTTTACCACTCACACAACGACGAGATTCCAACAAATCTTTTATTTGTGGCTTGTTTAGAGGATATTTGTTGTCGATAAAATATACCTTTGACCGATCGAGATCAATTGCAAGTTTAGTATATTTTTGTTGGCTAATCGGACTATGAAAGTTTTTAAATTCCGCTAGTAACCTTTGATACAATTGTTCGAGATAATTAAAATACTCACTGTCATCAGATCTGATGAGCGAAAGTTTTAGCTTATCACGTGTTCCACTAAAACATATACCTGATGTTTCATTATTGATTTCAACTGTCAATTGTTTGCCATCCATCATTAGGTATTTGATCTTCCTACTGTAGCTATTTGTCACTGTTAAATTTTCAAACATCATTTTATAAGTTTAGATAAAATTTCAGTTGGAAAAGGTAATGTCAAGTATAGATCTATTATCATGACAATACCCAAGGGCAAGTGTATCTACTCCATTTTCGCAATAACGCTTATCATCAAAATTACACAATCCTCGTTTGATAATGACATCTGTTTCGAGCTTATGATGATTAGTCCGAATAGCCATAGCTCTTATAAAACTAACACCGCCATCAAGCGCATACTTATAGTCATCAAATTTCATAAACTTTTTAACAAAATCTCGAGGCAGACCTTTCGCTTTTTTCGTTTTTTTTTTATTATCGTCTAATAATACGGCATACATTTTGCTACGTAATCTGATAAAATATTTGATAGCGCTCGAGTTCATTTCATCTTTGAACATGCCAATCGCCTTTTTTTGTGTCGTCATGAAATTTACTGTCACGTGGGTAATCAGAAAGATCAAACAGATGTCGATTATTATACATGTCCTGATAGATGTCCTCGCATTCGATTTCATACACGAGTGAATCAGTATCAGTAAACAATAATCTACTGGCCGGCCATTGAATTTTAACAAAAGTATAATGAAAATCGTACATCAGCCACTTTGATAAATCTAACACTGAAGCTCCAACGTAGATCGGCTTGTTTAGTTTTAGATTTATTTTCTTCTTTGTATCGCAACAAGATTCTCATTAAAAATTTTCATGCTCACAAAATCATCGTCTGACACAAGTTTGTTTCTACGATTGATATCATTAACTAGTTCGATATTTACGCGTCTCCTACTATTCTCCATCGTCTTACCAAACACGGAATTGTTCATCAGTTTAAAGAAGTTTTTCTCAAAATCAGTTTTGCTATAGCTCTTCTTGAAGTGTTCGAGTTAATATAACCTCTCATCCACGGCGACTGATTAAATTTTAGTACACGATGAACTTTTCTCAACACAAGACCAGCATCGACTGCTTGTTTTAAAACTTTGTAATGCAAAACATAATTACGTTTATGAAGCAAATTTGGTACTAGTTTTTTGACCATGGAATGTTGTCTTGGTGATGCTAACGCTTGTTGTTCTTTTGATAACAAACTATAATCTATAACCATCGATTCCGCGCAGAAAGGGTAATCGTTATGCAATTTGTGTAGCCAAGTTGGATAATCAAGATCAACTTCAACGAAATATGAAACATCTTCGGGTATCTTTTTTTCTGTTTCAGATAGAAATCGATCAGCCGTGATCCAGTGAAATCCACCAAGAGGCATTGGTTCTATCATTGAACCACCGTAAAGATTATTGCAATCCAGATAAACTATATACTTCGAGGGAAGCTCAGGGTTATACATTTTCAAATATTTGTTGCTTGCTTCAGCATATTTTTTTGGTGATCATACTAATACCGCCTCTGATACCTTTTTCGATAAAATTGAACATATCGACGTCAGTCAGTAATTCCAACCTTACCTTACTAAACTTTAGCAGAGCATCCCATGACAACCCAGGGGCAGAATAATACCAACAAGGATCTAATCCGTAATTATTATAACTTACTTCTCGAAAACTTTCAAAAACATCTGCTAATAATAACACGTCAGTTTTCAGGTATAAATCATGATAATCACCAAAAGTCTCACAATCAAACTCTTTCCAGATATCTTGTGCATACTTGTACTCGTCATCGGTTATATTTTCATTTTTAAGTTGTGAGTAAAATTTATCTTTGTCAGGTAAAGATGTTTCATCAAATTTACTCCAGTCGTCGAGATATTCGTATGGAAAAACTCCTTTTTTAGCTAGTAGATTAAATTTATCTCCAAAACAGTCTCTTAGGTTATGAAATTTACTACAACCTTTTACTAGCTCATCTAACGATGCTGCCATAAACTGCAAGCTGTCAATAAAACGCAATTTACCTAGCGTAACTGACATATACTTTTCAAAATTATTTGGAATGCATTTGATGACGTTATCGAGTTTTAGACGAGCTTTTATCTCAGGATCACCAAAAGCTTCCACGATAATATGGCTATCATATTCTCGAAAGTTGTGAAGAATAACTGGAATAAAATCTGGAGCATGAAATTTTAAATTACACTGATTATGAGCCGCTCCACGGTACTGTCCGGTCAAATGGCAATGGTCATGTACTTTTTTGTTATCGTCAAAAGCTTTTTCACAAATATGACAAATTTCTGCTTGCTCGTGATCAGATTCTTGTTGAGGTGTTAATTTTAACATTGGATTTACTTTTTTCAAACGATAAGTAATATTATCAACTTCATTAATCAACTGCTTGAGAAGCCAGACAGCTGGATTTTTACCACGATAGTATTGGATTGGTTTAGATAATCTAGAATCAGTACAACAAACTACCTTGTACGCTACTCCACATGGAACATGATTTTGAACTTTTCTTGTACTCGATTGATTAGGATTATTTTCTACAGCAAGTACAGGTTGAAGTAAACATTCAAAATCAGCGTATATGACGAAAGGAATTTTTAGTTTATGATTATGATGGACAAACTGTAACACACTAGCTTTTTTAGACGGCATTGTTATTCTTTGTACATCACTACAATACTGCAAATGTTTTTGTAAGTTTTCATGGTTATTACAACCGTGCAAGCAGCGATAACAAAAGAACGTTTTCGTTTTTCGTTTATTGTACTGTCCACCAACTAGTCCATGAAAGTTTTTGATCCAAACGTAATGATTTTTATAAAACAGTAAATTGATAGTCGATTGTGAAGCTTTTTCTGAAATATATATCGGATAGACGTTTTCTTTTTCATCTAATCCGAAAACGTTAATCGAAACATTATTTTGCTTTTCAAATTTTTGTATTCGATTTTCTGCCACTGGAAAATCAATACCAGAACAATTTAATCTTGGCACGTGACTGATACTTCTCAACCCCATCAGCATTTTTTCTGCTGGAAATAGCGCGGAAAGAACAGCCCATTGGAAACATTTGTTATCTACGTTTTTGATGTTTATACAACATCTTTTACTTTTTATTTTTGGTGGCAGGTCGATGTACGCACTACCTCGTAATGCGTCATATTTCATCGTGTGAAACAATATTTCTTTGATCATTTCAAACTTCCAACCTGAACCTAATTCAGTAAATTCTTCTATTTTTTCCAGATTTCTTGGTGCATTTCATCAACTAGTGACAAAAGATCAGTCAAAAGTAAAACACGTCTGGATTTCGCGTTGATGTAAGGTTCTGCAATTTCCTTGCTAGTTGATTCTTCCGTCACAAGTAGCTTCGAAATTATAGTATGATATTGCACTAATAATCTGATACTTTTGTGTTTTCAAGCTCATGTTTTACGGTTGTCTGTAGCAGATGAAAGAGATTTGTTGCAGTAAAATTTATCAGTACGATTCGATTATCGAACCGATAACTGTTGTCAAATCTTGTAAAGGCAGTCGCTATTTTTTCAGGTACTCTCATAAGGCTCTTTTTGGCTATATCACGCAATCGCAACATTGCTATACTATAATCTAATGTCTAATTGATTGTTTGATCGATAATTTACCTCACACAGCGCATGCGCCAGGTTGAAAAAACAATTAGAGTTATAAAAATCACTATAGTATAATGACACAAAATCTAACAAGCGCTTATGAGCAAGAGGTATATCACGTTCACCCAAAGTACAACCTATACGCTGGAAATGCATTAGGTTCGGTTATTAACATCAAAACTAGAAATTCTGTTGGCAAAGCAACGTCAGCGAGTTATGAGATGAGAGTGAAGGGAGATAATGTCAAGAGAATGGAGATGTTTAGAAAAGATTTTATTTACACGTTGTTCTGCAACGAAATTCCAGAGGGACAGCGTGTATATCATGTGAACGGTGCAGTCACTGATGATAATATCGAAAACTTATCTTTACAAAACGAGTTTCAGCCGCATCCGGTCTTTGATTTATACGAGGCTAACGATCGCGGTATTATTAGAAACAGAAAAACTAAAAAAGTTCTTGGTACTATAAGCAATATGGGGTATCTCGTAGTAACTGTTAGAGGAACACTAGTCGATAAATTTACTTATAAATCTCATCGTTTTGTTTACGAGGTATTTCATGGATCTATACCCGATGGTCTGGTCATTAATCATATCAATAACGTAAAAACAGACAATCGATTGGAAAATCTAGAACTAGTGACGCAACAGGAAAATGTGAAAAAAGGACGAGGTGGTGGTATTAATTATAGATGCCCAGCAAAACCTGTTGTTTCGTTAAATCTCGAAACGGACGAGGATATGAAATTCAAATCGATTACAGCTGCGGCGAGATATTATAATATACATCCTATGACAGTAAAATTTGTAGCTGATAGAGTAACAAGATCAGCTTTTTCAAGCGAATACAATGCTAGGATTTGTTTTAGATATGATGATTAATAATATTTTGTAATTCGGTTTTAGTCAAACAATGATGAGCAAATGCTATAACATCATTACGATCAAATTTTAAAGTCGTTACTGCACTTTCATTAATTTTATCTTTTTCTGCTGCTGTTAATAATATTTTATGAGAATCACCTTGCATCACAATAACGTCAACGGAGTATACACTATAACCCGACAAGCATTTTCTTACAGCTTCAGCTAGCTCGTTGTAATTTAATATATTAACCTTTTGGTGATATTTTACCTCGTCGGTCATCTTATAATAATAAATTAGATAAAAATATATTATAATAATGGACGTGATGAAACGACTCGCTGAATTATACGCAGAAGATACCACTGCAAGAGATGTAAACATTAACGATAAAGTTGCAGACAATATTACAATCACTAACGATATGAATGACAAATCTGTTGATTATAGCGAAGATGATATTTTATACAACAACGAGTCTGACGATGATGATAAAATAGTCACCGTCATTGATAGATCAAATTACAGCAGAACAACCACTCGAAAATATAATGTCAAGTATCACATTGCTAAAAAAAATGAAATTTAATTTTACTGTTGCCGAGAAACCACAGTTTTGGCAGCTGATCAAACCTTTCTTAAACATTAACATTCCAGGCCGACAGAAAAATATCAAATTCGATTTCATATTTGTTAAAACTTTTAATCAAATGACGATCTCTGACGATCGCAAGCAGTATCTAATATCGTTATGTAAACCAGTAAAATGTAAATCTGCCAAACGAAAGTATGAATTAATTTATAATAGCATTATATCACCACGCCATTTGACTAAACTTTTATCTCCTTTTTTCCTAATCACTTTTTCGATAACGAAAACATCTTGTTCAGTTTTCTGTAGTTCCTGTTCGTAAAAACTACCTATGAAAGGTTCCCCTGCCAGATCTTTTAACGCGTACGTTACATGTATTGTTAAAAGTACTTTATCAACAACAAATACTTCTTCGCTCCAGTTCGGAGTAAATCCTTTTGCAAATACATTTTTTATCAAAGAAATTATAACTTTATCACCAACCTTAAATTTATGTCTGCGGTACATGTTTTCATTTGCTAATATCAGATTTTTAATCGCGTCATTGGGTGACATTTTAATAGTTCGATGTTTCGTGTTATTATACTTGTCCACAATTTGAGAAAGGTCATCGATGTACCTGTTTGTGTTTTTAGCTGTCAAATGTTTGTGTATTTTTTCGTTTAACGTGCGATTAAATCTCTCGACAACAACTCTTTTACCCTCGTTTCCTGTAACGTATTTTTTTATATTATTTTGTTCTAGAAACTGCTCAAACTTTTTGATAAAAAACTCTGCTCCGTGATCAGTCCAGATTTTATTTGGTTTTCTTTCTGTACTCGTTATTATTTGTTTTAGCGCATCACTCATTGAAGTTCCTGTCTTATCCGAAACAGGTACACTGAAAGCGTATTTGCTAAAAACATCTATAACATTAAGCAAATACCTTTTTGGAGCGCCATCAGCGCCAACATTAAACTGAGCTAGATTAGATACATCCACCAAATCTATTGCCCAGATATCATCTACACCATTAGCGACAAGTTTACGTCGTGGGAACTTTTTTTTTTAGGTCAATGTAGTTCGACTCCAAGATCATCATATAATTCTTTACCGAGTCCAAGTTTATATTTTGCTCCAATCATTCCCTGAACAAATCTTCTATCAAAACGTTCTCGTAGATTTATTGGCTCCATATCACGTAATTCGTCTAACATTACTTTATCACAATCTGCTTTCGAGTTTTCATGATCACGATAACAGATATCATGACGCATCGCTATTGCATCCACTTGATTGTAAGGCTCTTGTCCTGGCAATGGATTAAAGTTTTCATCTAGTTGTTGATCTAGCGGATTGTAAGGTCCTGTATACCGATGACCTGGCAAAGTCCAACCGCCATTTGGTTTTGGTAATTTACCAATAAATTTGTGTATATCTATACCTGTACCTATTATTTCTCTGTTGTTACAACATTGACAGTATGCGACAATTTTATTTTGCTCAAGACACAAGTCTCTGTCAGAATCACAGTTGCATATCATTCTCTATTTTTAGTCGTCTACTAAAATAACCTCCCTGACAACATTAGGATAACCAGCTCCCAGTGACTTTTTCTTTAAAAACATATTTTTTCTTTTTCCACAGATTATACAATACATTTTAACATCATCCTGTTGTTTTTTGTTTTTTCTGTTGTTTCATTAATATTTTCTGTTTTAGTTCTACACTTGATACAATATGTTGACATTATTATACTTGTAAGTTTAGATAAAATTAATTGCAATCTCATCATTAGCGTGAGAAGGTTGCTTATCAAAGTGTAAAAAAAAATTAAAAATTGAGATTTCTGCTCATCTGTCGGATAAACATTATACAATAATATCCGCAAGCAGACGTTCCAACAGGTTGGAGTTGATTTGATGAATAATATACCTTTTTATATTTTTTGTTCATATACTTTTTTATTACATCGCTTGGAGGAAGTCCAAACGAGTCAAAATAATTATTATTATAAACTTCAACCCAATGCGTACCGGATCCGTCATTGAAATCTTGCAAATTTATCACACACGAACTTACAGCTGACGGCGATTTTATTACTGTGAGTTCGTCTTTAGAATAAACTCCGTGAAATCCAGGAACTGCTTTTAACTTATTAATTATATCAAAATTACTCAACGGGGTGGTCGTGTTCCCGGTAATGTTAGGCCACGTCCGATTCCTAAAAGATTTGGCAGCAGACTTCCAGCTAGTCCCGCCAAAAGTGGAGCGAAAGGAATAATTCCTCCTTGTTTCGCTTGTTTGCGTTTTGTTGTTTTCTTTTTTTTTTGTTGTTGTTGTTGTTTTCTTTTTTTCTGACGATTTTGTTTTTCGTTGCGGCATTATAATATATCATTTACATAAGATTTACAATTTTTTTATTCCACTTCCGCGAATGATACCATTTCCCTCAACTGCTTTTTTCGTTGCGCCAGAGACTGCTCCTGACATTGCTGCTAGTCCTAATGTTCCCAACACCGGCAAAACTTTAGGTATTATTGTGCTAGCTAATACTAATAAAGCTGGACCAAGAAAACCACCTTTGACAACAATGTCGTTTGCCAGCGCTGTTATCTGTGCAGCACTTAAATTTAACACAAACGTTTTTTTACGATTACACTTGTTTACTCGATTTTTTGTCAGCATTAATTTTGTTAAAACACCATCAGAAATATTAGGATTGATTTTTAATGAAACCTCTTCTCGCTTTGCAACAGCAGCTACTAATATTTTGACTTGACCATCGGTCAAATATACTTCTTTTACAATATATTTTGTCATTCTATTTAACAACTGTAGATTAAACTTGAACTGTCATTTTACCTCCAACAGAATCTATCGTGATAAATCTATCACTAATCACTAATGCGTATACGTACAACGGCGCTATTGGAACCTCTCCAAGTGTCCAGGTAATTTCAATATCCGCTGTGTTGTCTACAGCTCGCTCGCTATGTTTACTAACATCAAAATGAAATATAGGATAAAGTGTACGAAATTCCTCTGCTGATATCTGAGATCCATCTTCAACATCCTGATATTTTTGAATTGCGTCAAGCAGATACATGTACGGTCGAGAAATATTTTTATTAGCGTCATCTGAAAAATTACATTCTATATCTCGTTCTGGATATTGCTTCGAATTTAGTCTAGCGTATATTCGTCTGACATCAGCGTGGTCAAATATTGCATTATTTTGTTGATGGTTGCCTCGTCGGAGGGTGCTGTTGAAATACAACAAATATTTGTCTCGGCAGTTGTTCGCTTGCTGTTGTTGTGACCCGCCATGTGTAGTCGGTAGTATTTGGAACTGCTGTCTGATATACCTTATGCTGCTTAAAATACATTCTGTTTGTATGCTTATCAATTGTGCTATTTAGTTCTGACATTTTTGTGATCGACGGTGTTATACGTGGCATCCATAGAGCACGTTTGTTTATGATAAACTGTACATCAGCCCCTCCAGATCTAAACAAGCAATCGTTTTGTTTTGCTCGATCTAAAACAAGAGTATGTTTTCCTCCGCGAAATACTTTATCATGATCGCGACAAAAGCCGAAAATCATACTTAGTGGAAGCATCATTGTAATTTGACGTGATCCTGCTGCAAGTTCTCTTCGCCTGGCAAAGCCTTCATTATAACGTGGATTTTTCACGTCAAGTATGTTAAGAATAAAATCTAACATTGCAACGGCGTCTACAGGCTGCTCCGGGTGGCGTTATATTAAGATTAGTAAAAGCTGTAATAAGTGAGAGTCTCACAGCATCTGCATTAGCAGCTGCACCTGGTGCTGCTATACCTAGTGCGTCTGCATTAGCAATAAGATTATTTCTCACAATTACAAGATCTGCAGCAGCATCAGCTCCGTGCACCATAACACCTCTCTTTAAAAATTCAGTTGATTCAGCTATACCCCGTCCAGTATCTTTAAACCACATCATGTTGGTTGCAGTTGTTCTCGAGTAATCATCTGAAAACGAAATAATATTTAAAATTGTACTTGCAACTTGTAGATGACATGAAATATCTTCTATAGTTTGATTGGCCAGTTGATATCTAGCACTTTTGAATAAACACCAGCCGTTATTTATAAGAGCTACTTCTGCTCCAACTGCAATTGCAGCAGGTGGATTGGCTACTGTCATAATCTGACCACGAACTTCTAACATAGCCTTATGTGGCAGTAGAAATACGTCTTCGTCTCTGGTGTTAAAGGTTCTAATACTAGATTTATTTGGTTCGTTAGAATTCTCATCGAGATACTCAACATACTCAAATTCTGTCACATCGTTGTCGATGTCATGAGTTTCTGTTAACTCGAGATAATTTTTAACAGACATTTTATTTATTAGATTATATAAAAATTTTATTGCGGCACTGTTACTTTAGATATTAATTTTTTTATGATCTGTTCGCCCTTTGGTGATAATAATTTTTTTGTTGTTGTTATCATAGCTCGTTGAATTTCTTTTGTTGGAGCGATTTCTGAGATAGCTTGTTTTATTTCAGATGCAGTCGGTGGATCTCCTTTTATTTTATCAGCTATTTTTTGCCCCACCACAGTCCCAGCGGCAGATGCAGCCCCAGTTGCAAAAGCTTTATCAGCGTCAATAGCAATTGGTGCAACTTTACGCGCTATACCCAGGATATTTTCAATAACTTTAGTAAAAATATTTCAAAAAAATCCTCCTACTATTTTTGTTCGATATTTTTTTCTTTGTTTCATTATATTTGATGTTGTATAATTTTTATTATTGCTCGGGTAGGTGCAAATAATAAGTTACAACTTCATTATTAAAATGCAACTGTTTTCCTGAGTAATCTGTCAACTGCATTATTATACTTGATATTTGATCTTCAACGTTTAACGGATAATAGATAATATGTCGTGGAGTTATTTGCATGAGAGAACCTGGCGGAACTTCTGGTGAAAAACTTTAAATCGTTTGACCTTTGCTGCCTTTTGATGTATAAGAGCCAGAAGCAATAGAGCAATTTACTAATATCGTATTTACTTCTGTTATATTTACTGGCAGTTCACTGTCATACGTAAGAGCCTGATCAAGTGCAGTGTAAGTTTTTTCAGTAAATCCTAACAGTTGTGCAATACTTCTTTCTCTTGGTTCAAGACTGATTACTATATTTTTCAAAGTTATCCTAGCTCGCAATGTGTTATAATTCGCTGCCAACTCAAAGTTATCAGCCACACCGTCAGCTTTTGTTATGAGCTCTTTGATTGTTCTGTTTAGATCAGTAATATTATAAGCTCCTTGTGGAATTTTTTTTTGTTGTAGATACTGAAGATGTTGTAATCACAGTAAACCACATTTCATCGTTAATATCATTTTTCACGTAAGGCATAGCATTCCAGCAAGTACAAGAAATTAATCCAATCTCATATTGTTTTGCAGGATCTAGTTGTATAGGAGGAATATAATTGACTGAAAAATTTGCACTATCTTTAGCAGACTCACTAGAGTCTAGCAATAATGTTGTTGGCATTTTTTATATTATATCATTTTACAAAATTAAGTCACGGTGTAAAGTTTCATATTCGTCAGATGTTAATAATCCGCTCGATCTTCGATGATCAAGTATGTCAATGATTTCATTATCAATTTCAACACTATCATTCCCAGCTTCTTTTGATGATATTAATAACATTAATCTACCTATCATTTCAGTAGTTGATGTAAATATTTTTACACCAGTTCCTGTTTTTCCTTTTCTATATTTTCTACACGATTTTTATCAAAAGTAAAAACTTTCCTTCTAAAACTCTACCTATCACCAAAACCGTTTTGTCTACCACTTTCTGATGTTCTTTCAAACATGGAAGCAATTACACCATATCTCATCCTATCATAAATTAAAAGCATATCATCAATTTTTGTAACTGTGTTTATTTCATCTTTAGCAGCAGCTCCGTCTCTTAATATTTCATCTAATCTATCAAGTAATGCTTGATATTCTACATTAGTCCACTTATGTATATTATCAACATCTTCTATATTTTCTTTCTTTAAAAAATCATCATTCTCATTTCCTTTTATCTCATCATTTGCTCTTCTTATAAAAAAATTCTTTTCTCTCCAACTTCCATAAACTTTACAGTAAGCTCACCAACTTTTTTTTGCTCCTCTTTGATATCTTTTATTTCTCCTAATAAATTTATCACAATATTTTGTATTCCTTGCGTTGTTAACTCTGCCAATCTTCGCTCAAATTTCAGCGGATTATTTATCAAACGATCTATTTCAGCTTGTCTAGCAGCAGGATCAGCTATATTTGCTGTAAGTGCCTCAGTTAGTTTTCTTTTTTCTTCATCAGATCTAGTAGCAATTTTTGCAGCAGCTGCTTCCTGTTGTTCTTTAACAATTCCAACCAACCCTTTTTCTTTCAGTTGTTTAAGTTCTTCTTCTGATAGTGGTTTAGTTTCAGATTATTTTCCAAGTAGTCCTTCAGTAACTGGCTTGAAACATGTAGCTGTTGCTTCTGTTGCAGTTACTTGTCCACGTCGTGATTGCTGTACTTTTTGCTTAAATGATGCCTGAGATTGAGCAAGTATTTTTAGATCTTCTATGTGTTGTCTGTATCTTGCTCGTTTGTCCATTATTATTATTATAAATTTTATAAAACTAAAACGCTTTACTGTAAGTAACTGTTAATACAACAGCGAAACATTTTAGTTGGATCATTTGTAAGTTTATCAAATAAGAAAAAGTTGTATTTATCTTTTGGAGCATTACGATATAGTTCAATAAATTTATCTTTTGTCACGTCACCGCATTGCTCGCTTGCAATATTTCTAACGTCAACATTGTCCAGTCCTGGAAAAAATATAAAACAACCAGTATTTCGTCGAATAAATCAGTCAACATTATACAATCCTTGATCGAGATAAAGAGAATTACACTGTTTATTACGTGACAGTGAGAAATACGATCTTATTTTATTCATCTCCATGTTATTTAGCGGAATATCGTCAAAAACTACTATCTTATGTTCATCTGCATCAAGTTGATTAACTGGAATAATATCTTCTGGCTGCCTAATTATAAAAAAAAAATCTTCAACAGCCTTAAGATCATCAGGAAGCTTGTTATTATACTCGCGTAATAACTCATACTTATCTTGCTGTGGATTGATTGTGTAAATATAAACACTATCGTAGTTAAAATTATCACCAAGAAGCAAATTCATAAGCAAATTTGTTTTTCCTGATCCAGTTCGCCCAAAAATAAGATAATGACAATCAGGAAGTTCATTGTTATGTTTATGCTTCACCAGTCTCTCTGTATCAAAGTTTAATATTGTCGACTTTGCCATTATTGTTATAATTTTATATAATGTTGATAATTTTATGTAGGATAGTAAATAATGAGGTACTATACAAAATTTGGAACATTAGCAGGAGATGTATCCACAGAAGGTTATCAAGATGACTTATCAAGGTATGCAACTCTTGATCAGCTCAAAAATGAAATTAATAATCTATTAGATGTTGCCAGTGTAGATCCAAATGAAGTCGTTATTTTCCAGGACAAAGAAGGACTATTAAAGACGAGTAATGTAAAACTGTCAGATGTACTTGTACAAAATACTGATGCGGTTACTGATAATATCGTGACTTTTAACAATCGAGGTAAGATACAAGATTCTGGTAGGTCAGTGAATGATTTTGTTAAAAAAAGCAGGTGATGTATTTAGTGGGAATATTGTTATGAACCAGAACAAAATTACAGATCTTGGATATCCAACTACTGATAATGATGCTACAACAAAAAAATATGTTGACGATCAAGAATCAAAGTATGTGTCAGTCAATGGTGGTATGATGCGTGCATTTCTCAATATGAACAATAATTCCATTACTAACCTCAGAAAACCTGAGTCTGATTTTGATGCTGTAAACAAAAAATACGTTGATGATCAGGACGTTCCAATCAATAATGAAATAACAGCGCTCAAAACTGAGTTTCTTGGTCACGTGAATACGTTTTTAAGTTTTCGTAGAAACATAAACAAAACTAATAACGAATTTTTTGGAAATCCATCAAATGTTGACATTACACTCGCTAATATTAACACAAAACTCGCTAATATTAACACAAAACTCAATGATATTATAAGTGGAATTCCTGATATTATTGAGAAAACGAGTATGATTAAAATTCCTCACTAGCAGATTAAAAATATTGTGTATACTGTTGATACTGGTTATACTGGGTGGACACCAAAAAATAATTCTATCAAATATATTGCAGAAGTTACCGGTGTGTATAGATTGTCAGTGCTTAGCAGTGCAAAGTTTAGAATATCTACCAAATATCTATTTCGTCATCCAAATGATGACTCATCTGGAGTATTATCTGTAATAATAGACAAAAATTCTGAAGAATTTATACTTGAACCAGTTGATAAAACTTTAAAATTAGCCATTTTTCTCTGGTGTTTGGAATTTATAGCTGAACAACCAGATCTTATTATGGATTAACCAAACATGGGACTATGTGAACTAATATTATAATGAAAAAAGTATAGTTGATTTTAATCATATTTCAAAAGATATTCCAGGACAGGATGTGGACGCACTAATACAATACTACAAATATTATCATAAAAAACTTTGGTGCGTGAAAAAATGTTACAAATATTACAACAAAATACTTCGAATAATATCATATCTACCGTTGTTAATGACCAGTTCTGGTATAATTTCAAGTGGGGTATCATTAAATCCGTGTTTGTTAATCATCTCTGGCATTGGTGTCTCTCTTTCAACAGCGTGTAAAAGAGTTGAACCTAGACTCGCAACTAAAAAAAATAATTGCCAAGCGGCTAGTATCACCTATAGAAAATTACTCGATCAGATACGATCTTACTTGCGTGGTATAAAATATAATATGGACGATTTAATACGCGAGTTCTGTATTATTGATAGTATGTTAACAAATATTTTACCAATGAGGGTTAGCAAATATGAAAAATATTATCAAACGAAGTATGATATAATATAAAATTTTATCTAAACTTAATAATAATGTACTAACCTTTTCACAAATGCGTAGTTTAATTTCTGCCTGGGTGTTAACATGATCTCAGTATATCTGTTATCTGATGAAGCGCTCCCTCAAACTGCGTGATTAGACGTGTACCTGTCTTTTACACAGGCGTTTATGCATGCGCATTATAGTATTTCATGTTCTAGAAACTTCCAATCACGTATGTGCATTACAGTATTTCCTTAGTCAAGAACATTCCTTCTAATCACATGATCTCCGTATGACGTATATAACATTACTAAAACATTTTACTTGGCTCGGTCTCCATAGAATTATTAACATCTGTTACATAACTTAGTTCTTTGCGCAATTATGATTACGTTACCTAGGTATTTTGCAACAGGTGTTCTATAGCTTGGATCTTAGCGTGATTATTGATTAAATTACCTATGTATTTTGTATAGATAGGGACTTTAGATTTTGTGTAGGGGTTGGGTTTTTAAGGTCTCTCATAGAGGTAATTTATATTTGTTTGAAGGATTGGAGGGTGTGAAAAAAAGATATTTGGGCTCACATCCTCCTTTTTCTTAAAAAAAAAATACATCTGCCACTTAACCAGTTTTTGTGTAGTTAAAGAATATTTGACTTTGGATTTTGTGTAGTGGTTGGGTTTTTAAAACTTGACTATGCTCTATACGATGATATTGATTAAGTAGCAGATGTTATCAAGTAAGATATACATGTTTTAGCTTGGCTGGTTCTATAGATGATATTGATTAGATAACTGATGTTACCAAGTAAAGTATACATGTTATGAGCTAGGATCTGCTTTACAATTGTATGTGTATATCATTGGGGGTGAGAGTTTAGGACAGAGAGAAGTGGTCATTTTGTATTTGTTTGGAGGTCTAGAGGGTGTGGGGATAGGGGTCGTTGGGCTGAAATAGGCCTTTTCTTATACTACTAACATCACTCAGTGTGATGCAAAGTGAGATTCAGAAAAACAACTAGAATTAGGTAAATGAATTGACACTGCATCCAAGGGTATAACCCGATCTTGTGGCTCATTTTTCTACATTGTAAATATGTGTCTCACTCAGGATGAGATCTCAACAATTTCCATGTTACGTCTCATACCGACATGGATCATCCTTGGGCTGCACGTGAAGATATAACCCAAAACCCCACAGAATACATTATAACCTTGGTCTTGAAGATGACACTGTAAACTTTCAGATTTAAGCATATATCTATTCATATTTTACCTTAAGAAAAATATTCCAGCTAGTTTTGAAAGGCAGCTGAGAACAATAGTTTAATGAGTGTTATGCTCCATTGATGATGCATTTTTTTTTTTACATAGGCAGACATTAATTGAACTAAGATAGCTATTGCACACATTGCAAGCAAACACAGAAAATATCGTAATATTGAAACTTTATACACATCTACATAATTGTTCGTTAGGCCTCAGTTTTTAAAAACAAATAACTGTGACATTAGTCCAATCCCAAGAGTTATAACTGAACATATGAATCCACTGTCTACATCTAAAGACATCCCGAATCATGCTCCATAGTTTTCAGCCTGTGCGTTCAATGTGTTTAATGGTGTATGACACATTACTAATGCATCGTCAGACGGCCAGAAAAAAAAACATCATCCACCCTTTTGTTATTTTTTTTAACTTGTACATTATGACTTTCGATGATAATTATGAAAAGATTTCAACCAATATAAAAAACGAGAAAATTCTTTGATTGGCTGATAAGAGTACACTTTTTCATGAGAAACAGAAAGTAAAATTTACATATACTTATATCTGAACATAATGATATTAAAACCGACAGGCATTACTGCATAATGTAGACCTTTATTTACCTTTCAATACAAAGTATACTTTTATAACAAATGTGATGTGATATGATTATGAATTTTAACGTTGCTTTAACAATTTTTCAGTCATATCGCTACAATATATGCAGTACGGCAGTTTATAGTGATGTCTAGCATGAGGTATCATACCGCAGAGATGTAGCATTATGTCCCACCCAGTCACATTTTCCTGACACCAGGCCGACCAATCCTAACACTAACCTCTTAATGCTGTGCGCCAAGCAAGGCAGCTGTTAAGACCATTTTGTAAGTATGACTCGACCGGGGATTAAACCCACCATCTCCCACATCCAAGGTGGACGCTCTAACCACTAGGCCACCGGAGCGGTTCTATAACACATGTAAACAACATCAACTGCAGCAAAAACATTTTCATTCTATCCTATAAAGATGTTCCAACCATCTTCAAAAATATTTCAAAAAATGTTCATTTTCCATTCAAGTTTCATGACTGAAGAAAAAATAGATTTGGGATAAATACCATCAGAATATTGCAAAGGGTAATCCACAATCTGTGAACATCGCTGTTTATTATTATTATTATTATTATTATTATTATTATTATTATTATTATTATTATTATTATTATTATTATTATTATTATTATTATTATTATTATTATTATTATTATTATTATTATTATTGTTGTTGTTGTTGTTGTTGTTGTTGTTGCTGTCTTTCATTTGTGGAAAAAGCTCTTAAAGTTGGCGGTTTTTGTGTGAAACTAAGTGATTTCATGTTTACTGTGATAGCCGAGTCCCTCGCATTACTAGATATTTAAAGTCTACTAAAGCTGGAAAACTTGAAATTTTATTTATTTTTTTAAGATGATACAGAATACATTATAGCCATGGTCATGAAGATGACACTGTAAACTTTCAGATTTAATCATATATCTATTCATATTTTACTTTAAGAAAAATATTCCAGCTAGTTTTGAAAGGCAGCTGAGAACAATAATTTAATGAGTGTTATGCTCCATTGATGATGCATTTTTTTTTTTTTACATAGGCAGACATTAATAGACATTAATTGAACTAAGATAGCTATTGCACACATTGCAAGCAAACACAGAAAATATCGTAATATTGAAACTTTATACACATCTACATAATTGTTCGTTAGGAAACTTCAGACTCCTTTCCTCAGTAAAAACTCCTAATTCAGAGCAATATGTAAGAAAAAAAAGATTTTTACTTCATCTAAACCCTTATTTATTCTTTGGCTCCTGAAATCTCCTTTGACGATGAGATTACAGTATATCGTTTCATTCGGAATAGCCTCAAGTTTATGTAAGTTAAAGTACGGCTAAGGAATTTGATAGAATGAACGCGCACTCTTAATTCGTAAAGTCGATAGCACTAAATACAAGCGGGAGGGGTGAAATAATCGAGATCAGGACGACAGGAGTTATTCACCAGAATTAATGTAAAGCATGTAACGTTAATCCTAACGTGGTCCTTGTAATAACTGATTGAAAACGACTACATTTGGGCATTGAAAGAGTGAGAGATGCCTTAAGAAAATCAGACCAGAAAATTCAACGAATTTAAAAACTTATATATATATATATATATATATATATATATATATATATATATATATATATATATATATATATATATATATATATATATATATATATATATATATATATATATATATATATAAGCTTCTAATTTGAACGGATATGCCACTAATCCCTAACTAGTCATTGATCTTATTCTTTTTTTGCTCAAAAATAACAGGGTGAGTATTCACGTCAGGGCTGCTGGAGCGACGAGCTTATTGCAGGTCATGATTGTACAGCTCTTGGTCATCCATTGTATTTCGATTGGTTAATTTCTCTGGCTGAAATCTGATCTTGCTGCGTACCAAGGAATGATACGTGTCATATACATTGCTGTGGTACATGTGAGTTATGAGGATACTGTTGACGGTATATGTGCTGGTTGGTGCCAATTACTCGGGGACCTGGGTTCTAAACTCGGTAGAGTACGAATTTAATTTCTCTAACCTGTATGATAGTATTGTTTGTAGTAATATATATATGTATGTATATATATATATATATATATATATATGTATGTATATATATATATATATATATATATATATGTATGTATATATATATATATATATATATATATATATATATATATATATATATATGCTTTTTACTTTGTAAACCTGATAGATTGGCGTAAGTTTCCTATATTTGTTCAGTAAATAGTGCAGAATTGCATAGAAGTCCAGAGTACGCGTTCAAATTATCAACCCATCTTATTTGCTTCCTTGTTCAAATGACTGAAAGGTACTCAATTGATTTTTCAAGGATAGTGTAGTTAGGATATTTGGGTCATGATCTTACCGATGGCCACCCGTAATGTTTATAGCAGTTTTGCTGGTCCAAATTTAAGGTATTTAATGAGTGGTACATTGCCTGTTTCGATATTCTTTCTATAGGATAAAAAATAATTTGTTTGGATAGGCTTATGTGCCCCCTGTATTAGTGACCCCTTATGCTTTGCATATTCGTGCTATATGTCGCTAACCCAGTGGCGTACTAAAGGTGGGGAGGGGATGATTCAGTCGCTAGTCTAAGATTGTCCGTTAGGGCCAGACTACAAGACAAGAAAATAAATTTAAATTTTATAAAAATTTTTTTTTTTAATTAATATTAAAAATTCAAACATACATTTTTTGCCCTAAAACTTTTAATTTTAAATTCTTCTTTTTTTGCAAAAAATAACATAATAAATTTAAATCCACTTTTTTTTTCCAATTTTATTTCCACCCGGGATTTTTAATTTCAATTTTTAAAAATTTTTTTTTTAAACCCTTGATCTTTTTCCCAAAGGAATTTTGAAAAAACCTTTCAAAACACCTTTTCCTTATTTTTTTTTTAAAAATTTTTTTTTTTGGTTTTTTTTATTTCTTTTTTTCCAAATTTTTTTTAATTCAACCTTTTTCCCTTTAATTTTTTTCCTAAAATACTTTTTTAATTTCTCCAAACCTTTTTTTTTAATTTTTATATTTTTTTAAAAAAATTGTATTTTAAATTTTTTTATTTATTTAATATTTTTCAATTTATATTTATTTTTTTTAAAATTTTATATTAAATAATTTTTAAAATATAATTTATATTTTATTATTTTTTCGTTTTTAAACCCGATTTCTAATTTTAAAATTTTTAAAATATTAAATTATTCCCCAATATTTTTTAAAATTAAAAATTTATTTTTTTAAAATTTTTTACGAAAGAATTAATTTTTTTTTCCAAATATTTTTTTTTTTCAATTTAATTAATTTTAAAAAATTTTAAATTTAATTTTTTAAATTTACATTTTTTTTTTTCCATATTTTTTTTTTTAAATTTTTAAAAAAATTTTTGGCCCATTTTTCCCCCCCTGAAAAACCCCCCCATCTTTAAATTTTCCCCTCCAAAACCGCAAAAAAACCCATGGCGTCCTTTAAAGGAATTAAATCCGACCCCCAAATTTTCCACCCCCAACACAAGAAAGAACAACCCCTTCATTTCGAAAGGGCAATCCCCCCCACTAAAAAGGAAAATTTGGGCCCCCAATTCCCCAAACCCCCCCATCCCCACCCCCGTTAAAACCTTTTTTTTTTTTTGTTTTTTTTTCCCCCATCACACAAATTTAAAAAAAATAATTTTAAAATTTTAAAAATTTAACTCCCCCCCCTTACCTAACCCCCGAAACCCCCAGGTTCCTTACCCCCCTTTTAAACAATTATCCCCCAAAAAGAAATATTTGGAAAAGGTGCCCTTTTAGTTCCCCCCCGGTTTTCCCCAAAGCCCCGGCTGGATTTTTCCCCCGGGGAATCGTAACCCCCCCTTTTTTTAATAACCCCCGTTTTTCCCCCCCGGAAATTTTTAAAATAACCACTCCCCTGTAATTTTGCCCCCCAATTTTTTTCCAACAAAAGAAAAAAAAAACCCCCCGTAATATTTCCGGCCCCCCAAAACCCAAAAGTTTTTCCAAAATTACCCTTTAAATGAAAAACCCCATTAACCCAGAAAGGGCCCCAATCTTTTTATCCCCCCCCCAGTAAACATTTTTTTTTCCAGCGATTTTTCACTTATTTTAAAAAGACATATTAAACCCCCCCGTTAAGGGGGTTCCCCCGTTTTCCCCCAAAAAAGGCCCCCCCTTGAAAAACCCTAAAAAAAAACTTTTGGGCTTTCCAAAGTTTTCCCCCCCCTAAACCCCCTTTTGGGCCCAAATAAAAACCCCCCCTTTTTCCCCCTTAAAACCCTCCCATTCCCCCCCTTAAAGGTTTTTTTCCCCCCCCAAAAATTTGCCCCAAAATTTAAAAAAAACCCCCTTTCCCCCTTTAAAAAACCTAACACTTATTTCGGAAAAAATTTTTATTTTTTTGTTTTTTTCCCCCCGTTGGTTTTTAACCCAAACTTTGTCCCCCCCCTTATTGTTAAAACCCCCCTTCGAAAAAATTAATATTAACCCCAACACCCCCAAAAAAATTTTAAAAAAAATTTTTCCCCGCCCCAAACCCCCAACCTTGGGCCCGTTTTTTTTTAAACCCGTCCCCCCAAACAAACCCCAACCCCCCCCAAATTTTCCCCCCTTTAATTTTAAAAATTTTAAACGTCCAGAAACCATAACCCCCATCCCCCCCCCCCAGGCCCCCAACCCCCCCAGCCCCCCTATTACCCGAAAAGCCCAATAAAAACCCCCAACCCCCAAAAAATGAAATTATTTCTAAAGGAATTTTCCCCCATTGCCCCCCCTTACTAAAACCCCTTTTTTGGTAAAGGACCCCTTTTTGGCCCCCGGTTTTTTCCCTAAATTTGTTTCCCAAAAAAGAAAAAACCCCCCTTTTTCCCCAAAGCTTTTTCCCCAAAAATTTTCCCAAAATTGGAACCAACCCCCCAAAAATTTGCGTTTTTTAAACCCCCGAATTTTCTTTACCCCCCCCTATTCCCCCTTTCCCCCAAACCCCAAAACCCCCCGTTTTTTGGGGTTTTTTTATTATTTTAAAAACCCAAAACCCCCGGAATTTTTTAAAAACCGGGTGGGTCTCCCTTAAATTATTCCATTTTTCCCCGGGGTTTTCCCCCCTAGGGTTTTTTTTGTTTAAAATTAAAAACTTTTTTCCCCCTTCCCCCCCCCTTTCTTATGGTTTTTTTTCCCCCCCCCCCCAATTTACCCCTTTTTTAAAAAATTCCCTCTCCTTGGGATTTTTAAATTGGGCCCCTTTTAAATTCCCCCCTTTCCCCATTTATTGAAATTTTTGAAAACCCCCCCAATTTTTCCCCAAAAAAACCCCCGGGGCCCCCCCTTTTTTCTCCTCCTCCAAAAACCCATTAATTTTTTTTAAATAAATTTTTCCCCTTCTAAATATCCCCCGGAAAATTTTCCCCTTTAAACCAAAAAATCAAAAAATTATTTTCCCCCCCCATTAGGTTGGAAAAAAATTTTTGGCCCCAAAATTTTTGGCATTTTCATTAAACCCCCCGCCCCCCCCCCCCCCCCCCCTTTTTTAAAACCCCCGCCCTTTTAAAAATTAAAATTTTTTCCGAAAATCCCCCCGAAAAGGAAAAACCAAATTGGGGAAAAAAAAAAGTAAAGGAAAAACCTTGGGAAAAGGGAAAAAAAAAAACCCAAAAACCCCCTTCCAAAAAAAAAACCCCCTTAAACTTAAAAAAGGGAAATGAGGTTTCCCCTGAAAAAAAAAACCCCCTAGTAAATGAAGGGGAAGAATTAAAAACCCCCTTTAGGGGGAAAAAAAACCCTTTCCCCCCCGGGGGGAAAGAGGAAAAAAAAAGAAAAAAAAAAGAAAATTAAAACGCCAAAAAATTTTCCCTAACCCCCCAAAACCCAAAAAAATCTTAATATCTCAACATCAAAAAATTATTACATTTTTAAAGGGCATCCCCACCCCAAAATTCCCCCGTTTACCCCCCCAAGGCCTATCCCGCGGCCCCTTTTAACTACAAAAAACCCATTAAAAACCCCCCCCCCATTTTCAACCCCCCCTTTTTGGCCCCCCCCCCCCAAAAATATAAATAACCCCCCCCCCCACACCCCTCCCCCTTTTCCCCTTCCCCCCCCAAATAAACCCCACAACTCCCCTGAAAAACCGGTTTCCCCCCCCCCTTGTTTTTTCCCCTAAAACCAAAAAATTTTTTTCCCCACAACCCCCCCCCCACCCCACCCCACCCCCTTTTTTGACTCACCCTCCCCCACCTCTTTTTTTCCCCCTACTACTACCTGTAAACAGGTATTTTGTAACCAAACAAAACAACAGGTGTTGGAATGCGATAAACTCTTTACACAGAGGTGACTAATTTGTTAGAACAGCGCATGTGTGGAATACAATTATTCTAAAGACGGCAAACGAGTTTTACCACAAGATAACAGGATGAAAATTAAACTGTGCATTAGAACGTTTCAGTTAACAAGGTGGAAATTAAACTAGCATTAGAATGAAAATGATATTATTTTAGTTATATTATATCTTAAGTTTAGATAAAATTTTATGTTACTCATATTTTTTATGATATTTTTTTTCATACTTGCTAACCCTCATTGGTAGAATGTCTGTTAACATATTGTCAATAATACGAAATTCACGTAATAAATCATCCATATTATATTTGACTCCTCGTAGGTAAGACCGGATCTGATCAAGTAGTTTCTTATAAGTTTTAATTGATGTTAAACAACCATGCTTCTTTATCAAAAGTCTTGGTTCTACTTTTTTACACGCTGCTGTAAGTGAAACACCAACCAATACCAGATATAATTAACAAAAAGGGATTTAACGATATCCCACTTGAAATTATACCAGAACTGGTCATTAACAATGGTAGATATGATATTACTCGAAGGATCTTGTTGTAGTATTTATAACATTTTTTAACGCACCAATGTTTTTGTGATAATATTTGTAGTATTGTATTAGTGCGTCCACATCTTGTTTTGGAATATCTTTTGAAATATGATTGAAATCAACTATACTTCTTTTCATTATAATATTAGTTCACATAGTCCTATGTTTGGTTAATTCATAATAAGAGCTGGTTGTTCAGCTATAAATTCCAAACACCAGAGAAAAATTATTAATTTTAAAGTTTTATCAACTGGTTCAAGTACAAATTCTTCTTCAGAATTTTGGTTTATTATTACAGATAATACTCCAGATGAGTCATCATTTAGATGACGAGATAGATATTTGGTAGATATTCTAAACTTTGGCACTGCTAAGCACTGACAATCTATACATACCAGTAACTTCTGCAGTGTATTTGATAGAATTATTTTGCCTCGTCCATGTACTAGACCCAGATGCAACAGTATACACAATATTTTTAATCTGTTTGTGAGGTATTTTAATCATATTTGTTTTCTCAACAATATTAGGAATTCCACTAATAATATCATTGAGTTTTGTGTTAATATTAGCGAGTGTAATGTCAACATTTGATGGATTTCCAAAAAATTCATCTCTAATTTTGTTTATGCTTCTGCGAAAACTTGAAAATGTGTTCACGTGACTGGTAAAATTATTTTTGAGTGCTGTGATTTCATTAGTAATTAAAGCGTCCCAATCATTGACATATTTTTTAGTGACAGCATCCCCATCCTCAGTTGGGTTTCCAAGATCTGTAATCTTATTTTGTTTCATAACAATATTCCCACTAAATACATCACCATCTTTTTTAACAAAATCATTAACTGACCTACCACCAGAATCTTGTATATTACCTAGATTGTTAAAAGTAACGATATTATTAGCAATCGCAGCAGTATTTCGTACAACTACATCTGACAGTTTTACATTACTCGTCTTTAATCGTCCTTCTTTGTCTTGGAAAATGACAACTTCATCTGGATCTACGCTGGTAAGATTTAGTAAATTATTGATTTCATTTTTGAGCCGATCAAGAGTTGCATATTTGGATAAGTCACCTTTAAAACGTTTTGTGGATAAATCTTCTAATAGTGTTCCAAATTTTGTATAGTAGCTCATTATTTACTATCCTAGATAAAATTATCAACACTAGTTTAATATTATACAAAATGGCAAAATCGTCGATACTAAACTTTGATACAGAGAGACTAGTGAAGCATAAACATAATAATGAACTTCCTGATTGTCATTATCTTATTGTTGGGCGAACTGGATCGGGGAAAACAAATTTGCTTATGAACTTGCTTCTTGGTCTTGGTGATAATTTTAACTACGATAGAGTTTATATTTACACAATCAATCCACAGCAAGATAAGTATGAGTTATTAAGTGAGTATAATGAAAAGCTTCGTGATGATCTTAAAGCTGGTGAAGATTTTTTTATAATTAGGCAGCCAGAAGATCTTATTCCAGTTAATCAACTTGATGCAGATGAACATAAGATAGTAGTTTTTGATGATATTCCGCTAAACAACATGGAGATGAACAAAATAAGATCATATTTTTCACTATCCCGTAACAAACAGTGTAATTCTGTTTATCTCGCTCAAGGATTTTATAATGTTGATAGGTTTATTAGGCGAAATACGGGTTGTTTTATTTTATTTCCAGGACTGGATAATGTTGACGTTAGAAATATTGCAAGCGAGCAATGCGGTGGCGTGACAAAAGATAAGTTTATTGAACTTTACCGTAATGCTACAAAAGATAAATTTAACTTTTTCTTATTTGATAAACTTACAAATGATCCAACTAAAATGTTTCGCTGTTGTATTAACACTTACTTACAGTAAAGCGTTTCAATTTTATAAAATTTATAATTATAATAATGGACAAACGAGCAAGATACAGACAACACATAGAAGATCTAAAAAACTTGCTCAATCTCAGGCATCACTTAAGCAAAAAGTACAAGAAGCGCGACGTGGGCAAGTAACTGCTACAGAAACAACAGCTACAATTTTCAAGCCGGTTACTGAAGCATTATTAGGTAAACAACCTGAAACTAAACCACTGTCAGAAGAAGAAC
Source organism: Potamilus streckersoni (assembly GCA_016746295.1). Taxonomy (NCBI): domain Eukaryota; kingdom Metazoa; phylum Mollusca; class Bivalvia; order Unionida; family Unionidae; genus Potamilus; species Potamilus streckersoni. The sequence continues at coordinate 2,211,486 of JAEAOA010002330.1, read as the reverse complement.
TTAAGCAACTACAGGAAAAAGGTTTGGTTGGAATTGTTAGAGAACAACAGGAAGCAGCTGCTGCAAAACTTGTTACTAGATCTGATGAAGAAAAGAGAAAACTGATTGAGGCACTTACAGCAAATATAGCTGATCCTGCGGCTAGACAAGCAGAAACAGATCGATTGATAAACAATCCGCTGGAACTTGAGCGAAGATTAGCAGAGTCAGAGTTAACAACGCAAGGAATAACAAATATTATAACAAATTTATCAGGAGACATAAAAGATATCAGAGAGGAGCAACAAAGAGTCGGTGATCTTACTGTAAAGTTTATGGAAGTTGGAGATCAAAGATTTTATTTTACAAAAAGAGCAAATGATGAGATAAAAGTTAGTGAATATAATGATTTTTTAAACAAAGAAAATATAAGGGGTATTGATGATATAAGCAAGTGGACTGATGCAGAATATCAAGCATTAATCGATAAATTTGATGTAATATTTAATGACGGAGCTGCTGCTAAAGATGAATTAAACACGGTTACAGAGATTAATAATATGATTCCACTTTATGAAAGAATGAGAAAGGGTGTCATTGCTCTCACGTTTAAAAAAACAGCAGAAAATAGTAGAGCAAAACCTTTTGGTAAAGGGTGGAGTTTTAAAAGAAAATTTGATAAACTCGATAAATCTCGTGTAGAAAAATATAATATAGAAAAGAAAAAACAGGAACTGGTGTAAAAGTATTTACTTCAACTACTGAAATGATAGGTAGATTAATGTTATTAATATCATCAAAGGAAGCTGGGAATGTTAGTGTTGAACTTGATAATGAAATCATTGACATACTTGATCATCTAAGATCGAGTGAATTATTAACATCTGACGAATATGAAACTTTACACCGCGACTTAATCGCGGCGACTTAATTTTGTAAAATGATATAATATTAAAGGAATGCAAACAACATTATTACTAAACTCTAGCGAGTCTACAGAAGATAGCGCAAATTTTTCAGTAAATTATATTCCACCTATAGAACTAGATCCTGCAAAACAATATGAAATTGGATTAATTTCTTGTACTTGCTGGAATGCTATACCTAACGTGAAAAATGATGTTAACGATGAAATGTATTTTACTATGATTACAACACCTACAATATCTACAACAAAAAAAATAAAAATTCCGCAAGGAGCTTATAATATTGAAGATCTAAACAAGACGATCAAAGAGCTCATAACAAAAGCTAACGGTGTGGCTGATAATTTTGAATTAGCAGCAAATTATAACACATTGCGAACTAGGATAACTTTGAAAAATATAGCAATCAATCTTGAACCAAGAGAAAGAAGTATTGCACAACTGTTAGGATTTACTGAAAAAACTTACACTGCACTTGATCAGCCTATTACATATGACAGTGAACTGCCATCAAATATAACAGAAGTAAATACAATATTAGTAAATTGCTCTACTGCTTCTGGCTCTTATACATCAAAAGGTAGCAAAGGTCAAACGATTTACAGTTTCTCACCCGAAGTCCCGCCAGGTTCTCTCATGCAAATAACTCCACGACATATTATATATTATCCTTTAAACGTTGAAGATCAAATAACAAGTATAAGGATGCAGTTGACAGATCAATCAGGAAAACAGTTACATGTTAGTAATGAAATTGTAACTTATTATTTACATCTACGCGAGCAAAAGTAAAAATTATGAAACATCAAATATAATGAAACAAAGAAAAAAAGTTTATCGAAGAAAAATAGTAGGAGGATTTTTTGGAAATATATTCACTAAAGTTATTAAAAATATTCCAGGACTAGCGCGTAAAGTTGCACCAATTGCTATTGACGCGGGTAAAGCTTTTGCAACTGGGGCTGCATCTGCCGCTGGGACTGCGGTGGGACAAAAAATAGCTAATAAAATAAAAGGAGATCCACCGACTGCATCTGAAATAAAACAAGCTATCTCAGAAATCGCTCCAACAAAAGAAACTCAAAAAGCTATGATAACAACAACAAAAAAATTATTATCACCAAAGGGCGAGCAGATCATACAAAAATTAATATCTAAAGTAACAATGCCGCAATAAAATTTTATATAATCTAATAAAATAAAATGTCTACTAAAAATTATCTCGAGTTAACAGAAACTTATGACATCGACAACGATGTGACAGAATTCGAGTTTGTTGAGTACCTTGATGAAAATTCTAACGAACCAAATAAAACTGGTATTAGAACCTTTAACACCAGAGACGAAGATGTATTTCTACTGCCACATAAGGCTATGTTAGAAGTTCGTGGTCAGATTATGACAGTAGCTAATCCACCTGCTGCAATTGCAGTTGGAGCAGAAGTAGCTCTTATAAATAACGGTTGGAGTCTATTCAAAAGTGCTAGATATCAACTGGCCAATCAAACTGTAGAAGATATTTCAAGTCATCTACAAGTTGCAAGTACAATTTTCAATATTATTTCATTTTCCGACGATTACTCGAGATCAACTGCAACTAATATGATGTGGTTTAAAGATACTGGACGGGGTATAGCTGAATCAACAGAATTTTTAAAGAGAGGCGCTATAGTACATGGAGCTAATGCTGATGAAAATACTGTAATTGTGAGAAATTTTCTCATTGCTAATGCTGCTGCACTAGATATTGTCGCACCTGCTGCAGATGCTAATGCAAACGCTACAAGAGTTTCTCTTACAGCAGCTTTTAATAATCTAAATATAACACCACCAGCTGCAGCTGCAGACGGTACTGCGATGTTAAATTTACTTCTTAACACACTTGATGTGAGAAATCCACGCTATAACGAAGGTTTTGCTAGGCGAAGAAAACTTGCAGCAGGATCACGTCAAATTACAATGATGCTTCCGCTAAGCATGATTTTCGGCTTTTGTCGCGATTATGATAAAGTATTTCGCGGAGTAAAACATACTCTTATTTTAGATCGAGCAGACCAAAACGATTGCTTGTTTAGATCTGGAGGGGCTGATGTACAGTTTATCATAAACAAACTTTCTTTGTGGATGCCACGTATAACACCATCAATCACTAAAATGTCAGAACTAAATAACACGCTTGATAAGCATACAAACAGAATTTACTTTAAGCAGCATAAGGTATATCAGACAGCGGTTCCAAATACTACTGACTACACGTGGAGGGTCACAACAACATCAAGCGAACAACTGCCGAGAAATATCTTTGTCGTATTTCAACAACAAGCTCGACGAGGTAACCAACAACAAAATAATGCAGTATTTGATCACTCTGATGTCAGACGAATATACGCTAGATTAAATTCAAAGCAATATCCAGAACGAGCTATCGAGTGTAATTTTGCTGATGATGTTAATAAAAATATTTCTCGACTGTACATGTACCTGCTTGACGCAATACAAAAATATCAAGATGTTGAAGATGGAACTCAAATATCAGTAGAAGAATTTCGTACGCTTTATCCTATATTTCATTTTGATGTTAGTAAACATAACGAGCGAGCTGTAGACAGCACAGCGGATATTGAAATTACCTGGACACTTGGGGCGGTTCCAGTAGCACCGTTGTACGTATACGCATTAGTGATTAGTGATAGATTTATCACGGTAGATTCTATTGGAGGTAAAATGACAGTTCAAGTTTAATCTACAGTTGTTATATAAAATGGCAAAGTATATTGTAAAAGAAGTGTATTTGACTGATGGCCAAGTTAAAAAATTAGTAGCTGCTACTGCAAAGCGAGAACAGGTATCATTAAAAATCAATCCTAATATTTCTGATGGTGTTTTAACAAAATTAATGCTAACAAAAAATCAAGTAAAAAAGTATGATCGTAAAAAAACTTTTGTTTTAAATTTGAGTGCTGCACAAATGACAGCGATGGCAAAAGAAGGTGGTTTTCTTGGTCCGGCATTATCAGTATTAACTAGTACAATAATACCTAAACTTTTACCAGTCTTAGGCACATTAGGAATAGCAGCAGCGTCTGGAGCAATATCTGGCGCAACGGAGAAAGCAGTCAAAGGTAATGGTATCATTCGTGGAAGTGGAATAAAAAAATTGTAAATTTTATGTAAATAATATATTATAATGCCACAAAAGAAAAAGAAATCACCAACAACAAAAAAAAAGAAAGTAATAAAAACAAAATCACCAACACCAAAGTGCAAATGCATATGCAATCAAACAAAACAAGGAGGAATTATTCCGTTCGCTCCACTTTTGGCGGGACTAGCGGGAAGTCTGCTGCCAAATCTTTTAGGAATCGGACGTGGTCTAACATTACCAGGAACTCGTCGACCCCGTTGAGTAATTTTGATATCATTGATAAGTTAAAAGCGGTTCCTGGATTTCACGGAGTTTATTCTAAAGATGAGCTCTCAGCAATAAAATCACCATCTGCTGTAAGTTCATGTGTTATTAATATACAAGATTTTAATGACGGATCTGGTACGCATTGGGTAGCAGTTTATAATAATAATTATTTTGACTCGTTTGGACTTCCTCCAAGCGATGTAATAAAAAAGTATATGAAAAAATTTTTACAAAAGTATATTATTCGTCAAATCAACTCCAACCTGTTGGAACGTCTGCTTGCGGATATTATTGTATTATGTTTATCCGACAGATGAGCAGAAATCTTAATTTTTTAAAATTTATTTTACAGTTTGATAAGCAACCTTCTCACGCTAATGATGAGATCGCAATTAATTTTATCTAAACTTATAAGTATAATAATGTCAACATACTGTCTCAAGTGTAAAACTAAAACAGAAGGTATTAATGAAACAACAGAAAAAACAAAAAACAACAGGATAATATTAAAAAGTATTTGTGCAATCTGTGGAAAAAGAAAAAATACATTTTTAAAGAAAACGTCCCCAGCGATAGTATCTCCAGCGACGTCGCTAGGATCTGGTTATCCTAATATTATTTTAGTCGACGACTAAAAATATAGAATGATATGCAACTGTGATTCTGACAGAGATTTGTGTATTGAGCAAAATAAAATTGTCGCATACTGTCAATGTTGTAACAACAGAGAAATAATAGGGTCAGGTATAGATATACATAAACTAATTGGAAAATTACCAAAACCAAAAGGCGGTTGGACATTGCCAGGGCATCGGTATACTGGTCCATGGAATCCGCTAGATCAACAACTAGATGAAAACGACAATCCATTGCCAGGACAAGAGCCTTACAATCAAGTGGATGCAATAGCAATGCGTCATGATATCTGTTATCGTGATCATGAAAACTCAAAATTAGATTGTGATAAAGTAATGTTAGACGAATTACGTGATATGAAGCCAACAAATCTACGAGAACGTTTTGATAGAAAATTTGTTCAGGGAATAATTGGAGCAAAATATAAACTTGGACTCGGAGAGTCTCGTCAATCACCTCACGATCGGGGAAATAAAGTATATGATGATCTTGCAGTCGAACTACACAGACCTAAAAAAAAAAGTTCCAACGACGTAAAGTTGTCGCTAATGGTGTAGATGATATCTGGGCAATAGATTTGGTGGATGTATCCAATCTAGCTCAGTTTAACGTTGGCGCTGATGGCGCTCCAAAAAGGTATTTGTTTAATGTTATAGATGTTTTTAGCAAATACGCTTTCAGTATACCTGTTTCAGATAAGACAGGAACTTCAATGACCGATGCGCTAAAGCAGATAATAACGAGTACAGAAAGAAAACCAAACAAAATCTGGACTGATCATGGATCTGAGTTTTTTAACAAAAAGTTTGAACAGTTTCTAGAACAAAATAATATAAAAAGGTATGTTACAGGAAATGAGGGTAAAAGCGTTGTTGTTGAGAGATTTAATCGCACGCTAAACGAGAAAATACACAAACATATGACAGCTAAAAACACCAACAGGTACATCGATGACCTTTCTCAAATCGTAAGCGAATATAATAACACGAAACATCGAACCATCAAAATGACACCTAAAAAAGCTGTTAAAAATCCAATATTAGCAAATGAAAACATGTACCGCAGACATAAATTTAAGGTTGGTGATAAAGTTAGAATTTCTTTGATGAAAAAGGTGTTTGCAAAAGGATTTACTCCGAACTGGAGCGAAGAAGTTTTTGTAATTGATAAGGTACTTTTGACAGTACCTGTAACGTACGTTTTAAAAGATCTGGCAGGGGAACCGATTGTAGGTAGTTTTTATGAACAAGAACTACAGAAAACTGATCAGGATGTTTTTGTTATCGAGAAAGTGATTAGAAAAAAAGGGGATAAAAGTTTAGTCAAATGGCGTGGGTATAGTTATAAATTTAACAGTTGGATCCCAACCAAGCAGATTATGATATAATGCTATTATAAATTAACTCATACTTTTGTTTGACAGATTTACATTTTACTGGTTTACATAATGATATTAGATACTGCTTACGATTGTTAGAGATCGTCATTAGATTAAAAATCTTGACAAATATGAAATCAAATTTAATATTTTTCTGTCGGCCTGGAATCTTGATATTTAAAAAAGGTTTGATTAACTGCCAGAACAGTTGTTGTTCGGCAACGGTAAAATTAAATTTAATTAGCTGCTTAGCAATGTGATACTTGACATTATACCGTTTAGTTGTTGATCTGCTGTAATTAGATCTGTCAGCAACAGTGACTATTTCACCATCATCATCAGATTCATTGTTATATAAAATATCATCTTCGCTATAACCAACAGATTTGTCTATAAAATCTTTGGAAAATGTAATACTATGTATGACATCATCACTGACGACCTTATCACTGACGACCTTATCACTAGTATCTTCTTCGTAGAGTTCAGCGAGTCGTTTCATCAAGTCCATTATTATAATATATTTTTATCTAATTTATTATTATAAGATGACCGATGAGATAAAATATCACCAAAAAGTTAATATAGTAAATTATAACGAACTAGCTGAAGCGGTAAGAAAATGTTTGTTGGGTTATAGTGTTGATGTTATTGTAATGCAAGGTGATTCTCATAAAATATTACTAACAGAAGCAGAAAAAAATAAAATTAATGAAAGTGCAGTAACGACGCTAAAATTTAATCACGATGATATCATAGCATTTGCTCATCATTGCTTGACTAAAACCGAATTACAAAATATTATTGATCATCATATCTAAAACCAATCCTAGCATCGTATTCTCTTGAAAAAGTTGATTTTGTTGCTCCATCAGCTATAATTTTTACGACTGCGGGATTTATCTTATAATATTTCGCCGCAGCTGAAATTGATTTGAATTCGATCTCCTCATCCGTTTCGAGGTTTTTTGAAATAACAGGTTTTATTGGGCATCTAAAATTAATACCATTACTATTTTTTCCTTTTCTCACATTTTCCTGTTGCGTTACTATCTCCAGATTTTCCAATCGATTATCAGTTTGTATATTATTGATGTGATTAATAACAAGACCATTGGGTATAGATCCATTGAACACCTCATAAACAAACCTATGACCAAGATAACGAACTTGATTTGTTGATGTTCCTCTAACAGTTACCCTGATATATCCCATATTGCTAATATTACTAAGAACTTTTTTAGTTTTTCTATTTCTAATAATACCGCGATCGTTAGCCTCGTATAAATCAAATACTGGGTGCGGCTGAAACTCATCTTGTAAGGATAAATTTTCAATATTATCATCAGTGACTTTACCATTATAATGATATACACGCTGTCCCTCTGGAATATCATCGCAGAACAACGTGTAAATAAAATCTTTTCTAAATATTGCAATCCTCTCGGCATTATCTCCCTTTACACTAATATTATAACCCGCTGACGTTAATTTGCCAACAGGTATTCTAGTTTTAATGTTAATAACCGAACCAATTACATTTCCAGCGTATAAGTTATACTTTGGGTGAATTTGATAAATCTCTTGCTCACGTGCGCTTGTCAGATTTACTGTCATTATATTATAGGTAATATTTTTTATCTCTAATTGATTTTTAGCGCATGCGCAGTGTGAGATAAAGTTATATTTTGGGTGAACTTGATATGCTTCTTGCTCACATGTGTTTGTTAGATTTGCTGTCATTATATTATAGGAGATATTTTTTATCTCTAATTGATTTTTAGCGCATGCGCAGTGTGAAAAAATTATCAATTAGATATTACATTATAGTATAATAATGTTAAAATTGCGTGATATAGCTAAGAGAAGTTTTATGGGAGAACCTAATAAAATAGCGACTGCTTTTGCAGGTTTTGATAATAGTTATCAGTTTGATAATCAAATTGTTTTAGTAAATTTTAATGCAACTAATCTTTACCACCTATTACAGACAATTGTAAAACGTGAGCTCGAAAAACACAAAAGTATCAGATTATTTGTGCAATATCATGTTATATTTTCAAAGTTAGTTATAATGGAAGAATTAACTAACAAGGAAATTGCAGAACCTTATATTAACGCAAAATCGAGACGTGTTTTGCTTGGGACTGATCTGTTATCACTATCTGATGAAATACACCAAGAAATTGGAAAAAAAAATAGAGGAATTTAGTCAATTAGGTTCGGGTTGGAAGTTTGAAATGATCAAAGGAATATTGTTTCACACGATGAAATATAATGTATTACGAGGTAGTTCATACGTCGACCTGCCACCAAAAATAAAAAGTAAAAGATGTTGTATAAACATCAAAAACGTAGATAACAAATGTTTCCAATGGGCTGTTCTTTCCGCACTATTCCCAGCAGAAAAAAACGCTACTCGTGTTGAAAGGTATATCAGTCATGTGTCTAGATTAAATTTTAAAGATATTAACTTTCCAGTGGCAGAAAATCAAATACCAAAATTTGAAAAGCAGAATAATGTTTCAATTAACGTTTTCGGACTAGATGAAAAGGAGGACGTATATCCGAGATATATTTCAGAAAAAGCTTCACAATCAACTATAAATTTACTGTACTACAAAAATCATTATGTTTGGATTAAAAACTTTAACGGACTAGTTGGTAGACAGTACAATAAGGATAAGAACAAAAAGTTCTTTTGTTACCGCTGCTTGCATGGCTGTACAAGCAATGAAACATTACAAAAGCATTTGCAGTACTGTAGTGATGTGCAAAGAATAACAATGCCATCTAAAAAAGATAGTGTGTTACAGTTTGTCCATCATAATCACAAACTAAAAATTCCTTTCGTCATATACGCTGATTTCGAATGCCTACTTCAACCTGTACTTGGTGTAGAAAATAATCCTAATCAATCGAGTACAAGAAAAGTTCAAAATCATGTTCCGTGTGGAGTAGCGTATAAGGTAGTTTGTTGTACTGATTCTAGATTATCTAAATCAATCAAATTATATCGTGGTAAAAATCCAGCTGTTTGGCTTCTCAAGCAGTTGATTAATGAAGTTGATAATATATTTACTCATTTGAAAAAAGTAACGCCAATGTTAAAATTAACACCTCAACAAGAATCCAATCACGAGCAAGCAGAAATTTGTCATATTTGTGAAAAAGCTTTTGACGATGATAAAAAAGTACATGACCATTGTCATTTGACTGGACAGTATCGTGGAGCGGCTCATAATCAGTGTAATTTAAAATTTCATGCTCCAGATTTTATTCCGGTTATTCTTCACAATTTTCGAGGATATGATAGCCATATTATAGTAGAAGCTTTTGGTGATCTTGAGATAAAAGCTCATCTAAAACTCGATAACGTCATCAAATGCATCCCAAATAATTTTGAAAAGTACATGTCAGTTACGCTAGGTAAATTACGTTTTATTGACAGCCTGCAGTTTATGGCAGCCTCGTTAGATGAGTTAGTGAAAGGTTGTAGTAAATTTGATAACCTAAGAGACTGTTTTGGAGATAAATTTAATCTACTAGCTAAAAAAGGAGTTTTTCCATACGAATACCTCGACGATTGGAGTAAATTTGATGAAATATCTTTACCTGACAAAGACAAATTTTACTCACAACTTAAAAATGAAAATATAACTGATGACGAGTACAGGTATGCACAAGATATCTGGAAAGAGTTTGATTGTGAGACTTTTGGTGATTATCATGATTTATACCTGAAAACTGACGTGTTATTATTAGCAGATGTTTTTGAAAGTTTTCGTGAAGTGAGTTATAATAATTATGGACTAGATCCTTGCTGGTATTATTCTGCCCCTGGGTTGTCATGGGATGCTTTGCTAAAGTTTAGTAAGGTAAGGTTGGAATTACTGACTGATGTTGATATGTTCAATTTTATTGAAAAAGGTATCCGAGGTGGTATTAGCGTGATAACAAAAAAATATGCTGAAGCAAACAACAAATACCTGAAACAGTATAACCCTGACCTTCCTTCGAAGTATATAATTTATCTAGATTGTAATAATCTTTACGGTGGTTCGATGGCAGAACCAATGCCTTTTAGCGGATTTCATTGGATCACGGTTGATCGATTTCTATCAGAGACAGAAAAAAAGATACCCGATGATGTTTCCTATTTCGTTGAAGTTGATATTGATTATCCAAATTCGCTACACAAATTACATAACGATTACCCTTTCTGTGCGGAATCGATGGTTATAGATTATAGTTTGTTATCAAAAGAACAACAAGCGTTAGCATCACCAAGGCAACATTCTATGGTCAAGAAACTAGTACCAAATTTACTTGATAAGAAAAATTATGTTTTGCATTACAGAGTTTTAAAACAAGCAGTCGATGCTGGTCTTGTGTTGAGAAAAGTTCATCGTGTACTAAAATTTAATCAGTCGCCGTGGATGAGAGGTTATATTAACTCCAACACTTCAAGAAGAGCTGCAGCGAAAACAGAGTTTGAGAAAAACTTCTTTAAACTGATGAACAATTCCGTTTTTGGTAAGACGATGGAGAATATTAGGAAACGTGTAAATATTGAAATAGTTAATGATGTCAATCGCAGAAACAAACTTGTGTCAGACGATGATTTTGTGAGCATGAAAATATTTAATGAAAATCTTGTTGCGATACAAAGAAGAAAAACAAATCTAAAACTAAACAAGCCGATCTATGTTGGAGCTGCAGTGTTAGATTTATCAAAGTGGATGATGTACGATTTTCATTACACTTTTGTTAAAAATCAGTGGCCGGCTAGTAGATTATTGTTTACTGATACTGATTCACTCGTGTATGAAATTGAATGTGAGGACATCTATCAGGACATGTACAATAATCGACATCTGTTTGATCTTTCCGATTATCCACGTGACAGTAAATTTCATGACGACACAAATAAAAAGGTTATTGGTAAGTTTAAAGATGAAATGAACTCGAGCGCTATCAAATACTTTATCGGATTACGTAGTAAAATGTATGCCGTATTGTTAGATAATAATAAAATAACGAAAAAAGCCAAAGGTCTGCCTCGTAATTTTGTTAAAAAGTTTATGAAATTTGATGACTACAGGTATGCGCTTGATGGTGGTGTTAGTTTTATGAGAGCTATGGCAATTCGAACTAATCATCATAAACTCGAAACAGATGTCATTATCAAACGTGGATTGTATAATTTTGATGACAAACGCTATTGTGAAAATGGGGTAGATACATTTGCCCTTGGGTATTGTTATGATGATAGATCTATACTCGATATTATCTTTTCCAACTGAAATTTTATCTAAACTTATAAAATAATGTTTGAAAATTTGACAATGACAAATAGCTACAATAGTAACATCAAATATCTAATGATGGACGGTAAACAATTGACAGTTGAATTTAATAATGAAACATCAGGTATATGTTTTAATGGAACATGTGACAAGTTAAAACTTTCGCTCATCAGATCTGATAACAGCATGTATTTCAATTATCTCGAACAATTGTATCAAAAGTTGCTAGCGGAATTTAAAAACTTTCACAGCCCCATTAGCCAACAAAACTATACTAAACTCACAATTGATCTCGATCGGTCAAAGGTATATTTTATCAACAAAAAATATCCTCTGAACAAACCAGAAATGAAAGATCTGTTTGAGTCCCGTCGCTGTGTGAGTGGTAAAGTAAAATTTAGTATCTATAGTCGTGATAGTGAAATATTTTTAATATCAACAGTTGAAACATTAATCATTGGTAACGAGATATAAAATAATATCATTTTCATTCTAATGCTAGTTTAATTTCCACCTTGTTAACTGAAACGTTCTAATGCACAGTTTAATTTTCATCCTGTTATCTTGTGGTAAAACCCGTTTGCCGTCTTTAGAATAATTGTATTCCACACATGCGCTGTTCTAACAAATTAGTCACCTCTGTGTAAAGAGTTTATCGCATTCCAACACCTGTTGTTTTGTTTGGTTACAAAATACCTGTTTACAGGTAGTAGTAGGGGGAAAAAAAAGAGGTGGGGGAGGGTGAGTCAAAAAAGGGGGTGGGGTGGGGGGATAATTTAGGACTATAATTTATACTTGTTTGGAGGGTAAAAAAACAAAGTGAGTTGAAAACCTGGTTTTCCTCTAGGGTGAGTTGAAAACCTGGTTTATTTTGGAAGAAAAGGGGGTGGGGTGGGGGATAATTTATACTTGTTTGGAGGGTAAAAAAACAAAGTGAGTTGAAAACCTGGTTTCCTAATACTACTGTTGTTCAAGAGATGGTGTTTCTCTGAGAAAATTGAACATGATTATGAAAGATTTGAACAATTGGTATTACTTGAAGAGTTCAAAAACTGTATTCCTAGTGATATCAAAAATCACCTTGAAGATAATGAGGTTAAGACCTTGGAAAATGCTGCTCTGGCTGCGGACAAGTAATCCTTAACTTATAAAGTTCCTGCTGTAAAAAAAATCTTTCACTCAGCAGTCTACTGATAGAAAGTTGTTTCAAACAAATAGGACTCTCAGTAAAAATCAATCTGGCACAAATTATAAAATTCAAGCCTCTGAGAGACTTGATTTTAAATCCTTGTCTCTACCTACGTGTACCTATTGTAAGAAAAAAGGACACGTCATTTTTGAGTGCTTCAAATTAAAATATAGGCACCAGAATCAAGATAGACCTATTCCAAATGCTCTTATTTCTATGAGGTCAAGGTCATGTATTGAAAACAATACATTTGTTGGGTTTGACATTATTTCATGTTTTCTAGGAAGATAAATTATTTGTTAAAATTTATAAAGCTTGTTGTCATCTTTCTTTCTTTTATGTTACTTTGAACGAGCCGATACATACCTATATATATATATATATATATATATATATATATATATATATATATATATATATATATATATATATATATATATATATATATATATATATATATATATATATATATATATATATATATATATATATATATATATATATTAGAGTGAGCTACTAGCTTTCAGTGAGAAAGCCTGCCAGTAGCTTCTCGTGGGTCGGTGGTTCTTCCCGGGGTTTTTCAGGGTTCTTCCTCCACCAATAATACTGGCCGCCATGTATAGCCTATCTTGTGCTGAAAAAATGGCGCTAAACCCAACAACATCAACAACAACAACAACTAGCTTTCATAATCCTTAATGTTTGTGGGTTAGTGAGCTAAGAGTTTTCATAATCTTTGACGTTTTAGGGTTTATAAACTATATGAGCTGTTTTAATATTATTGTTTTACAAACTTCATTGGGTTTTGTCGGTCATTTTCTTTCACACAAATTTTGTGACAATGAGCCGGTATTTTTTATAAAGCATGGCGTTTAAGGATTACTCAGTCACGATTTTTCAGAACAATTTTAGGTGGCAGTGCGCAAGATCTTTTCAGACAAGTTTGGTAAACAAACAAGGGTTCTGTTTAAACATTGTGGTGTATGTGATCCTAAATTATTTATACAATTTTTGATGTTTAAAATGGCCTGGTTTAACGTAAATATCCTGTTATTAACGCATAATAAGAAAACAATGTCATTTAAAATGCATTTATTTGCTGAGCAAGGACCTTTATCAAAAAAAATGCACAAATTGAAAATGTAATAATAATAAAATTATTTTTTAGACAAATCCCTGTCAATGATATAAAAATCCGTAATGTCAACACGATAGAAAACATACATGCTTGCCAGCTGATAAATTATTTAAGCATGGCCTGGGTGTTGTCAAAATACGTGCAACAATTTAGCAACTAATAATGATTATAAAACGGAACAATATGAGCACCATTTCCCAATTAATTTTAAGCCATTGACTTTTGTGGTTCAAAATTAACCTTATTTCTGGATTTCAATATCCCGATATTAAACCATGGCTTTGTATTCTTTAAGTAGATAGACCTATTACTACCCGATCCGATTGCTCTTTGAACGTTTTCTAGATGCCTACCGTCCCGGTTTCCAAAGTCTAGCGCCTTTCCCACTCTGACAAAAGCTTTGATTTGTCGTTGCTGCACAAGGTTTGTTGGAAGATAGTCAAAGTTGATCATCACGATTTTTCGGTGTCGATCCTTTAAATACATGTCCCAAGCGTACTTCCATTCGATCTCCGTCCGAGGTCGACCCTCCTGGCGGAGATAGCTTTCGGACAATATAACAAGAAAGCATCTGGTTTTTCGCAGTATATCTCGAGCTTCGTCCTCTGCTATTTGTCCTGGTAAGCAATCTCTCATTGGAAGATAAATACGATATCCAAAATTTTGCAAATATGGCAAAAGAACCTGCCTGATCCATACACAGACTGTGTCGTTTCCTTCATCTGAAGATAGGTAAATGTCGTAATCATATTCCCAAATTGAAGGGTCATGTCTTCGAAACAAAATCCTGAGTTCATATTTAAAATGGTAAAGAAGAAAAGAAGGCAGTCCAAAAAGGATGATAGCCGTGGCAAGAGAGATGCATATAATAGCATTTGTTAAGTTCAATCTCTGGCATTCATGGAGAAGCAAATCTTTCAAGTAAATTGCTTCGACGCGTCCATGATTTTCTGTATTGCAGAATATTGAATCTGAACTGATATGGCGAACATCAAGCCAATCAGACACCCAAAGGTTGTTACAGTCACAGAACAATACAATGTTTCGTAGGTCCATGGATTGAGAGGGCAAATACTGTATATTTTTAGGTAAATAATAAATCGTATTGTGTGATAACGATAAATTTTTCACATTGTTCAGTCTCTTTATTGCTTCGTCCTCTACTCTTTTAAAGGAATTGTTAGATGCGTTCATAATTGCGACTTTTTCGAGGTAACACCTTGTGTCTAAAATAGTTATTTCATTATCGCACACATTCAACTCATATGCAAGTGATGTGTTAGGCAAATGTTTCGGCAGTTCTATGAGACCTTTTCCTTCACAATCAACTACTAGCCTAGATTTGCTCGGCTGCTCGACACAAGTGCACTCAACTGGACATCCTTCTTCAACGTCTTTTGTACAAACAAACTGGTCCAATGACCCATTTTTCACTAGAGCTATAATAGGTTTTCCCATTAGATTTGGTGGACTTGTACATTTGACTTCGAAATAATCTCTCCAAATATCCTTAATGACTTCCACCGCAATTTCTAAGAACGGTACCATTTCACAATCACAGGAAAAGTTGGTGCCACGAAAATCAAATCCGAATTTGAGCAGTGTCCCTAGCATTGTCAAGTTTTGAACACCTAGTTTTCTGAAGTCTGGCCACTTTTGAAATGGATTGTTTGACATATAAACCATACCTGGGCCATAGGTTACGCTGACATTGAGTAAAAGATCCAATACATTTGTTAGCTCAGTCATTTGGTTGTGACTGAAATCTCTTGTGCAGAACGGTCCACTCATAACAATGTTTGTGATGTCTAATGATGTCAATTCATTACAACTTGCATTCAGATACTGTATATTTAAAGTGGGCGCAGCAAGGGAGAATGGATCAAGATATTTAATTCTATTTTCCGAAATATCAAGAAACATTAGTTTCTTAAGCTGACTGAATGTCTTGTTATAAATGTTGGTCAAACTATTCTTTTTCAGGTTGAGTTCCTCAAGATTTACTAAGCAGGAAATATTACCAACTAACCTTATCCGATTTTGTGAAAGATCTATTTTAATCATATTTGGAAATTTACAAATATTGGTCGGCAGATATCCCATGACACCATTTTTATGAACCAGACGAAGGTATTCTTCCGATTGAAAGTTATTGTTAGATGTCAAGGCATATGTCGTTCCATCTACGCTGGTATATTCCAAAAACAGATCACCGAGAAGGACTGCATTCCGAGTAACATTGCATCCCAAGTGTGAATGTATCAGAGATAATATCACGATACTTAACAATTCAAAAGTTGCACGTTCCATTTATAAGGAGTTGTAGTATCCGAAAGTTGTTTTTAACTATCTAAATTTAAATTATATGCGTCTATTCCTTTTGTTTCTGGCTGTCTCGTAACCACCGATACCTACAGTGTGAACTATCTAGCAACAAAAGCACGCTAAGATTCTTTTATACTAGTACCGTTGTTTAAATGATCAGCTACAAGTACAATTGTCAGATATTACTTGTAAGCACTAACTCGTAGTGAAGAATATTAATACATTTTCTACCAATCTAAAAAAAAAATCCCCATACAATTACAGTATATACCTGTGTAAAATATACGTTCAACGCAAAACACTGATAAGGAAACGGACAATCATGGTCGATGTTGGTAGCTTATAAACATGAATTAAATCAACAGAGAAGATTCAAATCTGTTGGAATAATATGCAACAGCAGTTGTTCTTAACGTCTAAGAATTTTAATTTTATGCGACTCTTCCTCAGGTTTTTCAGACGGAGTAAGTTCTTCTCTGGCTGTCGATATCATTCAATCATCGAGACCAGTTAAACAGGCCTTTGTAAGTAACAAAGTGGATGTAATCACTATCCTTTCACTGATAAGAGAATACACCGACCGCCTGCATAGTATCTTTACCTGTAGCATCTTTACCTATCTAAATGAAACTACCCGTATAATAACTATATCCATGCATAACATATGTACAACTGCACAGCTTTGACACTGATTAGGAAGCAGCCAGTCAGGGTCGATATTGGTTGCTTATGACCATCAACAGAACCAACAGAAAAATTAAGATTCCAATCTGTTGGCACGATATATAATATCAGATTTAGCTCCATTTAAGCGAGACAATCAAGCTCAATGACCAAGCCTGAAAAATTTAACAATCATAACTTGATCAAGGATAAAGCTATTAACACAGGAACTTTCATATTTTACTTAGTTTGGATCCCTCTTCCAGAATGCCAAATATCCATGACACATGTACAGCCTAAGCATTACCTCTGATTTGGGGGTTTTAATCGAGATTCCTGCTAACAGTGATTTCAAGAAGATTCTGACTACTTTCAGTTCGCAGTTGTGTAGGTGTTAAAAGCATTAAAATAATGTTGGCCGTATATGTGTCATTTGTGTGGTAAAGCTTACATTATTTACAAGTAAATGGTAAAGTTTATTTAGTGTTTAAAAGCAGACCATAACATGACGGGTATATCGTACAAAGGCAATGGGAGTATAGTATCTTGATAAGGGGCTGGCACCATTTTTGCTGCTTGTCCAGAACGGTAACCAAAGGATCCTGATTAATTAATTGTTGTCCTAAAAATTGAACACTACACTCAGTATAGTTTAACTAATGTATATTAATTCTGATTATTGAATATTCTTTAAATGTCATCACAAATTCCCGGACAAAACGTACTGATTTACCATGGTGCCCAGGAACTCAATTGGGTCAAGAAAAGAGGAATGAAATCTAATCAAAACAAATAAAAGGGCAGTAAGAATTTATTTCCATATGCGTAGCTTTCATTGGGAATCTTGTATGTACTGGACTTCATCCAAAAATATCCACGTACTTTACCATTTTTTGTTATCGATATGCATTTCTCGTGAGCCTACTTGACCTATATAGATAAGGGCAAATCTTCGTTGGGTATGGTAGTGAGGAGCTATGACAGGTGTGCAGACTGATATGCATTAGATTGTCTTGAATAGTATCGTTGTTTTAAATTCTCATACTAATACGACCAAACCGCACGACAGTACTATTTGGTCAATGTATAAAACTATATAAAAATATATGCAATCAAACATTCTCAAAAAAAACCAAAAAAAACATCGGACAGACTATGCTAATAAGCTTATGCTTTCTCCTGACCCCCCCCATCACATGTTTGTATTCATTTGACAGAGTTTCTTAAATAAATGTTTTAAACTAAAACCATTCTAATAGAAAACAAATTGGACAACTTCAACTGTATACTGTATCAAACTCGATATAACTATTGGAATTTTTCGACATGTAATAGAAGACTTTATATATATATATATATATATATATATATATATATATATATATATATATATATATATATATATATATATATATATATATATATATATATATATATATATGATTTGCTATAATCGGATAGATATGTTAATGACCTTTGACAATTGCCTAAGGCACCGCGCAGAAGGGGGGGGTCCTCGGTGTTGCTTGTGTTCGCAATTTAGTGTTTGTGCATAGGGCGCCCAAACTTCTTAAAACGACTCTGCCTGTTACCTCTTGACACGTGTTGGGTTAAATCAGATGTGCATCGGTCCCTTTTCCCGCTACCATGACATGACACTTTGTGCTTGTGATGGATATTTCCTCCAAGTTATTTCATAACACCGATCTCATCACCTTTTACATTTTGCAGGTATATAACTTTTGGATTGGTTAAAATGTAATCATGTAATAGAAGAATAAATGTACAGCAACCTTTGATATGTTTTTTTGTTGGATTGCTTTTAACGGAAAGTTAGAAAAGAAATTTGGATTTTGCAAAGAAGTTGAAAACTTAGAGCTTTCAATATCGATGGTACCGAAATCTTTCAACCTTTGGGCCTGAGAATGACTTACAATTGGTCAAGCGGTAATTTTCAATCTCAAAATACAATTCCAATAACTAGCTCGTAAAGATTTATTTATATTAGCGTTAACTATTGCTTTTCAAGAATTTGTGACAAAGAAAATGTCATGATTTGCAATTTTTTTGGAGAGGGTTTGGGTATTTACTTACGACACTTTTAAAACATGACAGGTCATAAACCACGGCTAGTATATTTTGTGGAGAATGATTGACGTACCTACTTGAAGCGAAATACAAGCTTTATAACATATCCACATTGACCAAGTCAAGACTCGAACCCGCGCAGACTGGTGTGAGATGTGAGTGATCTGTACAAGTGAGTGCCAGAGACCACTGTCACCTGAGGCCCCAACCCAGAAACTTCAAAAGTGTGCATAGAATGCATTTCTTAAATACTTTATTGCTTGTGGAAACATAAATATCAGCACGTACGATAAAAAAACGGCAATTTTTAGCACAACCAACTTAATAAATATAATTTATTTGCCTTTGCCTTAAGGTGGAGCCATTGAAAGAAATCAAATATACACAACACACGATAAATGATGTATGCTATGATCTTTCTAGACGTTTTCACCTTCGCCTAAAAAAATGTGTCGGACGCCCACACATACACATTATAAACTTTAAACTTTTATGGTACTAATTTGTTCTCATAGACATGCCAAAGGAGGAAAGGAGTACGACCTAAATTATAGCAGTTAGTGATTTTTTTATATATATAGTCGTACAGAATTATTTGTCCACTCTGTCCAGATACGCTTGTGTAAAATTTTCCTGGAGAACTTTCTTTTTTAAAAAGTGTATCTAATTAGAAAAATGAGAGTTTAGGACGACAAATTGATAACGTTTTCAAAAGAGGTCCCATCTTTTTTAAAAAAAAAAATTAAAAAAATTGCACATTTTGACATTTTTCTACATAAAAGCTAAGCCAGCTCACAAAAACGCCGAAAAATTTCGTAGTTGGTAGTTATGCATATGGAATAAACCGTATGTGGAAAAGCTACATATTTTGAAGTAGGGAATAAATATCTTTTTGAGTCAATTATTCAAAGGAAAGCCATAAAGATCTTGTAAAATAGTAAAGTTACACAAATATACGCTTTCGGGAAAATTATTGATTTTGACCCTTTGCCCAGTAGTTTGATATGAAGGACCTTTTCCTCCGGTTCCAAGTTTTTACCCACCGTAGTGAAGGGGAGCAACAGGTGGACACCTAACCGTGCGAGCAAGCGTCCGTACAGACATTTATCGCCAGATCGAATTCGAAAAAGGGATTCCTGCCATGATCCTTTTTTTTTTTTGTTCTGCCCCTTACAAAGGAAGTGCTATGATTAGTTTGAAATCAAAATATGTTGATCTGTTTTGGCTTGTGTGGTTTAATACCATTTTCAACATATGATAGACTTATTCATGGCGGCCACTATGTTTAGTGGATGAACCATCGAACCTCGGGAAGATACTTACAAACTTTCTTCCACATCAACAATGGTAGAGCCGAAACTCGAACTCACACTGACAAGCAAAATGTGTGAACGGTCTTACTAAGCGAGCACCTTAAACCACCCGCCTACCCGATGTCCGCTCTTAATCTAAGCTACCAGAAAATGGGCACAAATGGGCCTGAATACCTATCTATAGTGGGTATATGATAAGGTTGTCGAGGAGAAGATCCTAGTCATACTAAGTAAATGGAAGAGTTGCGCAAACTCCTTTGCCGAAGTTTCTATCATCCACTTGTAATCTATGCAATGTGCTTGGGAGTAAGGCGAACTAGAAAGATTCCAAATTTCGATACCCAGATGTACGAAACATTGTATGTTGAAAAGTATAGATAGATGTTTTTTTGTGTGGATAGTTGACTTTTCCCTGTTGATAAGAAAGCAAAACAGAGATGAAAAATATTTCTTCTATTGCAGTTTGAAAAAGTCATTCTCTCCATTAGTGAAAAAGCAGGTCAAGGGTTTTACTGCTCTCATTAGGGTGGTTGGTTGTCCTCTTCCAGTGGAATTTTTCTGCATCTATAACATTGAAAGTGGAAGGAAGCCATCTATGGGTAGAATTCTGAACCTGCCAGAGGGATAAGTCATAAACATTTAACCCATCAAATGAACTGGCAGTTGGGCAATTGCCATGTAAAATGAAATATAAAACAGATGGGTTAATTGGTTGCTTATGCATGCACAGGAAAGTGATGCCCACTGGGCAACCAAACTCTCATCGGCATGTCAAATTCTTTTGTTGAAAGGCAAGAGGAGATTTGAGAGGCAAAATCTACCCAAGTTTGCATCTGTAATAACACCTGCGATTTTAGCAGCAAATATGAGTGTAGTGGTATAGTCCTATCCAAGGTTTTCCATTTTTACAGCTCTAGTTGCCCTTAAGTAATGGTTACCAATGGAAAAGACCAAGGAATTTTGGTCATGGAATTGGTTATTTAATCATCTTCCACTATGCTTGCTACCAGTTCTCTGTTGGGATTCAAGATCAAAACATTCTCTACTTTGAATAGCTTTCATTTACTTTCAAATGCTTGGACAAAGTCACCCAGTGTAGACACTGTATGGCTTATATCATTTAAGACTGATGCAGGTGCAGCAAATATCATGTGTGTCCTCAACAGCCTTGACTATTTTATTCCAAATTCATTCAGTCATCATTGTGTACCTGAATACCTGCAACTATAATGAAAAATGACTACTTAATACAAAACAAGAAGTGTTAGCTACATCAATTAAGGCACTAAAGTATATTACATTTATTAATAAGTCTGTAAACCAGTTTTACATTAGTATCAATGATATTATGTGCAACTATAAGGTCTGGGACAAAGTTCATGATTTTAAGGCTGCTCATTGTGGCAGCCACAGTGAATTCAGAACAGTACAAATTAAATTAAGAACAATTACACACTATAAAAAGTCTTCCCATGAAAATCTTGTGTTCATATGACTTTCCATTCAACAGGAATGGCAATTTTCAAGATGGTTGTTGTGGTTGCCATTATTGCTAACAGAGAGGTAACATTGTTATTTAGAACCAACTAGACACGTCTTTTTATGACTATGCAGGAGGTTGAAGTAATACTAGCATTACAATATTATATTTTTAATGACTCGGTAAACATAAGTTGAGAAACAAACAGCTGAAACCTGACAAATTTCTGGAAGTATACAGACACGATGTCAACATGCCACAAAAGCAAAAACAGAACATTTGGTATGTGTGTACACACCTAGCAGTGACAACGGCAGGTAAAACAGCATTTAAAAAAAGTTACCCAAGATTATTAGTTTCAGCATCTACGTGATACATATCACTGAAAGTAATCTTGAAATCTTTCAGAAAAAACAATTGCATTTAGAAGGCAGTGAAGAAAATAACAACAATGTAAAAGGGTAATGTATTATCAGAAATGTGTTCATGCAACATGGATGGCCCACAACAGCAGCTGAAATTACCTAAATGCAAAACTTAACAAAGGTAACTCTATTTCCATACCAAACTCAAGGTGGAACATAAAAAAATACACAGATTTTGAGATTCCTTCTATGCAACCTATGTGTTTAGGTAAATACCAAGTTCTCCCCACCTGATAATCAGCATAGACTAAACCAGGCTGCATTTAAGGCACATTTTACACTGAAAAAAAATTAATGTGGCCAGCATTAGAAACCAAACCCTGTTTACAATGATAAAATCACAGACACATGAATAGAAATAATATGTCAAACTAGGAGCAAATCAGTAATTTCTTAATGAAAACAAATGTATGAATATGCCTATCAAAGTGCTCCCCAAAAAGAGATTTAAAAGGTTCAAAATTTTCCATCATTAGGATTAATTTATCTGCATATTTCAGATATTAGTGATGCAAAGAAACCTGAGGAAAAAAAACCCCTGATAATGAACTTAAGGCCACATAGGATTAGTCTACCAACAATCATGGCAGTGGACCATGGTTATCTAGTGGTTCTACAATTATTGTCTTTGTGGGAAAACATACCAGTTTATGTATAATAAAGCATTTTATAAAGGTTATGACAAACAAAGAGATGCAAATGTATTTTCACATTTTATTTATTAAATTTCATTCAATATTTCTACAAATAAATTCTCACAAAAAATAAGACTACTACACACATGAACACCACAAACTCTCTCTCTCCCTGCACACTATCTTAACACAAAAATGATTGATCCACTTTCACCAACTCTCTTACATGGTTCAATGCTTCCTGCTATATCAGCCCCTTTAATTTTTTATATTCCTCTAGATTGAGGGACCTCTTGGGTGCCCCATCTCTGCCACCAGGATGTGGTCGGTTCTGTACAACCATATTCTGATCTGCAAGAATGGAAAAGAAACATATGATTGTACAGGATGTTATCTGTTATCCGTTATATTATACATATAAGCGTGTATGTATATATATATATATATATATATATATATATATATATATATATATATATATATATATATATATATACACATATATATACACACACCAATATTATCTGCACTTGCAATTATTCAGAGTCATCAACAATATAACATTATATTCTTTAAAATGATAAGATAAACAGAACACCTTCAACATATTTTTGAATTTAAATGCATTGTATATATGATTTACTCCATGTGTGTGCATGATATTTTTAACATAGCTTTAACAATTTTTCAGTCATATCATTATGCAGTGTGATAGTTCATAGTGATGTCTAGCACTGGAACATCATGTCACACACATGTAGCACCCACCCAGTCACATTATCCTGACACTGCTGAATAGTCTTAACGTGATGTAAGAGATAAAATCTCCTAACAGAGGAATATGCAGAAATGCAGTATTCAGCCATAAATACACATAAATGCATTATTTACCCATAAATCACAGTTTTTATTTGTGAAGGAAACAAACTAAGAGAAAGAAACAAAATTAAAGATTGTTAATGGCTATTGTTGAAGAGGAGTCAGATCCATAACTGCAAATTTCAGTGCTGCCTTTTCTTGCACACCAGACAATCATGCAGATAAATATTTTTAAGGGCATAATTTGGCAACTATATGGTTCCATTCTAGCATGAAGCAGTACATGTTAATGATCACATGTTACAGATCTGAGTAGTCAATTTTTCAAAGAAACCATAATTTAAAATAGCTAAGGGTCCCAGCAATCTAAAAGTGCTAAGGAATCATATAGGTTGGTCGGCATCATCTTGTACCACTCTTTTGTTGACTTTCTATCCCCAATGTAAGGGCTGTTACACAGAAATGTATGGGAAAACATACATTGACACTAACTGCCTACTATAAAAAACACAGAATGAGTATTTAAAAATACAAGTTGCAATGGTTGAAGATTATCGACTTCTCATATCAAATAAACTGAGAAATTGCTGCATTGGTGGGAAGATTTTTTTCTGTATTACATCAATTTTCTACAACAGAAAGCTTACACAGTCAATTTGAGGCAGGTAAATTACTACTGATTTCCGAAGGTGTTTTATATTTTTTGCTGACTTTATCAGTTTCTTTAACAGGACTGTAACTGCAGTTACTAAATTTGTGTAAGATTTGTTGTTTTCCTTATTTAATATGAAACAGCAGTCACATCTGCACAATTTCATTTTCAGTCTCTCCCAGCATTCACAGACTAACAATATCCGTAGATAAAAGGTGACATCACTTTGATGACATTGTAATGCAATGAACATGTTATTTTGAGTTTCGCAATAAGCCCCAGTTTTGCAAACAGCAAACAGTATGGACCCAGATTTGCCAGCACATTGGAAGATAAGAGTATTATGATGTTTACCTGCACTCATATAAAGAACAGCATGGATCAGACAACATATTCTCAAAATATCATATGAAGAACAAACAGCAAAAGTCTATGCCACATTTTCTCAAAATAACAAATGAAAAACAAATAGCAAAAGACCAGGTCAAAGATTCTCAAGACATAATATTAAGAACAAGCAGGATAGACTGGGCCACATATTCTCAAAATAACATGAAGAACAAACAGCACAGAATAGGCCACATATTTTGCCAATATCATATGAAGAACAAACAGCACAAACTGGGTGAAATATTATCAATACATTATATGAGGAACAAACAGCACAGACTGGACCACACTATCTGCCAGAATCATCTGAAGAACAAACATCACAGTCTGCTAGTATCATATGAAGAACAAACAGCACAGACTGGGCCACACTGTCTGCTAATATCATATTAAGAATAAACTACATAGACTGGGCCACATTGTTTCAAACCTTTACGCAAGAAACTCAAGTTCAACCTTTGATAGTATACAATTCTAATTATAATAAAACTAAAATCACAAAACTTTCCAATTTTTCTTCTAACTTACATCATGTTGTAGTTTAACATGAGCTTGTTTATGGCTTAAAATTTTTCATGAATATGTGACCTCATCTGCAATTACCTAATTCCTGTCTGCAGTTGATGGAGGGTATTCACAATTTGTGAAAACAAATTTCTGATGTGCAATTTTCAAAACTTACTCATGGTAGCTTCATCCAGATCAATTTTAACATCAAAGTCATGAACAGCAAAAGGGTCATCCGAAAGCTGTCTCTCTGGTTTTGGAGGTCCACTTTCTGAGTTTTTCTAAGAAAAATGCAAAAATGAACAAATTTAATATGCAAGCACTTGATAAGGATGTTGTTGAGTTCATCCCCATTCACACATAATCACTAACAGTTCTTTGTGAAGAGAGAGAGAGATGGAAACAAAATGTAATTAATTTGAAAGAATCAGGAAAGATGATTTTCTTCTTCATATCAATGTGAGTACCAAACAGATATTTTCAGCTCAGGCTTTTGAGCAGTCCTTATTTATGCATGAAAAAATATCTTGCATAAAGAACGAGAAACAAAACATTTTCTAACTTCAAAAACAAACAAAAAATTGATTTGTGTCTGGCTGGTGCTGTATGGACTGGATATTAAATACAAACATTGTAAAATTTGCCCAGAACAATCTATACTCAAAACTGCCCCAGCAGCATCAGCATATTTAATAAGGTCTCATAGTAAAGTTTGGAGAAAAGGCAATTTGGAGGTGGAAGTGGTAGCAAATATTACCAATGATGATAATGTTTAACACTGTTCCCAGGGCAAACAACCAAATATTAAGCCAAGATTTATTACAAGAACTTTTGTGAAATTTAAATATCAAAAGGGAGCAGGGAAAGATAAGCTATAATTACTTTTTCTTAAATTATTGAGATAACAAATCCTAATGTGATACCAGACTTGTCTTCATACTTTATAAATAAGAAATTATACTGATCTAGTGCCAACTACAGTGTACCCAGTCTACTTTACCAATTGGATTGCCTTATTGACAACACAAACATGGTTTTAGTAAGAACCCAAAAGATTCATATGACTGACTGGAGAATTCCACAAGCTCTCTAAAGGCCATTAAAAACTTGGCAAATTAAACTCACATCAGTTCAATTACAACTCAGTGGTACATTTTTCTGCAGTCAAGTGTTGGCTGAAAATTCCATTTTTACCCATAACTAATCAATATTTGCAAAATTAAATGGTTTCTATCTGAGAATTTTTTCCCTATTTTTTTTATAGCAGTGGAAACCCTGTATTTAAAAGAAAATTTTGAAAACCTAATAAAAGTTACTTGTACAAGTTAAAATAGAAAAATCTGACTGAAAAATTTCAGACAAAGACTATTAACTACCAGGGTTTAACTCAGTCAATGCCCAAAGTGTTAATTAAAGGACAACAGAAATATGTTTAAAACAAAACAAACTGACAGCTTGTTTGCCACAAAGTACAGAAAGTCATCTGAAATCTTTGAAGTTTTGGCTTGTATTAAATGCATGTACACATTCATGTTGTGTAATATTAAACAGCTGAAAGACCAATGAAGTGATGAAGGATAAATGTACACCTTTTGAATCCTACATGTCAGAAAAGTATACTCACATTTTCTTGGGGTGTCTCTATCTTTGGTAAAGAAACAGCCTGAAAACAAAAAAAACGGAAGATGAACTTTGATATTCCTTCCAAGCAAATAACATAGACATAGACAATTATCAACAGTTCATATGGAGTTGTCATTAAAACAAGATCATAAGATATACTGATCAAAACAAAATATATTTACAATGTTACAGATTCAAGAAAATTAAGTAAAGCTAAACTATTTTTCATATGCTGATGCAGAACTGCTCAAAATGTACATAATACATTTCTCTACTGTACAAGCAACTGATTGGAAGAAAGTAGCTTCTCTACTGTACAAGCAACTGATTGGAAGAAAGTAGCTTAAACAGCACAGATTCCAGATAGCTGCTAAAGCATTATTATTTAAAACTAGACCAGTGATAAATATTGGTCGGCTGGTATATTACTCCATAACGTATATGAACCGAAATACAGCCTCATTCTCCATTACCACCCAACATTAATAATCTTTATAATGTATACCTGGTGATGATGCAACTCTTTCTGGCTCATTTTAATTTTTTTATTTAATGAATTATTATTATGATTATTGGAAGAGTTTCATCAACATGATTATATTTATATGATGATTATTTACAAAACAAAATAACTCATCATCCGGGACACTGTCAAACAGGACGAAAAACTGAGTATCACTGTCAAACAGGAACAGAAACTGTGAATACCAACATCAAATAGAAATAGAAACTGAATATCACTGTCAAACAGGAACAGAAACTGAATATCACTGTCAACAGGAAGAGAAACTATCATTGTCAATAGGAACATAAACAGAACGTCACTGTCAAACAGGAACAGAAACTGAATATCACTGTCAAACAGGAATAGAATATCACCTTTTCCACTTGTTCCTGTTGTCTTTTCTTTCTTTCTTCTTCCAACTTCTTGAAAACCTCAGGATCCATGTTGGCCTCTCTGGACTGTGAGGTACAAAGTGAAAAGATGATTACATAGATATTTAAACTTAAATTCAGATATTTGGTTTAGGCTGCATAAATTGGTAAAGATACCCAAAAGTATTAGTTTTTGCTAAAGAGGAAAGGTGGCTAGATGGTTATATGATAGATTGCACAAAAAAGGGGGAAGGTTTGCATGTTACCATTGGATCAGTATGGATTTGATATTATGATATATCCCTGGGCAAGGTGCTTTATTCCAATTGCCTTGGCACTAAAAACTTATGTTGTTGTGCTGTAGAACACCAAATCAACATCAGTCACTGCTCAAATTATCTGGCTAATTGTTAATCAATAATTAGCATAGTGGAATTATCTTTGCTGCTCAGGAAAATGTCCATAATACTCATAAAGTAATACTTTTACAATGTCACTGAGAAGAAACCATAACTTAATTGACTGTAAAAAGGAAGTAAATAAGGTTGGAGCAGTTTCCATGTATTGCCTATCACTATTTCTATAGGATCAGTCTTATTCTCATGAGGTACAAAATGGAGGAAAATATAATATTTCCACATCATCCATATAAAAAAAGGCATAAATTTGAACCAAGTTAAACAGACAAAAACCGCAGGAGGTCGCAGGTTCAAACCCCAGCCAAGCCATAATAAAGACTTTAAAAATGGTATTAACAGCTGCCTTGCTAGGCACTCAGCATAAAGAGGTTAGTGTTAGGACTTGTCAGCCTGATTTCAGGATGATGTGACTGGGTATGATAATATCATGCTACAAGTCTACAGAATATTATGTCAATGCCAGAGATCACTATAAACTGCCACACCAATACAAGTTCACAATGTATCAATACAAGTTCAGAGTATCAATGCAAGTTCACAGAGCATCAATACAAGGTTACAATGTCTCAATACAAGTTCACACAATATCAATTCAGTAAAACTGAGTTTTAAACATTTTAATCGCTGGATACAACTACAGATATAACATTTTCTGGCCTTATTGTGTCAATCTTTTATTTATTTAAATAAATGGAACCTTTAGAGAATTCTTTCTGAGACCCAGTTTTGAAAAATCAAAGCAATAAATTATCTTTCAATAACCAGATGAAGCAATCTTGGCAACATGCCTAACTATCACAGTAAAGAGTGAAGCCAGGATCTGACCTATTCTAAAATTATACACTAATTTCTATCACAGAAAGTAATTCACTGGGTCAATTTCAATCCTCAAAATTATATAATTCTTTCTTACCTTAAAAATTTAAAACCATAACTACCTCCAAAAGCACAAGCTATTGCAATTCAGAAAAATATTGTTGACTACAGTAAGTGCAACATAAAATCCATGCTATTTTAGGGAGAGAAAGAAGCCTATGCAATGAATGACGTGCTGAAGCCTGATGTGGACTTTCCACACAGGTAAGAAAAAAGGTCACAACATATATACTGCATACAACATGCTAGATGTGCACCACCACAACAGCTGCAATTAAAATAAAACTAAGATCAAACAATAGTAACAAAATTTTCTTTGAATATTACCAATGTCCTGTAAATACAGTCTATATTTTCTACCCTTCTGATTTACATGCCAAATATTCCACAATAAAGCAGTCAATAAAAGTGACTTTATTAAAGATGTTTTCTAACTTTATATTTGGGATGCATTTAAGATATTATGAATTGTGTGGTTGATACAAATCACAAAGACAAGGTTTGATAAGGGTCGATTTTGGCCCCCAATTCTGAATGCAACAAAACTCGTATAACTAAAAGTGGTCCCATTCCCATTCTCTTCCAAAAATATGAATTTAATTCTTATCCTGTATTGCTTTTAATAAAGAAAATCACCAATGGTTTTCACATCTGTTCTGGAGCATATTTTTGTGGATTATAGAAAGTATGGCTAACATGCTCTGATGTAGTAGACTGCCAAAAAATGCATCTAAACTTATGAATTTGCACACAGTATGCCAAATATTCAATGATGGAAATACAGCATTGTATAAATGATGCATAATTTTACATTAAATTTGGCTGATTACATCTGACACCTATTTTTTGTTTTCATTTTAAAAAAATTATGCTTATGTGTATGTATACCAATGACTTATGTATTATTTTTTTATCATAAACACACAATAGCTTTACAAACCATATGTTGCTACAGTGTATAATTATGAATCAAAACTATATCTTCAGTGCTTTAAGCAGTTTTGCGTATGTATCACTGGGGAATGCTTACTTAAAGCTTTATTACAAATTCGAAAAAATTATTTTTTATTTTATTAAATATGATATGGGCCTCCATGAATGTCATTACTGTCACTTGAATACACAGAAATCATCAAGAATATTCACTCTCAAATACTTTGAAAAAAATATTCTTGCTCTGATGTATTAAAGTAAAAAGAACCTATTATATGTATTGTATTAGTTGAAAAAAAATTCTTGTAGCTCAAAAGAAAATCCCAACATCTTCACCACACTGAAAATTATAAAAAACCCAATACCTTGAATATAATACACCAATTGCTTAAGGTTCAATTTAATTTTTAAAAAAGGAAATAAGCAAACATTCAAGTCTGATAAATGTCATAAATGCTTTCCTCATACATAGATTGGGAATCCATTCAGAAGAAGAATTTACACTCATATATGTATGGGCACACAACCTGAGACATGACATTGAGCACTTAAGCATCTGGTCTTTTTTTTTTTTTTAAAGTTCCAGAATATTCCAGGATAAATGCAATTTATACCCAATTTTAGGCTATTAATCAGTCTACTAATTTTTTTAAAATTAAAATAATGTAGCACACATGTCCAATTAAAGAAAAAGAACAACAATAAAAATGTATAAGACATTCAAAATGCAGCAAATGAACTATGACAAAGTAAAAAAAGATTTGCTCCTAAAAGACCATCACTGCCACATTTTTCTAGTTATGGACATTGACATAACTTCTCTTTTTCTCTCACTCTCTCATCATCTCTTAGTCAAATACAATGGAAATGTATATTTGCATGATAGATACCCCAATTCATGTACAGAATAGGTCTCTAATAATGTAGAGAAGCGTACTGGATGAAACAATCCCATTTTAATAGCTACAGTTGATAAGGCATTATAACCTAAAATAGATACACACAAGTCTTGTAAGATGATTGCCTGTGCCCATTAAGGTTTGTATAGTCATATATTTTCTGCAGTTGAGCTGAGACCTTATGAAAAATGCCAAAACTAAATCAGATATTTGTCACCCATTATGACTTGCAGACCTACCACTTCATTGGGGGATGGACACTTCAGCTGCTCTAGTGGTAGAGTGTGTGTGTGATTTGGACTTTTAATGTAGTTTTAAAATACTTTAAAGTCATATCACTACAATGTCTGCAGTTTGACAGTTTATGGTGATGTTTAGCACTGGGGCATCATGCAGTAGACATGTAGCATCATGTCCCACCCAATCACATCATTCGGACATAAGACCAGCAAGTTCTAACACTGACCTCAATGCTGAGTGCCTATTGAGGCAGTACCATTTTTATAAGTTTTGATTCAGCAGGAGTTCGAACACATGACCTCTCAATCTAGGGCGGACGCTCTAACCACTAGAGCAGTCCTCTGCTGGTAGAATGCCCGATTATTAATTTAAGGGTTACAAGTGCAATACCTTCCCAAGCTACAACTCAGGCCAGCTGCCCATGTGTGTCATTAGGTAAGGCATTTAGCCTCCACTTCTTTGGCATGATATCGCCATCAATGTCTATAAAGTGATGTTAATACACCACTCACCACCACTAGTCCACTCCTAGTATCTTTGGACAACAATTTATTAAAGAATAAATACATTTCAAGTTTATTTAAAACTCAAACCTTTTGAGTTATTTATCAGACACATTTAATAAATAGAAAGTAAGACAAACATAAAGAAACTGTATGAACAGTTAACGCCTCAATTACAGAAAGCAAAATAAACAGAAACTTATATTTTTTTAAAAAGTCAAAAGAAAAATACTAAAGCTGGACTTAAACAATAATGTCTGATACATTAGTACTAAAAAAATTACTGTTTTACCTTTACGCCATCTGTCTGCATACACGAAGTGTTGACAATTTACTAAACAACTATGTGACTTGGTGAGGTTCCTAGCATCAATCATCTGCTTTTTATTTGTTTTTTTTTTAATTTAAAAAAACTATATTTTATATAAATTATAAAATTAAACAAATCATACAATATTCCTTTTCTTCAATAAATATTTCTTTAAAAATTGTGATATTTAATATAATGTGCCCATAGCAGAATGAGTTTGTTTATTTTAATCTAGAAAATACATAATAATTTATAGCTATTCATGACAATGAAACAAATGAACAATGTTATTAGTGAATATTGCATTTTAACTGGATTCAGTGCTAATTTCAGAACTTTAATGGCTGTGACTGATCCGTTTGATCATGTTTGCCTGAGAGCTAATATA
Source organism: Potamilus streckersoni (assembly GCA_016746295.1). Classification (NCBI taxonomy): domain Eukaryota; kingdom Metazoa; phylum Mollusca; class Bivalvia; order Unionida; family Unionidae; genus Potamilus; species Potamilus streckersoni. The sequence goes on along the minus strand of JAEAOA010002330.1, from coordinate 2,179,155 downwards.
TTTGAAATCACCTTGAGTGGAATCGAAATCATATATCCATCTTAATATGATCAAGGCAAAAAGAAAAACCACCCTGGGATCATATTTCTTACCATCATTCAGTCTTAACAATTCATTGTATTAAAAAGTAGCATTACTGGCTGATGCTTTTTATTTTAACATAAACATCATTTCTCAATTAGTCTCTCCTCATTGAGATATTCCGATTATGATTTGTGCTAAATAAGCCTAAACATGCAACCAGAAAAAGAAATGGATGAAAATGCAATTGCCCATACAAATAGCAAATGTCAATTTTGTTTAAAGAAACATAAACTGACATTTTGTATTGCCTTAATGTAGACCTGAAACTATATGGTACAGGACAACGTAGGTAGTTTAAAAAATGCAAATTTTCCTCAATTTTTGTGACTGTAAGTGATGAGTTCAAACAAGAACAGGTATAAAATATATATATATATATATATATATATATATATATATATATATATATATATATATATATATCTGTTAGGAGATAAAAATAAGTATCTTCTGTCAACAAATCAAATGTGTTCTCAAATGCACTAGTCTGTTAGATTTTAGGAAAGAGATGGAGAATCTGGAAAATTTAAGTTTCTGATTGAACACTTGCTTTTTAGGAACAAAAATAACTGTTAATTTCACACTTTTTCATTATATCACAAGCACATATATTGCAGTCGGTAAAGAGTGGATAAGGCATAACTATAACAAATACTTCTACAAGTGCATTAATTTATCAATAAAAAACCAGCCCTTATAAGCCAGTATCATTCTGTATCAATAACAGCATTATTTCCAATTCTAAGCATATATATATATATATATATATATATATATATATATATATATATATATATATATATATATATATATACCAGCGAAAATGTAATTTTTCATAAAAGTAACAAAAATGGGTATCTACAAAAAAAAAATGAATTCATATAGTTTGGTGTAAGTATATAATGCATGTCCAGCAAAGGCCATCACTGACCTGAATGTACTGGCAATTCAGTAATCACACTGATTGTTTTGCCTAAGATTGTAAAAGAACAGCATACAGCCTGATCTATCAGTACATAGTGCAATGTCAGATCTAGCAAGGAGATTACTTTTTGCCCGAATCTGATATTGAGTTTGTTCTAACGGCTAATCAGAAACAAGTTTCAAAAGTAATGTCATTTGTGACTGGTTGAAACAAACTCTAAAGCTTAAACTAAGAGTTTTATGATTTCCTGGCCTGGTCTAAGAGAAATTGTACAAAAAAACCAATTTTTTACATCTAATAATTTTTGGAGATTTTTGCCTTACACCATTCTTGCTGGCTAGTAGGTCCAATTTGGAATTCTCACCCCATGATTATGCATGGGTAAGGTAAATGCAATAAATATTCTTGCCTTTGTCACTATGGTCGGTCGACACTGTCTCCGTGTGAAAGGGTCTGCCACGGCATTCTTCATGGCAGCCACTTCCACTTTAAAGGCCTCCTCTGCTTCAATCTGGTTCCTCATTCTGTTACGCTGATTGATGTAGCTGGAAAAAAGGGCATAAATGTCATTATTCTAAACATGTCAAATACACAACTGACCTTATGGGTTGTAATGTCATCAATGAAACAAATGAAATCCAGTTTCAACATCTGAGTTTAAACATAACCTTATGTTGACTGTGAAAAATTATTCAAACTTTATGTGTTCTTGATAGCTCCATAACTTATTTTTAGTACCTGTGGAATCAGAGAACCATTAGAAAATTATCAATCTTGGTGTCTAATAAAGTAACAATCTGATGCATTTAATTCTATAATTATTAAATTCATGTTGAAGCAAACTGATGGAGAAATTTAAAAAATGCAATATGGTAACTGTTTGATTTTTAAAGTAAGTTAAAAAGGATTACCTGATGGAGTTAATGTTTGATGTACGCCTCCTGTCCAGTTCACGTGCTCTCTCTTCTAACTCATCCAACTCTTGCTGGATTTTAACTGCTTTACTTGTGTCACCCTCCACCTCTGCCATCTCCTACAACCAAACAGAAGTTATCTATCTCAAAAATTATACAATAATCCAGCATTATGCTAAACCAGTCACTGTTAGAAAATGATCACTAATGTTTAGCAACACAACTTTATTGCCTAAGAACATTACCATTTTGTATTTACAGACCTGTTTACCTCACTGATATCTGTAGTTCCCTGAGTCCAATATGTATTATTAGTGTCTTTTGTCTTCCATATCAACAATGACTACTCATTTCTAGAATCAACAAGCTTCTAATTAGCAGACACCTGCCTTTTCTGTACCAACTGTAGTTAGCATAAATTGGCTGATGCAAGGTCACACTTCAGCACATACTTTCACCTGTAATAAGACCATCTAATCTTTTATTCAGAGTGATCATAAGTCATTGTTTTTTCTGGCAACAGTTCATCATAAAATTAAATTCAAGTATTGCGCCATCATTTATAATCATACAGATACTTGAATTGATTGCAGCATGATAATCTCAAGTGCTTCAGACAGAGTGAATAGTCACATTAATTATCGGAACTGAGTTGCACCTGTATTTTTGTGAAATAGCATAAACTGGTGAAATAGTAGCAATAAACAGTAATCATTATGAAACTTTCAAGAACTTTTTCGCAAAGTTTAATGCCATGAAACTATCATTTCTAATATTGCCAAAATAATAATATGTCTCACTATGTGCTGACAAAAAATTAGAAATGTGACATTAAGCCAAGAATGGCTCTGCCAGTGTGATGCAAGTATAGGGCAAATATCTTTCAAACAAGGGACAAAACTCTGTAAAAGTGTGCCATGAAAGAGTGACAATCAAATTTGACCAAGGTCTTCTTAACATAAAGCCTCATACCAAATTTGGTTTTTACAAATGAAGTCTTTCAAACGTTTCTATACAGTAACTGAAGATCAAAGGTCTAAGTCAAACAGGGCTATAACTCTGTCCTTGTTTGCTGGGAAACGTGAAAATCAAACATAACCTAGGTCTTATTGTTAAACTTCATATAATGTTTGTATTCAATTTATGAAGTCCTTCAAAAGTCATTGCGCAGAAATGAAATTGAAGAGAAAAATTTGTCAAACAGGAGTCTTAACTCTGGAAAATTTAACCAGAATTTTTGAAAATCAAACTGGACCTAAAGCCTCATTAAATCTGAATTAAATCTACAAGGTCCTTCAAATGTTACTTGATGGAAACGTAAATAAACAACAATTGTAAACCCTTACAATTTTTTTTTTATTTTAATTCATAATTCCCTCAAATTTTAATGAGTGGAAAGAAATGTACAGCAAAATTCCAAGTCAAACAGGGGCCAGAACTAAAGCAAATTTTGCATCAAAACGGAAAAAAATCAATTACACCTATGTCTTTTTAATGTAAAGTCTCACCATAAATTTTATTTAGATCCATGAAGTTTTTTATGATGTGCTGGGATGGACAGCCATGGAATCCTTCAAAAGATACATTGCAAGTAATGAAATTTGTGATTGTCATGTGTCGGGATTAACAGACATGGGTAAAAAGAATTTTCTGGAATCCAAGATAAGACGATTTCCTCATTTTAACTGCTGAGTACTCAAACCATCTAATATTCTTGAGTGATAACAAGATTTTCAAGATGGCCAACATGATGACCATATTGGATATACAAAAAAAAAAACATTGTCATTTGTGACCAACTATATATCATAAGAAGTTTTTTGGCAGAAAACTCATATTTAATAGGAACTTCCATACTGGAAGAGAAGTGATAACAATATTTTCAAGATGGTTACCATGGTAACCATTCTCACAGTCAGAAAAGCACCATTTTTATTTAGGACCAACATAACAAGTTTTCCACTAAATACCTCATGTTGATACAACCGTCCATTAAGAAGGAACAGTAGTGATAACAAGAAGTTAAAGGTCACAATGGCTACCATATTGGATGTCTTAGTGGCACATTTTCATTTAGGACCAACTAGACCATGGGATGAATGTGTGTGTGAAGTTTCATGGCAATCCCCCATGTAGTTTAAGAAAAGTAGTGATAACAAACAGATGGATGAATAGCTGATAACAGACGATCCCAAAAGACCTGGTCAATGACCAGAAGAGTTAAATATTAAACTGTAAATATTAAACTGTTGCATCAGTGACCTTAATCTGATGCCTTTTGGCTTCAGACTCAATAAGGAAACTGCAAATGCCAATCTGTAGTCTACCTATTAATTTTCATGAAAATAAGGCCAAGGAAACTTCATGTATCATGCATAATTAAAGAACATCACATTTTCTGCTCCAGTGACCTTACTCTTGGATCTAACAATACCAATTAGTCCCTATGATCTAAGAAACTTCTGACTTTACCCATTGGTAATCTATATGAAGCCTGACAAAAAAGACCACTGGAAACTAAAGCTATTTTGTAAAGGTCATCTTGTTTATAGATAGATAGATGACATCACTACCATACATGCCAACCCCTAGCAAGGAAAATCTGTAATCCAAGTGAACAAAAAGAGTAATCTGAGCAGAAAAAGAGTAATCCACATATCTGCGCAGAAAGAATAATCCACATATAGCATGATAACATTTAATGAGAATATGTACAAAATGATTTATTTACCCCTTTATTTTTTTAATATCAGTAACTGCTTCAAGTTTTCATATGTAGTGCATTTAGCTGTAAAAACCAACAGACTTTTATAATGCATTTTTAAAACACTTTGTACCAGCTATAACTATGAATGTTTTGCACAATGCAGAGCACTAAGTGCTGGGTTTCTGAGCCTGGATCTGAATTCAGTTTTATTTTTGTTAGCAATACTAAACAATCTCTCAGTCAGCATTACAAGGGTAAAGAACCAAAATTCCTTTCATAACCTGACAAAGAAGAGAAAATTTATATCTTTGAGTTATTGGGTCTTTTAGCTGGGAAGTAAGGTTCCATTACAAATCAACTCTGTCCACATGAAGTACATTGTCAGGTAGAATGCCAACATGATACTTCAAAAGTTTTCCTAATTTATCAGCAGCCTTTCCTGCAGCAAGGTGCATCATATGATAGGGACAACCTGACATATACACTGATAGAGACATTTTTCAAAATAGATAATGCAACTCCTTTATGAATTCCAATCATCACTGATGCTTTATCAATCAGCTGAAAATCCCATACAGTTCTGCCAATTTATGTTTATTCAAAGCAAATCGAAAATGTTTTCTCCAGTGGAATCTACTGTTAATTCTGGTAATGAAAGAAGAGCACTCTGACTTTGCTCTTGTCAGTGTCTTAAAAGACTGAGTAAAACTTTTTGTCATCATAATCACTACTCCTGTCTGTGGCAATACCAAATGGCCCAATTTTCATGGAATCTTTAATTTTGAGTGATTCTGTATCTTCTAAAGACCCAACCATATACGATGATTTTCTTCTTGCATGTGTATGCATATTTTGGGGAATTTTGGAATCAAGAAACATCCATTTGAACAAAGCACAGACGTAGTCTTCCTCTGCTAGGGTTAGTACGTGTTCTATTAAGAACTCAGTAAATGATGCCTCTGCATTTATAAAATTTGTATCCACAATTGAGCTCTGCTGCAAAAAAAGTTACCTTAGTAGTAATACTGGAGTTAGTAAAACTAGCTATTTCCAGGTTTCTTTGTTTTATTACCAAGACCAATATTAAAATCCTTTCCGCACAGCCTGCAATGGGCGTGAAGCTGCCTCAGAATGGAAAGCTGTATTATGTAATTCATGTATTCATCTCTGAATTTATTTATCTTTTTCTAATTCATCTGTGAAATTATTTGAAAAACATTTTTGCTCCCAACACATGCATCAATTAGAACAAATCTAACTTGACTTTAGTACCAAATATCTACAGACTAGTTCTGTACCAGATATCAAATTGAACAAAGAATGTGCCCACAAAGATTGCAAATTAGAAAACCAGTCTGTTCTCTCCTAATTAAGCCATACAGCTGAGCTGCTATAAATAGAAACAGAGGTCACAGTTTGAAAGTAGCATCAAGCAAGTTCCTTTAAAATAGGGCAGCTGCTAAATATTGAACAGGAGAGTTAGCAAAGTGCATGCTAGTCTATGGACAAACATACTCTTATCTGGTAGTAAGGCAGAAAACGTCTGTTCTAGAATATGGTCTGTGGGATTATTGGGATGTTAATAAAAAATGAGAAAACAAATTACTAAATTTTTTTTAGCAGGACATACAGATAATAGTAATCAGGATATGTTTATACGTAAGGCATAATTGAGTTTAAAAAAGTGTAATGATTATGACAAAAGCATAATGGCTAGCATGTATGCACTACTACTATATCTTAATATGGTGGGTTGGTACATGGAGGAGGGGAATAACATTTGCTAACACTGGGGAAGACATCAAGAATGACACTTGCTATCACAATGGGTGGGGGAGAATAAAAACATTTTCTAACACTGTACAGTGTGTTTGGGTGATATAACTTTTGTTAATACATGAAGCACCACCAACTACGATCCCAAATTTTCAGGACTCCTTGTTTTTCTTTCACTTTGTTACTTCCGCAGGCCCAGGTTTGGTTTTCTAGTTTCTTTTAGTTTTAAATACAGGATGAGACCTGAGATACTCGTATGACAGCAACCTAAAAAAAGTTCTAACTGCAAACCCACTTACCTTATGTTTCATGAGATTTGTCTTCTTAACTGCATAGTTATGTGGGTTTTTCTTAAATCTCTGTTTCTCATGCACAATCTACAATTTACAAAGGAAATGATGTTGAGGAGCTTTAAAAGAATATGAGCCATTTATCTATAAAGCATCTTTCATCAAGATATTGAGCAGAGTTATCTGAAACAAGAGGCCCAAGTGGTCTTAATATTGCTCACTTGTTAACTGACATATGAAAGATTGTTCTAGCAAAATTGTATAAATGTTGCAAATGTGGAGTAGAAAATTTGGAGCACTAAGTTGCCACATTGTCCATTTGTTCTCAAGAAAATAATATGCATGGTTCTAATTTCATGCTAAAAAAATGGCTGGTCAGTTGGAACAAAATTTAACTTTTATGAATGTTTCCTCTCCATTTACAGTAAGTAAAAAACAGTGGCAGGACCAATACTAATCCTGTGAGAAAAGAACTTGTCAGTATTACTCAACAACATGATGTTATACAGCAGTTAGCTATGTACTCTCAATTACTTAAAAAATTTGCATGTGATATAACTTTCTGTAAATATGAACCAACCATTACTAGTAAACCGCATGCAAAGATAGTCATTACTGAATCATGCTAATGGGATGTTTAATAATCTTACTTTTGAACAAAATGAAATACATTCTGGTAACAGCATTTAGAAAATCTACAAATTATTGGGGTTTCTATTTTGTTCTTTTTCATGGAATTAAAAAAAAATGTGGGTGCAAGTTTTTTGAGGAATCTCTCAAAATTTAAGATGGGGATGCTATACCAGCTGGATATCGACAATTAGTAGATGAGTAGACAGGAGAATGAGGAGTGGGTTGGCTGTTAAAAGGTTTCATACTCATTTTATAATTGCACTAGAAATAATAGTCAATACTTTCTCTAACAAAGCTGTTCAGATTTCTGTATAAAAAACCTTTTTTTACGAGAAGACCAACTTTTGAAAGACTGATGTAAAATTATTTTAAGATGTTTCAATACAAATTACACATGTATCTCCAAAAACATTATGTATTATGTCACAGCTTTAGACATATTCACATATTATTGTTGAATCATAACAAAAATTCCATTACACAAAAACCAGGGACATTTACTTTAAGAAACAACTGTCAGCCTGCAAACTCGGGTATTTTTTTTTATTGTAATATTAGTGTATGTGTCTGAATTATTTGGATTTTTAACATAGCTTTAATAATTTTTTCAGTCACATTGCTAAAATATCTGCAGTGTGGTAGTTTATAGTATTGTCTAGCACTAGGGCATCATTCCGCAGACATATAGCATGATGTCACACCCAGTCACATTATCCAGACACCAAGATGACCAATCCTAACACTAACCTCTTAATGGTGAGTGCCTAGTGAGACAGCTATTAGTACCATTGTTTAAAGTTTTGGTATGACTTGATTGGGTTTTAAACCCACAACCTCCTGCATTGAGGCAGGCACTCTAACAACTAGGTCATCAGAGCGGTCTGCTCTATTAGTAAATTATTGATTCTGCGATTACACTGTAAGTAAAGGGAAGTATCTACTTATTTTTGCGCAAATCTCTGAGTGCCAGTTGGAGAGTTTTAAGTTCACTACAAACTCTGGAACTGGCTTCTCCATAATAAGCCATATCTGTGAAATGAAACTTGTTATGCATCAAGTGTTCCTTTTCCTTGCTTCTCTTGCTATTATTGGAGACATTTTGCAATAAGTAGGATAAACACTGATTAAGGTTAGATTCTTTGATTATTTTACCTACATAAAACTACCAGTATATATAATTGTGCCAAATGTCAATTGAAAAGAACTGACTTAACTATTATAACAGTCATCTTTTATATGGGAAGCATTTACATGCCTTTTTCTAATTATGCAATCTAATTAAATATATAATTAAATACTTTTCATTTCTATAAAATAAACTGAATCACAAAGTACAAATGGCAAAGCCAAGATAAATGTAATGTTAGTATTGTTTTTGTTGTTGTTGTTGTTGTTGTGCTTAACGCCATTTTTCAATAAAAGATAGGCTATACATGGCAGCAAGTATAAATGATACAGGAAAAACCCTGAAAAACACCAGAACCACCGATCCACAAGAAGCTACTGGCAAGCTTTCTCACATAATCACCAAGCAAAATGTAAAGCAAAAAGTATGAATAATGTAATATTTTACACATAAATACAAAAATACGAGAAAATATGTACAACTATCTATAATGCATTTTCCAACTAGAAATTAATTAAACATATAATTAGAAATAATTTTAAATGCAATCATAATGAAAGATCTAAGAGAATCATAAGAACCATTAAGATTCAAGGTAGTATCATCTGCAAGCTGTGAGAGTAAATATTCTGTTTAGTTTAATACCTTTAATATTCCAATTATAATTATTATTGATTACTATAAAAAAATTCTGCACATTCTCTGAAAATATGGATTTTTGTATTATATAAAGCCATTCTGGTGCACCCATTAAGAGATATTAGAAAAACAAGTGGTAAATCATGGTATATATGTATTAAACTGGTGGACAGAAGGGAGTTAATATGTAAGAGTTGCTTCCTTTGTCTATTTTTTTTTTTTTTTTTTTTGGTGTGGGTTTTTTTTTGTTGTCTTTCTGACAGTCTGGATTCTGAGGTAGCAAAGTTTTCTTAATGTAATGTGATCAGGAAAAGTATTTAGCAGAGAAATCACTTTATTAACAAATAACTTGCTTTAGAAAACTTAAATCAAGCAGTTTTTAAAAAATATATTTCTGGCTCTATTTAGTAACTTCTGTTTGTAATTTTAACACATAGATCAAACCCTTGGTTAACATGATTGAGATGAAAAAAACAAATGGTTATTTCTGCTAATAATTAAAAAGAGTACAACAAACCTCATCTATGTCATTTTCATTAAGTTTATAGTTGTTGGCATCTTTGAGATCTTTCATTTTCTTGTCTATCTCATCTGTTGTAGGAAGCTGGAGCCCACCAAGCATAACAGTCTCTTTCCACTTGTTAAACTCAGAATCTGTAAAGTCCTGGTTCGACACAAACTCCAAGCGATAAACTCTCTCAGAGCTCCCATGTCTGGAACAAAAAAATAAGGCTAACAGACTTAACATGTTAAGTATGCTGCTCTTGTTTGGGACATGTCACTAAATGTTTACAATCACACCTTGTGCGTGTGTGCATTGCGGACCAAAGGCATACAATCCAATGTTTTGAAAAGTCATTTTAGGCCCAAGAAAAGAGGGCACATTCTAAGTTTGTTGTGTGAATATGACATTGAATATTCATCTTAAGTTGGAAGCGATGATGAGTATCACAGGGAATGTAGAGATGCCCCACCCCCACTGCCTTCATAGATTCTCATAACTGTACTAATTGCAATGATTATTTGTCACACCATGAAGCTACAACAGGTGGTTCCACGCATACTATTTTGGAACTGTGAATGCTACATATCATACAAGAAGCTCTGTCCCTAAGTTTGTCAGCAAGTGAATTCGATCAAACTGGGATTTTACCCCATTTTGGCAGGCCATTGGACAAAAGTCTTCACCTCCATCCATGCATGTCCTTATTGCTGGGGAAAACAGGCATGTCGGATTACATTCTGACTTGACAAGTCGTATAGCTACACACTAACCACTGACAACACTTCTTGTTTCTGCCACAATGGGAGAAGAGTGTGTGTGTGTGTGCGTGATTTGGATTTTTAACTTAGCTTTAACAATTTTTCAGTCATATTGCTACAATGTCTGCAGTGTGACAGTTTATAGTGATGTCAAACACTGGGGCATCATGCCAGCAAACATGTAGCATGATGTTCCACCCAGTCACATGATGTCCCACCAAGCCAACCAGTCCTAACACTGACCTCTTAATGCCGAGTGTCAAGTGAGGCTGCTGCAAGTACAATTTTTATAAGTCTTCAGTATGACTTGGCCAGAATTTGAACCCGCTGCCTCATGCATGCAAGGTGGTTGCTCTAACCACTTAGGCCACTGGAGCAGTCCCCAATGGGAGGGGAATTTACATCCGTAAACCAGGAAGAAATACAGACCACTCCTGGAAATGATAGTGCCTTTCTATCTTTAACTACAGCAACTTACTGCCAAGTCAACACTTGATCTATCCATGAAGTGCAAGGAAAACAAGAAAAGTATTTCTTATGTTGGCTATGACAACAGAATTAGACTCAGATAATGTTCTTTTAAATTCTGGGCCTCCAATTACTGACTGTAGGAGGGAATATTTAACTTGGACTGGGGATTTGGAATCCTGGAAAAGATAAGCAATGCAACAGTAACGCGTTAAACCAGTGTTTCCCTTTATGCATAGTTGTGCATAAGGGACGCACACTGAAGAAAATTGACGCACAATTTTTGCTGTGCATTTTTTTGACGCAAAGGATTTGCAAAATTTAATCAGGATTTATTTAATATCCAATGTGTTGCATTAGGGCATCATGTATGCTTTGTTTATACATCATTAGTGATGGCATCATGAATACTTCTTCTTGTTTCCCATTTCGTATGCTGTACTGCACACTGCAATACTGAGCATACAAAGCAGAGAATCAGACTACCATTAAGCAATATTATGACAGAGAAGCTTCCCCTGATCTCATGAGCTCTCAAGCGATTCTATCGAGTTTAGCGGTGTGACTTCGTGATTGTGAAAACTACACAAGTGAATAATCCTTTCGTGACATCGTTTGAGAAATTTTAAAATCTGCCCTTAATCACCACAAGATATCTTTTGAACACATTATTACCTAAAACATTCTTTCAGAACAAAGAAATAAGTAAACTTGCAGAGACAAATCCATTTTTTAGATTAAAAATTCAGGGGGTCGTTGCAGCTTTTCTAACTTTGCTTCAAGGAAAGAAAGATCTAAAAGTTCAAGTGTAACTTGTTAAAAGAGAAGATGAATCATTAGCCTCTGATTCAGGACAAAGGACAATGAAACCGATAGTACTTATTTTATGACAGGCAGTAAATAAACTGTCGTTTTGTTCAAAAGATCTATGTAATGTGTTGGTCTATAATATTGCTACAAAAATTATAATGAGATTGTTAAAAGTATGACTTTAAAATAAAAGGAAAATTAACTAATAAAAGTATTCTTTGAATGGATAATGCATTTGTGTTAATTGTGCCTGTTGGTTTATTTGTATTTGAGAGTGAGATATAGAATATTGTGCAAATTGCAATATCATATTCCAGCTGAAAAAGTATGGATTAGATGAAAATGTGTTGGTACATTTTTGACCCCCACATTTTTTATTTGACCCCCAGTTCTGACATCAAGGTTATTTTTTTGACCCTCAGTTTTACACTCCTGGGGGATACACTGGTTATACTGCTCTCTTTTAGTTGACACGTGTATGATAAATGCAGGTCCATACCATGAGTTCACTCTACATTAGGTTTAGGTGAGATGACAAAACTGTATTAGTATCAACACGACATAGACATCGGAGACCAACATGATGCAGACATCACTACACCTATAATCTATAAGAAATTATTAATATTCTTTCCATGACTTTCCTGGGACTTTGCTGAACTGTGAAGAAGGTTACTAGTATTCCAAATAGAAAATAAAGTGTTTATCAAGTTAAGCCACTTACTTTTTGAGTAGGATGACCAAACAAACATGTTTAATTGGGCTGGATCTGGAAATGTTACCTGCACAAATTCCAGTCATTGCATCCAAACGCAATTATTTTCAGACAATGCCAAATAGCCTATGCCACATTTTATTACATGTTTTGTTTCATACAGTGTCTAACATAGATAACATAGTCTTCATGCATCTGAACTTGTAATACATGTGCTAGATATCATAGAAACATAGGACAATTAAGGATATATACAAGGAACATGGAGTAGTGATGCATGAAACACAGTTCCAAGTCGAACAGGGACCATAACTCTTTTGTCTCAAAGAATTATCTTGACCTTGGTCAAATTTAAAGCCTTGTAAAAATTTGGCTTCAATCTGTACATTCCTTATAACACAACTGAGTGGATACAAAATTTGCAATGGACATGATGGACAGACATTGGTAACACCATATCCCACCTCGATAAATGGGGTGGGTGGATGGTGAGTGTGGGAGTCTTGAAAAAAAAAAAGGATGGCTTCCAGCTAAATTTAACTCCATTAAAACTGAAATTTCAGGTTACTTTTATTCAACAGCTTAACAGAAGAAATGTGGTCAACTTTTTGCCATAACAGACAAAGTGTACAGCTTACCTTAATCTGAGTCCCTTATTTGTTCTGGTGGTTCCAAGCTGGTATATTTTTGCTGTCTCTACAACATCAATAATCTCTGCCACCTGTAAAAGGATATGGAACAATAAAAATCTAGTACTAACATCTATTTACACAATATAAAGCAATCATTTTCCTATATACTTTAAGAAGAGACTTAATTTTAATAGCTTTCGCGTGCTTCTTGGACATAACATTAGGACGAACAATTTAACATCAAATATACTGATTCCAAATCCAATATGAAATCATATTACAATGTTAAAAAGGAATTCCATAATACTATATATAAGTGACACTTTATTTCAACTATATATAAAGTATATATATATATAAAGAATACAACTCATATGGCGAATAACAACCCTTTCAAGCATACTGGATCCACCAAGGGATCACGTGTGTCAGGGATTGATTAAAATAGATGCAATAAACTGACGACGAACAGTATGAAACTAGTAACTAAATAGATGCAATAAACTGACTACGTAAGAAACTAGTAACTAGTTACTAGTTTCGTACTGTTTGTCATCAGTTTATTGCTCATATATATATATATATATATATATATATATATATATATATATATATATATATATCCATCCTCTTGGTAAAGATCAATACTTTTTGTTTTACATAACATTACAAGATCAGGTAAAAGAATGTCCATATGTAAACAATACAAGCATTTTCTTTAAATACATACAATGACATTTACTTTTATGGGTCTTGTTATGTGCAAAGGTTTCTTCATAAAAAGTCTAAAACTGAAGAAAAATCACATAATCTTCTTTTAAGTGCAGTAATGTGTTAGATGGAAACAAAGAATGCCACTGCATTAGCATACACAGTGCATCTTTAGTTTCACATTTTATGAAACTGACTGCATCAAGATTAATTACAAGTGTCAATGATCTTACTCTAGAGATGCCCCATCATTTTGGCAATTTATGCTGTTTATGGCAACATTTAGAGACAAAAGCTCATCTTCTTCATCAATATTTACGGAGGTCTTTACTTTATATGTGGTATTAACTGCTAAAAGGAAGAATACATTCAGAAGGTGGCAAAATTCATATTTTTTTTATTACCACTTTAAAGCTGAATTCCATCCATTTCACAGATCAAAATGCTCAGAGAAATCTGCATCATTGCCATCGACAATGAGGGAGGGTATTGTCCTGCATTCCCTTCTTCCAAGGTAGAGCCAGCTGAACAGTAGTCAAGATGCTATGTCACCATGCGTATTGTGAGCCCTACCTACTGTATATGCTAGTAGAGTCTTTAGTGTCATGTCCAAAACAGTGTGGTTCAATTGAAAGATGTTGGTCCAGGGTTAAGACTGGTCAGCCAGGTGTCAGGATAATGTGACTGGGTGGAATATCATGCAGTATGTCTGTGGCATCATGCCCAGTCTTAACCCTAACCTCTTAATGCTGTGCACCTGGTGAGGCAGCTTTTAGAACCATTTTTTTCTGGTATGACTTGGCCAGGGTTTGAACCTAAAACCTCCCTCATCCGAAACAGACACTTTAACCACTAGACACCAGGGAGGCATTATGGCACTAATTAAGCAATTATAGTAAACCTACGAAAACACCATGATATTAAAAGTCAATAACATTATTCTTCCGAGTGTTCTTGATCAAACCTACATTTACCAGTATTGATGGATGCTGGATGACAATTTCTGTGTACAGCCACAGCATTTTCGGGACCTACATGTATCTGAAATGTGCTCTCAATATATCCCCAAAGAATCAAGTGCTATTTTCAGTAAAAAGTGTTCCAAACTCAAGACTCAATGGACTGAAATTCTATCAATAAAACATTGTCTATATTTTTCCATTACAACCGGATAACTCTCAAAATATTTTTTTTTTATACTAAAATCTTACTTTTATTATCAACAATTCCCGGCCGGCCAAACCCATATATATTCTATTTAATCTTCACCCATTTCTGGATACCATTTTTCCATACCATTAGCATTGTGTGTCCTTCAAAAGGCCAGGTTTGGAGGTAGCATATGCTACTTCCTAATGCTCATATAATGTATTCGATAGAGAAAAGTCTTAAGTATTTCCAAAGATAAAATACTGACCCTGTACACTGCTTTTCCCTCATGGTTTCCAATGCCTACCCGTACATAGCAGCCATTTACCACTTTCCTGAAGAATGGCATATGACACCACCTGATAATCAAAGAAGATGAAAATTATTAAAATGATGACACACTATAAGGTACATCAGCACAAACTAGACCCTGACAAAACATAGATATGGCTAGTCATTATTCTCATCTAAGGATTTGGGCATGATTCATTACAGTATACAGCAAGATTAGCAAAAAAAACTACAATATTTTATAAATCCATTGATCCGCTTTACACTGATGGATTACTGTATTGTTGTTGTTCTTTTCCATCATACTTGAGCTAAGTTTAAAAAAAATCCATTAGTTTTTCCACATTCCTAAGTATTTTATATAAACAAGACTAAAAATTATTTTTTGATCAAGTAAAAATAGATTCCAAGTAATAGTGTTTAGCATACCTCTTGGAATGTATGGTTAAGATGTACATATTAATGTTCGAGCAGAATACAAAGATGTTATTTCCGAGTTCATGTATCCAAGGCAATTTATGAAAACAGATTGCCTCTATTATTATTTGAAGCAATTTCCTTAGTTTGATTCACCATTGATTTGTTCAATCTAGGTTGGAACAAACAAATGAAATAATGAGGTTTCACTGTCTTCAAAAACAAAACCAAATTAACAAAAACAATATGAACAATGAAAGCTTCCGGGATCTTTCATGAACAAGATAACTACATTAATTTTAATGAAAATGGAATGAAAGTTTTATTAATAAATTTAAAAAATTTGAATGACTTTAGAGCATGCATTCTCAAAACATTAGTCTCATCTTGAACACAACTAGGTGTCAAGTTGTCATTGTTATAATATGAACACTATACTTACTTTTCTAACCGAAATCTTGATAACCTAATCTTTGAAAGTTCTTCTTTGGTAGAAATGAACTGAGTCTTCTTCTTTGCTCGTGGTCTATAAAAAAAAAGACATATCTGAAAGCACAAGACTAGAAATATGTATATATGATTTAGTGACAATTTATGGTCTTAAGTTTCTACGTCTTAAAAACTTGGATCTCCTGACAACTGCACACTGCATTTAAATGACAGCATATCAGATCTCCTGACAACTGTACACATCATTTAAATGATAATATATCAAATCTCCTGTCAACTCTTCACATCATTTAAATGACAGCATATTAGATCTCCTGACAGGTGCACACTGCATTTAAATGACAGCATATTAGATCTCCTGACAAGTGCACACTGCATTTAAATGATAGCATATCAGATCTCCTGACAACTGCACACTGCATTTAAATGACAGCATATCAGATCTTCTGACAAATGTACACATCATTTAAATGATAGCATATCAGACTCTTTTGAGCTACAAAAAAATCTTCTATAAAAATACAATTCATATCAAGTTTATAATGCAAACAGAATATCTGTATTGTGCAAGTCTGGACAATATGGTTTAAAAGCATTACCATTATATCTCTACTAAACATAGGCATTACAAAAAGCAATTTTGAACGCTGATTTCTCATTAAATGCACACAAGATCAGTTTTGTCCCATTAAAAACATGTCAGCAATAAACTGGAGTTGAGCCCAAATGTTCCATAGTTTTTGGTATTCTTCAAAGTATAAAGTTAACATCACAAAGCTCTCAGGACTTTCTGAACCTTGTTCCTCTACCAGCATGCTGAATAATCATAAGAGTTTTTCCAGTTAAACATAAATATACCTAGGAAGGCAGTGTTACAAAATACATGCCAGGAAACTCCGATTACTCAAAATGTTCACATAAATTTGTACCAGTTCTAAATTGTATCAGTGGGCTGGGTTCATTTTAGGTTGTATTAATGCACCAGTGATTCTTATGCTTCATCTCTGATGCAAGGAAGTTCCCTTTATGACACCCATAAGGAGCATAAAAAACCCAAAAGAAAATAAAGATTAAAGATCATCATGGTTTGATGACTGAATCAAGCACATCCCAAGCTTACTGAATAGAGTGTACTCATTGATGAATAAACACAAGATGATCAACTTTACTGGCTAACTGAGGTGTCTTGCTGATTTTGAATGGCCTAGGCACTCATTAAGTGTGCATGGCTGACAATCTCTGACTGACAAAACAATTCTGCATTTATTTGCAAAGTAATGTAATGTACAAGGAGAAAGAAACACCAAATCAAATGTCCAAAATAAATTTTCGATGGTATTGCGGATTTATTAATTTTTGTTTAGTAAATAATCACTTTTCCATCATCATATATTTTGAAAGTCATTGCTGAGTCAGACTGTAGAATGGTTTGCTTAATTTCTTTACTAAAATAATCTTGTCCTAAACATTGGAAATAATTATTTTAATGGCTATTGAAATATGAGAAATCCATGCTTTAGTTCAACTGCAACAACTGATTCAAAGCAAATAATACTGAAAAACTGAATATCTCATGCAAAAATGCCCGTACCTGTGATAATGAATAATGTGTGAATTTCATGAATGAATCAAAAACCAGATATTAGTGACATAAATTTTAATTAAAAAGTCCCCAGTTTTTGACCAAGTTGGAGCTGTTGGTCCCCACTTTCCCATTTCTGAAACAAACCACAGTATAGGTGACTACTCTACATAGAAAGCGCCCTTCCTTTGGTTGCAAGTATGTCTGACCAGAACAGCCCTAAAAGATTTACCCCAAGACCAAATTTTAAGTTGGGGTTTTTAGCCTTAGCTAGAATTTTGTGCCCAACAAAAATTTTGAGATTACAGATCCTGATCAGTGAAAAAAAAAAAAAGACCCGATGCAAAAGAGAATTGAAAAAGAAACTCTAGAGTTAAATCCCCAAATTTTATACATGGCAAGTCAGACCAGATAAAGAAAACAAGAAGAATTTTGCAGAATTCTATGTCTTGCATGCTATACTACAGAATACTCTCTAACCATAAAAAAACCCCACTAATTTATAAGTAACTGTGACATATTTGTTTAGCACATCTAAAGATGAATACAACCTTCAGGTTTCATGGCTGCACATACAACAGTTACATAAATATGGAGCTTAATGAAAAAACATCACACGATGCTTCCACAAGCAAAAGCAATGACAACAACAATGCAATCATACAAGTTGTAACACACCATGTGGATGCTTTTTGGGCAAGACAAATATTCTATTAATCCATATATAAACAGAATTTACTCTTCATCCTCCGAGTCAGATCTATATGAAGATCGCCCTGTGCTGCTGCTACTGCTGCTGGATCTACTGTCCAAATCTGATTCATCTGCACTCTTAGTCCCCTGCTCTTCCACCTCTCTAGCCTTCTCCTCCCTTTTCTTCTCCTCCTCTTCCTCTTCCTCATCATCCTCATCATCCTCATCATCTGAATATATGTCACTAGCCTTCAGGGGCTGCTTCTTCTTCTTCTCTTGTTCTTGTTGCTTCTGCTGTTCCTCTGAAATGAAGTCAAAATTTTACAAATATTATCTTTAGGAGTGACTGGCTGACTACCAGTTATTGTATTTACTGGAAAGATAAATCATGAATAACTTAGTATATATTATGTACAGAGTTCTCACCAGGAAAAAATCTTGACAAATAACCTAATGCTTTTATTCTTGGCTTGTTTTGTTTATGAAATTTGACTAAAGATGTTCTCTGAGACTTATCGACTGTGAAACATCAAATTCTTTGGGTTTATGGGCATTTTGTGGGTGGGCTATACCATGAATTTGATGTTTAATGTCACAACAAAATATCAACCAAGTCAATATTCATCCCCACCTACCCAACCAGTCATATGCAATGTAAAGGTATTCCTGATTATTCCTTTTGTTTAACATCATGGTTAGCTATGGTACTGAGAATACGAAATGTACATTAGGATAAGTGCATGAATGATGAGGACTTAAACTAAATCATTACAATTTGAATGCAAAATTTCATGTGCATGAAAACTAGTTTAAGACTGCAGATGCACTCACTGTCCATGTCCTTCTTTATTTCCCAAAGCAAATATTATTCCCATTTATATGCACATTTCTGCACATATCGACTAACTGGTAAATAAGCAATCTGCAAATTAGTCCCCATTTTCAAAGCCCATTTTAATGAGATTTTCCTGATGTTCTGTTTTGTCATGTGTGCTGATAAACCACTTAGTGTGAATCGGTTTAAGAGTAGATTTCAAGTGAACTGAGACCTGATCTAAATGTACATATCTACTATCTGTCTCTTTACAGTTTATGTTTTGTGTACTTTGTAACAATTTCTTCAGCACCAGCTTTCACAATACACACAATAATGACACTTCACAGAACCAATTCTGGACCAAAAAGTCATGGTCAGCTAGCAACAAGAGGTTTCCCACAGAGCAACTTATGCAGGATAATTTCAAACAAGAGATTTATAACAATTTGCATTGTTCAGGTACCTAACCCTTCACTGTTGAGAACTTTATGCCTAGATAGCAGTCATCATGAATACATGAGAACTTAATTGCTTAAGATTGCAACAGTGTATTAAATATGTTAACTCAGACAAGTGTGGAAAAAGAAATTGGCATTTCTCAAAGATCTCTGCATTTATGCCAGATATTAGCAATTAACAATTTAATTAATCACGTTTTCTCACAAATGAATTGGAATGAATTTTGATATAATAATTTACCGATATATACACATTTTTTCATATAAATGATAGCTCTACAAAATTTGGAACCCGAGAACATCTATTATTTATTTTTTTTAACTAAACCACACAATTTGGAACCCATAAAAATGAAATATTTCACAATACTTTTCCAGAAATGAAATCACTGTACCAGATATTATGATTCCAAATTAAACTTCAGTCCAAGGTGCCTAAGACATGAAATGTAAATTATTTCTGTAAGGGGCTTTTATTTAAATAAGCAGCATAAAAATAGAGACAAAATAAACAAATTATACAATTACAATGTAATAGACATATCCAAACATGAACTGAAAATTTCAATCACATGTTCAGAGCTCAAAATGGTGCCTGCTGAATGAAATGAACAAAAAATGCATGTCTCAGAAATCAATAGTTGTTTGCATATAGTTCCCTTGATTGGAATTCCACAGTGAGTTCTGAGATTAAAGTGTATCCATCATAAAGTAAGGATTTTACAGCAGACAATGACATCACAGGGGAAAATGAAACATTCTATATTTTTCCAGCACCCCTTCTCCCTAAGTCGATCTTAGGTGTTAATTTACAAGGTGATTGGGGGGGGGGATTTTATAATCCAGTTGCATACATTTAAGTGATATCCACCCCAAAGTTACAACCATGGACCATCTTGCAGCTTATGTGTATGCAAGAACTTCACCTATGTAAACTGACCAAGCACAGAATCATAATAACTGATACATGATTATAAATGGTAGCTAGCCAGTACTTGCATTAGAACTGGCTAAAACTTATTTTATACAGATTGAAACTAAATCCAAATACCACTAAATACTGCATTTTATATGCAGGTCAAATATGCAATTAAGAAATTGGTTTAATAAGTTTTCATTTTTTTGTCTACAAGGCAGGATTCAGAATAGTGAACTACACAATTTTAAAAAAAATTGTTGCCATTTATATGCTGGTGCCTTTAAAATGGAAGTGTCCACTAAGGCAAGATTCAGTGAATTGTGCAAAGATTATAGGCAGTGTAACATTTTAAAATGATATGCAAGTCAGTCCATGTATCAATTCAAACCCTCTCCACATCCTATAGGTACATCTGCTATCAGAAGAGATCTTCCTACCTTCTAAAATTACTGCAATCAATAAAGTATTGCTTAAGATATATCATTCTTCCACTGCAAACAAGACTTCTATCTTTTCTATCCAAAAAATAAACTTTGCCTAAAAAAAACTTGAATTACATTCAACTAAGTGTGTTTAGAATCTCTAATGCATCTAATATCTAACCTTTCTTTAGCTTCTCTTCTCTCTTAGCTTTGAGATCCTGCAATGCCGATACTTTGATTTTGTCCTTCTTATCTTCCACATTTCGTCTTCTATCCTTGCTTCTTTGGCTTGGTGTGGCGAATCTTGACAGTGATTCAGAGCTTTGTTGTTTCTTTTTTTGTTCAAGCTTCTTAGCTTGTTTGAGTTTCTTTTCAATTTCAAATCTGAAAACAAAAAGTCACAAGTAACAGACGTGCATGATATACATGCCTCACATATCTATTCAATGTACAAATATTAGACATGAAAACTTTGTGTCTGTGTGTGATTTGGATATTTAAGGTAGTTTAACAATTTATAAGTCACTACAATGTCTATAGTGTGAAAGTTTATAACTGGAGCATCATGCCGCAGACAAACAGCATAATGCCTCACCCACCCTGTCACATTATCCTGACACCAGGCCAACCAGTCCTAGCACTAACCTCTTAATACTAAGCGCCAAGCAAGGCAGCAGCTAGCACCACTGTTATAGTCTTTGGTATGACTTGGATAGGGACTGAATGTGTGACCTCCCGCATTTGAGGCATACACTCTAACCACTTAGGCCGCCGAAGTGGTTTGAAAACTTTTTCAACAATAATCAACTCAAATTTCAATGTTTATAAAGCCCATTATTAAAAACCATGACCTTTGACATCTAGTTTTTAATCAACCCTCTGTTATAAACGTTGAATGCTAATGAATATACCCTGTACATTCTCAATTATCAACAATTATCCTGGTTTTGCCAACATTGTCCCCATCAGCTATTCCCTACGTCTTCAATGGACAAAAAGAAAGTCTTACACAATAATAATTACCTACTGATATCTCAAAAGGTCTGGACCCAAAATGGAAGGTGTGATGTAGAATTACATTATTCAGCCATGACCTTAACCATGAAGATGGGACCCTGTTAGTGGCACATAACACCTTATAGTAGCAATGTATGTGTGTACAAGGTTTCATTCATTAATCTTAAAGTAGCTCCTCCGATTTGCAGAAGATGCAAAAGTGATGGTGTGATGATATACAACAGCATTTTTCTCTCTTGATCTCAGATGCAAATTTATTGAACAGAAGGGAAAAGGAGATTAAAGCTTAAAATACTGAGATATATCATTGATAGTGATAAGACCAACCCCCACCCCCATGTATAGGACAATTTGTAATGATGATTTATAGGAATATCATCAATCATTCATTGATCACAAATGGTTTTAGAGTTAGAGAAGTCTAAGCGTGACAGAAATGTGGATACTATGTCTCCAGCTTTTCTTTAAAAAGGTGAAGATAATTATTTCCCCATTGTTCATCACTTGCTGTGCAGAGCATACACTAACTTATGATCTGAGAGGGAATGTTTCTATGTGACTCAAGCATTTATTGAAGGACAAGTGGATCAATCATCCTAACCATAAGCAAAACATCTGAGCTGTCTATTGTAACAAAAAGTGTCAAACCAAAACATCTGTAAAAAAATATTATTTGGTTCTTTTTTCTTGTCTTTCAAAATAAAGCAGTTTTTGTCAAGAAATGTCTTAAACACTTAATCCTGTTGTGGAATGTTTCTTTGGGGGTCAATATCATGATCTTTGCTTTTCACACTTTTTACACATACCAAACCTAACCTCTATTTGACACAAAATATGCAAGCTTTCTGCAATTTAAAGACGGTGTTACTGCAGATGTAGATGGCATTGATGGATCTGTAATCTTGATTTTGGTGAATGTAAATCACTTCTTACAGAGTTCATCAACATATACCTTTGACCGTTGGCCTACCAACCTAAGAGATCAATTTATATTACTTCTGGTAAAGAAAATAGCACAAAATCTGTGGAGTTTTAGTCTTCAAGCCTTGCCATAAATCACATACCTTGTTTTAAGAGCTGCTCTTCTTTCCATACGATTGAAGAGCTCTTGCTCTCTCTCTTTCTCTGTCATTTGTTCGAGACGCTGCTTGTCCTCCTCATCTCCAATGAGATTCTCATCATAGCCATCATAAAATTTCTCTTCCTCTTCTTCCTCTGAACCTGATCCCTCCCCAGACTCTGATACCTCACCTGATAACAATAGCAAAATTAAATTAAGCATTAGGTAAACAATATTTCACAATATAATCAAAACGGATAGTATTAAATTTACCAATTAATTTATGGAAATTTTAGTTTGAAATAGACCCCATTTCTGAAATTTTACAAAAGAGATATAATAAGCAAACCTTTCACACCCAGGCACAAATAAAGAATAAATACCATGTGACAATCCATGTTCCAGTCATGACAATAGACTAAGTTCCTGCCACAAATTTAGAAAAAGATTAAAGACCTTTTCCAGTCCAAAAGATACAAATTTCCAGACTTAATAATGTGACAAGTTTATTGACCTACATAGCTGACATGATGCTTTAGTCTTAAGTTTGGAAGACCCTATCCAGGGTTTGAAACCATCAGCTTCTTCCCACAAGGGATATAAACACAATGTCCAGACATTCTTTAAAAAACAGGTCCACAATTGCACATAAACAGATCGATCCAAGAATGCCAAATAAAAAAAAAGCAACGACAAAAAATTAATACTCACAAGCACAACAGAAAACTTAATGAAATAATCCATGAAATAATGCTAATACAGATCAGGAGAGCTGAAATTCAGTGATTTTTAAATGACCAATTTTTAGTGGCTACTCACGGTATCAAATGTTCTGCTTCAGTTACTAATTTAAATACAAGAAACAAACACAAAAACCAATACAAAAATAAATAAATGTAATATGAAGGGGAAATTATATTTAGAAAGAAAGTCATTGTAACCTAGATGTTAACCATTGACCTTTAGGTTCTATACTTTCTTCTCCAGATTAATTCCAGTGCATTCACTTGATGATTTGCTGCCAGGATTTTATCTATTTGGGGTTGGTTTAACTCACTTTTTACGAAAATGGGGAGGGGGTTTAGAACAAAAAAGAGGGAGAGAACGAAATGACCACAGTTCACTATATACCTAATACTAAAATATACATCTGTCTTTCTTCCAGCTACAATCTGTTAGAGTCCCTAATAAAATCAAGATCTTTAAGATGTGTTATCTCTAGCTTGTATATGTTGGTTTTTCTAAGCTTAATCAGTTCATCACCAGTCTATGAATATTTTTCTATGCTAGTGCTGTCCAACCTATTTGACACCATGGGCCATTGAGATTTTTTTCTTCAAGCTGAGGGCAACAGCAGAAATTTTAAAAGGTAACTTACTGTATATTTATCACTATCATTTGAAAGATGGTGTTAGCTTAATATGATATGTTTGATTTTGTTAATCACGTGATTACCTGGATAAAATAAATATGAAAGTAGGCCATGGACTTATTTTTTAAATAAATGCACAAAAATTGCTCAAGCCATTTAAAACCAGGCCATGGGCTGCATGTTGGACGTCACTGTTCTATGCTGAGACACCTCTGCTGATGGAGCATGTACATAGCTAGTTTAGCTAGTTTTTCAAGGCCTGGAAAAGCAATTTTCAAATTTGACATTTTCCAGAATTCCAGACCTGTGTGGGAATCCTGAATAGAAGATGATTCCCAAAAAAATAGTTCTGACTTTCATTTGCATTGAAATAGACAAAACTTGCAGAATTTTCACAACATCATGCTTCTACCAAAATACAATCATGAAGTACTGGGGACATTATTTTAATTCTCCAGTCAGGGGCCTCATATAGAAAAAATTAACTGGTATTTGTCAACAAAAGTTCTGTAGTTTTTGGTAGAATCTCAGGTTCTGCTTGGAATATTAAAACAAAAAAGTAACATATATCCAAATTTTAATTACAAAGTGTTAGGAGGCAGGATTTAGGAGATATTACAAATACCTAAGAACAAGGATTCCATAAAATGCAGCATCTCACTTGTAAATGCGGTTAAAATGACATAAATCTGTATTTACAAAGGCAAGTAAGGAACTCCTAGGATGTCAGAGTACAAACATAAAGTAATATTATCTCAATATTTCAGCTGAATACAGCAAATGATGTAGAACATGTAACTTTCATAAACTTTAATACAGGACTTAAAACACAAGCATCATGATTGATGTTGTCACCACTGGAAACCGATTTTTGGAATAATCTATTTTTCTCTTATAATTCCTCATGAGTTCATCCACTACCACACAAATTCAGTCCTTTCAGGTTTGTTTTTAGCAACAGAAAATGGTGAAATTGCCTCTTATGTAGATGGGCGACATACAAGAGTAATCTCCCTTCAGGTAGAGGAATCTAAAACTAAACCCATCTATACTTCAGTTAGTAACTGGGAAGATGCATATGATCTATCAGTGATGTAACTTCAGACTGTACATGTGTTATAATATTGTAGGAATTAACAAAGCATATTTATTCTAAAAAAATTAGTTTCTTCTTCAATTACCTTTCCAGATCATATGTTAGATAAGGTCATAAGTGTAAGGAGATACATCCCCTTACCTCAAGGGGAGAGGGGCCATTATCCAGTCCCCTAAAGAACATGAAACAACTTTAAATCTCTTGCAAATCCAGTGGAAGTAAAGTCAAGGTACCATTGTGAAGCTGCTGAATTACCTGTGAAGGACCTGAAAGGTTAAACCAAGCCATACTGATCCTTTGGGATGACTGGTTTCTAAGGCACAAGCCAGAGATTGTTCTCTCTTCTTCCATCCCACAGCTTGAATAATGTCAGGGCACAGTTATATTCAAATGCTATGCTAGATGTGACTATCTAAAGACATGAGCTGATAGGCAAAAACTTAGTTAAGTCTTGGGTTGGTCCTTTGTAGGTAGAGCTGGTACCCCAGCAAAACTACAAAGGTAGTTGTTGTTGTTGTTGTTGTTGTGGGGCTTAATGCCATTTTTCAGCAAACGATAGGCTTACATGGCAGCCAGTATTAAAGGTGGAGGAAGAAACCTGGAAATCCGCGGAAAGAACCACCAACTCACAAGAAGCTACTGGCAAGCTTTCTCACATAACCACATTTACCCTACAAAGGTAGTGCTTTAACTGAGATACTGTATTAATCTTCTTTTAATGGTTAAAGACAAGCATGATCTACCTCTTCTGACCAGCTTTGTACAGATCAGATAACATTTTAAAGCTCACAATTGGTCCTGCATGAATCCTTGAGGAAAAGAGATAAGAGACTTCACTACAAAAGAGTGATTCTCCCATAGCAGTATCCTATTCTTAGCAGCAAAAGCAAGAGCTACCATGAATAAAATCAAACAATCATGGAGAAAAAGTAGAAAAGTTAGATCATTTGAAAAGGTGTATATCTAACTGATTGTGCCTGCAGTCGATAGAACTAAATAGCTGGTTCTGTTAGGGAGGTGAGACATGTAGGCTAACTACAGTAGACAGAGTGAGGTGAGACAAGGAGGGTAACACGTTTGAAATGCACTTTTCTAAGCCATGTCAAAGTCCATTCTATTTTCAACATTGAACCAAAGTCTTCAGCCAAGACAATATTCATTAGGAGGTTAGAGAGGTCTTTGTTTTGCCAATAATCAATCAATGTCTGATGTTGGCTTTTTGTCAAATATAAATGGTCTGGAGACAGATCACAGCTAGTTGAAGCTTCAAGCAGTCTCTACAACCCTTTTATATTTCTTGCTGCAGAATGTTGGATCTAACTGGGCCATTTAAAATGTCTGATAAATGAAGCACATGACAATGTTTTAAGGGTCTTGAATGTGACATGAAGGCCCTTCAAGAAAATTTGCAAGACTCATGGCTGAGTCTTTTCACTGCCATGGTGAAGTTCAGCAGACTTTACCCAATTCTGTAAAGCTGCTATTGACTTGGCAAGTGTATACTGCACTGTTATGTTTTATATATCTGTCAAATGCATGAAAAACTTGACAATAAAAGTAAGCTTGTTGAGAGATAGCCTTGGATACTAGGTTTATATGGGATACAAAAGAAACAACATTTAAAACCCGGTGTTGAGATAGAGAAAGGACTTCTGGTCCAAACAAGAGGAAGGTATGAACATTTCCAAGCCCACAATGCCTCTCTCAAGACGAAAAATAGGTGTGTAAGTCCCGTAAAAAGTCTGTTAAAGTCTGATGGTAACTGCCACTATGAAAAGAAATGCCTGTTTACACCTGACTCTTGAAGCTGTCCTCAAAACACTGTAGTGATCCAACCAGACTGGTGGCAGTTGTTTGTTTTGTCAGCTTGTCTTTTTTTGACAAATAGGTAACTAGATGCAGGAACTTTACAAGCTGCCAGTGTTGGGGTAGGTGAGGTCATGGCATAATTCAAATGACAGAAGGCAGAAAACCTATTTCACCAATGCACAAAAAGTGGGAGTCCTCTCTGAACATTGGTCAAGCAAAGAAAGGTACATGTAAGCCTTATTCCTCCTACATGGAAAAGCAAGCTGATCAAGATTGCTCTTGCGAAATCATACCTGCCAACCGTTGAATGCCAAATACTTTGTGCTCTGAAGATTTAGAGCAAGCCCTATTTTTGCAGCCCTTCAAATGTCTTTACAGACTGAGGACAAAATGTCTTCTACCCACAGAGAATACATACTACATGAGTGTGAGGAAGAACATTTTGTGCAGATCAAACATGTCTTGAGGATAACATTCATGACCTTAAGGTATCTCTACTTCTTGCACTTGACTGACATCTCATTAATCAAAATACAACAAATATACAAATTGTTCAAACAGGTGAGACTACCTACGTGAGGAAAATTAAATATAATTAACAATGGATTCATTGGAGGCAAGTTCACAACTGGACACAAAAGTTTAAACTGGGTTATATATGGGATAAATGGGGTCACCAGACATGAATAAGGGAGTTAATTTAGAAGAGTACTTTCCCTTCAACCACATGCTATAAAGATAAAAAGATGTTTTTTTTTTCATCTTTTAGGAAGGGATGGATTTGGAGGTAGCAGAGTACTTTCCTAATGTATTTGATAAAAAAACTGTGATATCCTGGAATGCCAAAGTTTATTTTGGACTGGCAATCTTTCTGCCTTCAAAATCTCCTCAAACACAGGAAGTTGCCAACTAAATGGCAATGCTAATCAAGTCTGCACCATTGCTGGTACATTTCTTTTCTCTCTTGTATACCAAAAAAGTTGTCTGTTTGGCCAAAACAGTCCCTCATACACAATTTGACTAGCATGTGCATACATTTCAGATGTGACCTGAATGCTAAGTACATATAGCATGGTTATCTCCTACCATTTTAAACTGCCTGCACCTTGGGAACTAAGTCCTTCCCTGTGTGTTCAATTTATGATTAGACAGAAAAACAATGGCATACACTGGCAAAGACAGTCGAATGCCATGTTTAATTTACTTTGAAAAGGTCTGTAACAACAATGCAACTACTGAATAATTTCTATAACAAGTAATAATAAACAATTGCTTTACAGAATAGGACTGTAACACACGATTGCCTATGAAAATTAAATGAATTGCCTACACAACATGTAATAATAGACAATTAATTTACAGAAAATGGTTACAACATTAATAAAACTGCCAATGACAAATATTTGAGTGCATTTCCTATTACATGTAATAACAATTACTTTATAAAAATACAACACTGGTTGAGTACCAACTGAAACTGATACAATATGTACCATAAGGCAGGTATTCACAATAGAGCTGATGTAAATCGTCAAAGTTGACAACCTGTGAATAATTCATAACTGACCGAAACTGACAAAGAAACTGAAACAAATATAGCTGGAGTAAACTCCTAGGTGATGAGGAAATCCACAGAATTGCTGAAATGGTGAAAAAATAAAATTTTTGCAAGGCCCTGAACAAGAGTGAACTACCTAGCATAAGCAGTAGTAACTGATATATGGAAGTGGTTTGGAGCGAGTCCCTTTACCTAAAGAGAAATACTCAACCTACTTCCAACAAATTGGTTAACTTTGCACTTTTGGTGCAAAAAATATGGTTTGGGAGGGCTGGATTTGCAAGATAGTCAATGTACTCCTAAGGTATTATGATTAGGTAAAGTATTTGAAGAAGAAAGTGCTATCAAAGTGGGTAATGTATCTGAAGAAGAAAGTGCTATCAAACTGGGTAATGTATTTGAAGAAGAAAATGCCATCAAAGCCTTGCTAGTCACAGGTAAAAAAAAATAAAAGAAGGAATATGATGCCATATCAATAAACATCTGAGGTTTATGTTCAGAATTTCATGTGTGAAAGGCCATTTTACACCAAGGAAAGACAACTCTTTGATTATCACTTCATTTTACCCTCTTCAGGTTCTGAGTGTTGGTTTTCTTCCCCCTCCTCCTCTTCTTCACTCCCACTGTCAGAAGTGGACAGGGCCACTTTCCTGTTGGTTTTCTTTGGAGAAGGCTTAGTTTTCTTTTTTTTACCACCTTTTCCATTCATTGTCCACTATAAAAGAAAATAATTATATAAATTATTCATTAAAACCTGACAATAACTATAGTTCACCGAAGGGACTGATCCTCTACTATCTGAAAAGAATTTCCAATAATCCAAGATAAGACTGTTTCTTTGTTTTAACAGTCAGGTGCTGAAAAATCACTGAATTCTTAAGCGATAACAGAATGTTCAAAATGGCAGTCGTGATGATCGTATTGAATGTAATTGGAACAATTTTCAATTAGGACAACATTGTAAGTCTTTATGTCAAAACCCTATGTAAAATGGCCAAACATTATAAATGAGTAGCAATACAATTTTCAAGACAGTCATCTTATCTGCCATACTGTATGTAATATTGGCACCTTCTTGGTTTAGGACCAACTAAATATCTAAGAAGACTTTTGGAGAAAAAAAAACAAACAGCCAGAACAAGAGTACCTATTACAACATTTTTATGATGGATACTATGGTGGCCATACTCATGCTAGATAGGCATCATTTTCATGTAGGATCAACTAGGAATTGCAAGAAGTCTTCAACATGCCTGGCGAGGAAAAAGTGTAATCCAAGTGGACAAAAGGAGTAACTGAGAAGAAAAAGAGTAATCCACATATAACATGATACAAATTCAATGAGCATAATTACAACAGGATTTTTTACCCATATTGTCTTTTAACATTAATTACTGCTTCAAGTTTTCATATATGTAGCACTCTTAGATTTAAAAACAACATACTCTTATGTTGCATTTCAAAACATTTTGTACCAGCTGAGACTATGAATGTTTTGCACACCAGTAGAGCACTAAGTACTAGATTCCTGAGCCTGTATCTGAATTCAGTTTTACTTTTAGTAACAATACAGAATAATCTCTCACTGTTAACATTAGAATGATAAAGAACCAATATTCCTTTAGTAACTGACAAAGAAAAGTAATTTATATCTTCAAGTTATAGGGTCATTTAGCTGGGAAATTAGATAAAAAAAAATTCTTTCCACATGAAGTAGTGTCAGGTAGAATGCCAGCTTGATATTTCAGGCATTCTCCTTCTAATTTATTGCAGCCTCTCATGCAGCAAGGCCCATCAAATGTTTGATGTATATATCAGATGACAACCTGTGATGCACATCGAGACATTTTTCAAAATACAGAATGCAGCTCCTTTATGAATTCCAGTTATAACTGGCACATTATCAGCTGAAAACCCCATACAATTCTGCCAATTAATATAATATTTATTCAAAGCATTATCACGCAAATTAAAAATGTTTTCAAAAGTAGAATTTACTGTTAATTTGGGTAATGAATTAAGAGCAACTTTGTCATTTTTGTTGTCAGTCTCTTACACAGACTGAGTACAACTTTTTGTCATCATAATTATTACTTCTGTCTGTGGCAATACTAAATTACCCAATTTTCATGGCTTCTGCAATCTTAAGTGAAGTATCTTCAGTCAAACACCGAACAATATTAGATAGTTTTGCTCTTGCACATGCATATATTTTGCAATTTTGGGATCAGGAAATGTCTGTTTGATCAAAGGACCAACGTAGTCTTTTACTGCTAGAGGCATGTTATATTAAGAAATTGGTAAATAACACCTCTGCATTTATAACATTTATGTCCACAATTGAGTTTTGTTGTAAAAAAAGAAGTTACTTTAGTTTTAGAGTTAGTATAATTCAAGCTTTATTTAGTTCTCAAGTGTTGCTCCACATCAAATTTACCACCATGAATAATATTAAAATTCTTTCCACACAGCCTATGGGCGTGAACCTGCCCTAAAACTGAACGCTGTGTAATCGGTTTTATTGTCTTTATTTAATCCATCTGTGAAATTATTTGAAAATATTTTTGCTCTAGGACACAAAATTGCCTTGGATAAATCTGACCCACTTTAAGCACCAAATATCGTACAGACTGGTTCTGTAACAAATATGAATTAAAACAAAGAATCTGCAAGTAAAGATTAAAAGTTAGAAAACCAGTCAGTTCTATCCTCACTAAGCTATACAGCTGCTATAAATAGAATCTGAGGTCAAATGCTTCACAGGAGAAGTCAGCATGCTTCTTTTAAATAGGACAGCCGCTATAAATAGATCATGTTTGGGAAAGTGCATGCAAATCTACTGACAAGCATTCTCTAATATTTTAGTTACATAGAAGCCGTCTTTTTTAGAATATGGTCTGTGGGATTAACATATGTTAATAAAAACGAGAAAACAAATTATTATTTTGGAAGGATGATATACTGAACTTGCATAATCCATTTACTTCTATGCATAAGGCATAATTTTGTCAAAAAAAAGCATGATTACGTCAAAAGCATAATGGTTGGCATGTATTTGAACACCTCATGTCAATACAACTTTCCATCTAGGAAAAGCAGCAGTAACAAGATTTTCATGATGGCTGCCATGGGGCAATACAGATGTTAGATTGGCACCATTATAATCAAGGAACAACTACACATCATAAGTCTTTTAGTGAAAACCACATGCTGATAAGACTATCTTTTTGAGAGAAGTAGCAATAATATTTACAAAAAGGGTCTTGTGGCAGCTATAATGGATGTCCAAGCAATACCATGTCCATTTATGACCAATATGACATTCAGATGTGTGTAGTTTCATGGCAACCCACTAAGCTATGTGCATACAGCCTTTTATGACTGAGGGCAAACAGTTCAAATGCTTAAGGTCATTGACCACATGAGCTTTAACAGTTCCTTATCATGAACTAAGCATATTAATTCAAATCAATATTTTCAGAAGAACTGCCCATATGGCCAAAGGCCAAACAATATGAATTACTGGGCCACATGCTGTCCAAGGGTTGGATATACCTGTTTTTAGGCAGTTGAGAATAACCAAAAACAAATTTTTGTTCATCAGCAGACAAAGGGACAAATTTCACCAAAGATGGACAATGGAAAACAAACCATTCCAAAAGCTCTCCTAAAACCCCTTCTTGACCAGTGGAACAAAACTTAATTTTTGGGCATTTAATGACTGATCTTTAATGCACAGGTCAATTTTGTTACATCAAATTATGACCTCTGTTGGAAGACCATCTGTCATGAGTGACTATGTTTTAATTGTTCAAGGAATTGTCTGTCAGACTGGTTTACTGTTTATATTTAAGATATACTGGCTGAATGTGTATATGAACCATTTTAACTTTCAATTCCAAATGAAATTTCAATACTGTTTCTGTCAATTACTATATCAGGCATCACATCACACTACTAGGCAAAGTGGGTGAAAAAGTCACCTGAGAAGTGTAAATTTCGCCTTATTCTGTTAGGAAAGCAAAAACAGCTTAACCATCTGATTTTTAGGACATAATATGACTTTAGTTTATGAGTTTAAGATGCCCCCTCCCTGTAGCCAGTAAGTTCTGGCACTGTTGTGACCCAAGGCCAAATGTATTTATGTGGTGTTGATAGCAATCAGCTTATGGTGATACCAGAAATTCTTGCACATTCACATGCAAGTTTTAATAGCTAACTGACCATTAACCATTTTCGTTTTCTGGAACAAATATCACTGCTTGATTCCATGAAGTTGGGCCTACTGTGCTATGATGAAATTATACCAAATTCTGTTTCAAAATTTAAACATCAATATGCAAATAGAAATTTGCCTTTAAAAATATAATCGGTGAAGAGCATTTTCTAAAAAAAAATTTAATAAATGGAGATTTTAATGGCTGTATTTGCATATTTTCTGCAAAAAGTTGGTTTGAAACCGTAAATAAACTTGTAATAGCAGACATCAAAAACATGAAAAACTTATATAGTAATGAAGCAAATAATATTTAACCAATGCATATCATTATTACCAGTAAGTAGACAAATAATAAAAGCATAAATATGTAGTCCTAATCATGGATTTTTGTAACGAAGCAAACAAGTAGTTATGAGAAAAGCCCTTCTTCTAAAAATAGATGCACTCTTATTGTGCAATATAAATTCTTGGATTTTCAGTTGGGGGTAAAAAAGGGTCCAGTTTAGTTATATATCGACTTTAGTGCTTCAATGTGTTGTCTATGAATAGTTACATTAATGTGTTATCAGGAACAATGAAATCAGGATGAACAGTATGGTTTGAAGTCACTTGTGCATTTGATTCTATGTACATGTATTAGGTACTGTTTCAAAGAATGCTAGAAGTCTTTTTGACTGCAAGTTTACACAAAACTTTAGAAAATAAAATAATTAAGTGGAAGTTTATTAAGCATTTTTACCAATTTGTAGTTACAAGACTCTAATATTGTTACTGCTATCAGTGAAAATTAATAACAATGTATAGATTCTGATATGCTTTTTAAGTCATACAGCCAAAACGCACTGCATTTACTTCAATTTCAACACAAGTATACATCAAGTTTGAATAGAATGGGAATGAATATAAATTTTTTATACACATACAAAATATGTCGATACTCGCATATAACATATTTTTCAACTTGAAAATAATGCATATGCTTAAAACTGTTAAAAGCATACTGAAAATAGAGCACATCATTAAAATAAAATAATGCAGCTCTCTCTCTCTCTCTCTATATGTATATATATATATATATATATATATATATATATATATATATATATATATATATATATATACACACACACACACACACACACACACACACACACACACACACACACACACACACAAGGTGTTTTTTATTTTGGTATCACTTCTCCCTGCTTAACTCCCACTTCTCCTGGTTTAGCTCCCACTTCTTCCTGTTCTAACCAAAAGGAGAAGTCACTTCTCTCTAAAATTTAAGTCTAGCTTGACCCCTTTATATATTTATAGAAAGAGTTTTAAAAGACATCTTTTATGTTTACCACATATCTTGCTGGAAGAAACTACATTATAAAGGATTAAAAATCAATATAAACTATTATAAATTCCACTCATTTCATTATATCGAATGACATTTGCAAACACAGATGATTGCCTTCAGGGTTCCTGCAGACTTAACAAAAACAAATTCCATGACTTTTCCAAAACTTTTCCGGGGCCATTCCATAAAACTCAAGGACAGCGCTATCTTGC
Organism: Potamilus streckersoni; assembly: GCA_016746295.1. NCBI lineage: Eukaryota > Metazoa > Mollusca > Bivalvia > Unionida > Unionidae > Potamilus > Potamilus streckersoni. The sequence goes on along the minus strand of JAEAOA010002330.1, from coordinate 2,144,570 downwards.
ATTGTCAAGTAAATGAACATAAAGAATGCCATCTTTCAATCTAAAATAACAAATAAGTTAACAAATATTTTTAATATGTACATTTGAAATTTACCTGGGTTAGCACACTTTGACTTTATGTTGTAATTCATGTCACAATCCAATGATCAATGTAATCTTTGTATATTTTCCTATTTACAATATTAACAAAACACATTACTTTCCAGTTGCTTTCTTTAATTAAGTGAACTACACTGGAAATCAAATGATACTTCCATTAAGGGAACTTACTCTTGTTATATGAATTGAAACCATTTATCGATTGTAATTTTACCATTTTATTTAATCGGTTCATGGGGCTCTATGAAATTTGAAGCAATAAATTTCTTTAACTCCATTGTCACAAATTCCATGACTTTTCCAAAACTTTGCAAGGTTTTGACAAATTCCATAGCTTTTCAAGGCCCTTGAAATTTATTTTTTAAATTCCAAAACTTTTCCAGGATTTCATGACCTGCAACTCTGTGTCTTGGTTCTGTGGTTCTTAACATAGTTTACCCAGATTCTTTCTCCACCAGTTGTACTGATAGCCATGTATATCACAGGGGAACGCTACCAGGCGATGAAGTCGCCTAAGATTTCTAAACTTCGCCTTATTCTGTTAGGAAAGCGAAAATGACTTTGTCATTGATTTTTCGGACTTAAAATGGCTGTATATTAAGACTTTTGAGATTTCTTGCTTTTATAAATGGAGATTTTAACAGACTTATCTGCGTATTTTCTTGATAAAATCAGTTCGAAACAGTAAACGAAGATGTAATGGCAGACATTGCTACATACACAATATACCACATCATTAAACTGTCTGTAATTGTAAACAATTGGGCAAATAAATTCTGGAAAAAAAATATAATATAATGAAAAAAGTTTAAATATTATGTCATAGGAGATTTAGCTGAAATATTCAATAATGTAGGTCAAAAACACATGAAATCTCTGTTGTGGAATTCGAAACAAAACAATGATGCAAGGTCAAGGTTGTTTCTGACCTACCGTAATTAATTTTCATGAAATTACAAAAGAGATATATAGTAGCGAAGCAAATACTATTTAACTGACTTATATCGTTAATACCAGTAGGTAGACAAATAATTCAACCATAAATATGCAGTCCGATTAATGAATTTGTTGTAACAAAGCAAGAAAGTGAATAGTTTTATTAAGAAAAACCCTTTCTAAAAATAGACACACTCACTGGGTGAAATACATGATTTTATTTTAGATGTTTCTGTATTAGGGTAAAAAGGGATCCAGTTTTGTTATTTATTTACTTTAGTACTTTGGTGTGTTGTCTATGAATAGCAGCTACAGTAATGTTTTCTTGGGGAAAAAGGAAATCAGGATGAAGTGTATGTTTTGAATTTGCTTGTGAATTTATTCCTATGTATATGAATTAGGGGTTGTTTAAAAAAATTACTAAAAAAAATTTTTTTCACTGAAATTTTACAAAAAACTTGAACAAAATAAAATAAAATAATTAAGTTGTAGTTTATTAAGCATTTTTACCAATTTGAAATGACAAAACTCTAATCTTGTTCATGATTTCAGTTAAAATTAATTACACACATATAAGTATGAATAGAATGGGTATGAATATAATAATTTTTTATACATTAAAAAATGGGCTGATAATAAACATGACATTTTTAACTTGAAAATATGACGTTGTCTAAAACTGTCTAAAAATATGAAAAAATTGAAAATATGACGTTGTCTAAAACTGTTAAAAGCATACTGAGAAATGGAGCACATAAATAAGATAATGCATATATATATATATATATATATATATATATATATATATATATATATATATATATATATATATATATATATATATATATATATATATATAACTGCATTATCATATATATTTTGCATTTCTTGATTCGGTCTCACTTCTCCCAGTTTAGCTTCCACTTTTTCCTGTTTAGCTCCCACTCCTCCCTGTTCTGACCAAAAGGAGAAGTCACTTCTCCCTACAATTTAAGTCTATTTTGACCCCTGATATCATATCTTGTTTGTGCTGACAAATGGCAGTAACCCAAAACAATAGCAAAAACAACACACACAAATGTCAACATACACAAATGTCAACATTTTTCAATACAAGTAAGGTTAGATAAAAAAAAATCAATCCTGTTGTAAAGATATTTCATAAAGAAATCCTTAGCATATATGAAATCACAGGAAGAAGGATTTTAACCCTTTTCCATTTCATTTAGAATTATTTGTTTACAATCTGAGACCTTGCACAAGTTTTTAAGTCATTAGCTGAAATTTTCAACATACGCTTTATCCAACTATTACAGTACAATGGACAGACTTTAAAAAGACATAACCTAAATGTTACTGCTTCATTTTCTTATACACTATTGTAGACAATAAACAACAGGTTCATAAATTAAAAACTTACATCATCATCACTGTTTGATGTGGAGTCACCATCTGAGTTAGCAACAGGTTGACTTTGAGATTCTGTGGAGGGACGTTTTCGCTTAGCCAGGGCTTTGAATTCCTACAAATTATAAAAACAGGGTATAATGATCAATAGATTTTTGTTTAACAGATCTATCAGTAGTTTACCAAAATCTAACCATTATGTTATACACACATTAAACCTTACATGGTTGATCTGTCATTCAATACAGATGTTCAATCACACACCTTCCCTATTATTTGATTAATTTTATAAAATGCATTTGTTCATATATATATGGTTTCTTGTACCACATGGTCAGATTGTGTAGTGCTAAAGATATAGTTAAAACAACTGTTTTGAGTGAAATATTTTCATCAGATCATAAATTTAACTACAATAAACTTGAGTTATGTTTGCCCTTTAACGACTTAAATTTTTTTGATGACTTCAGATCTCCAAGAAAGTAAAATGATGAAATATAGATCAAACTTGATCTGGGCCAGAAATTAAAGTATCAGTTCTTATTTAGCTTCAACATTAGCTGTGGTGTAGTGATCAATAAATAAGTGAAACAATGCAATAACGTGAGGTAACTTGTCACACTCAGATGCGGTTTGAAAAATGGCAAAAACAAGGGTATTAACAAAAACAGTAAGAGAATATTGCTCCAACTGCAATACCCCTGATCATCAGGAATGTCTGACTGGTAGGTGAACAGTTTTAATTGTGTTCAGCATGGAAGTGATGTACTCACAAGTTGCAACCTGAATTCAATAAAATGAACTGTCATTTTGAGAGTATGCAGGTGTAAAATTCTATCCCAGAGCAAGGAATTAAGTTCTGAGATTTCAGTAATTTAATGAGGACTTTGAAAACTTTTGTTGTTCTATCTCTTCCTTATACAGAAATATCTGAAGGCTGTCAATTTACCAATGTGTATCTGACATCATTTCAATTCCGTCACATGGTAGCCTTGTGGTTAGAGCATCCACCTTGGATACAGGTGGTCACAGGTTCCAACTCCAGCCAAGTCATACCAAAGACTTATAAAAATGGTACTGACAGCTGCTTTGTTAGGCATTCATTAAGAGGTTAGTATTAAGACTGGTTGACTTGGTATCAGGACAAAGTGACTGGCCAGAACATCATGCTACATGTATGCAGCATTATGGCCCAGTGCTAGACATTGTTATAAACTGCTAAACTGCTAACACCATAGTGATATGACTGCTAAATTACTAATTCTTTTCTAGGAACTTGTATGCTCAAGCAATCGGTATAATTGTTCTTTGCTGTTGTTGTTATCCTAGGATTTAATGCCATTTTTGAGCACAAGATAGGCTATACATGGTGGCTAGTATAAATGATGGAGGTAGAACCCGGGAAAACCACCAACCCACAAGAAACTACTGGCAAGCTTTCTCACATACCCTCATTGACTGAACCAAATCAGACAGAAGTGAGATGGCAGTGACAGATAATGACAATTAGGCCACTAGGAACCCCTATTTTTTAACATCAATAATAAAAAAACTGATTATCAATTTGACATTTTTGCTTCAAAAATTACCATTATTCTGGTATACTATGACAATGTAATGTCACATTTTACAAGAATCATTTCGGTCCTTAAAACGTGTTAAATCTTTACAATTTGTTGCACACATGGCAGTCTGAAATAAAGACACTAGTTACCGTTTTCCTCAAAACAATGTACATCATTGTTGTTTAGGGTTTAATGCCACTACTCTGCACAAGATAGGCTATAAATGGCAGCCAATATAAATGGTGGAATAACAACATCAGAGAGAATAATATGGGCTGATTCCATTTGTTCAACTGATTTAGACTGGATTCCTGCAGAGGGTCACCTTCACTTCCAATAGAATATAAACTTAGGAAAGATAATGACTGTTTGTAGGTGGATGCAAAACCTTCTGTCTGCTGGGGTCTTCCAGTCACCACCTGTCCCTGCCAACTTCATTACTATTGTAACTCATCAGTGGGTATAATGTGTTGATTCATTTTGTTCAACTGAGTTCATGAATTTTATATATTTATTCAAAAGCCTGAATTATTCCTACATTTTGTCATCAACAGATCTTTTATCCAATCTGAATATTTTTCTCAAACACATTTTTTTCTAACCCCACTGTAAGTCCAAATTGTTATCAGTTCAAGTAACTGACCTGAAAGCATATTTCACTATATGAAGTTTTTGCTGGACTAACCTGAATAAAACTCATGTTCAAGCCAACATAAACCTTAAACTGAACTGTTATCAATGGAGCTTGGAATCATAAGATCCATGAAGAAAAAAAACATAAAAAGGGTTAAAAACACTAGATACAAGAGTTTTGTATCTATATACAAGTTTTGTCCTTAAATTATGGTATCTCTATGTCAGTCTACTTTTTCTAAGTGTTCTCACACTCTTTCAGTCTACATTACAAAGGCCCATTATTGAAACTAATGTTCCACTTAACAACTTAACATGGACAATCACTTGCTTTTAATAATGCACATTTATCAATCGTTACATTAAGTTGTGCTTTGTGTATGTTGGTTTGCTTATGTACTTATGACAAAATAGTCAACAAATTCTCCATTGAGCGTGTGTGCGATGAAAACGGGGTGGGGGTGAAGTCATTTCGGTTGGGACTTTCGTCTTTTCAATAATTTCATTATTGGACACGTATAGTTCCACATTTTTTTATCTTTACAATTCCTTTTTATGATAGAAATATATTCCATTATGTGAATCAATATTATAATAACTGTATAAGCCATCACTTTAATTTATAGTTGAATACACCGATTCGCACTGTTAAACAAGAGCTAATTTTCAAGACCAAACGGTGATAAATTGAAAAAAAATCTCTCGTATTGTGCATGGATGAGCAATTACTTCATCAAGATCTGAACCACTGTCACTATCATCACTGTCAGATTCTATTAAGGCTGCGCTCTTCTTTCTTTTAGACATTTTGAATGAATTGATCTACTGAGAAAATGAAAATTAACTCTGTCCAGTATGAGGACAAGTTTCCCAGCATGCTCTTGTTGAAGACAATTTTAGCCAATGAAAAACAAGATTGATTAACTTCTGCGGGGTATTTGCTAAAAATAAGCATGATTTTGTAAAGAGGTGTCAGCAAAGATGTTAATACCCAATAACTTTCGTCACTATGACCACTCTATATAAGAAATCAAGATCTTCGAAGAAAGTTTGTGAAGAGAAGTTCTGCTGTCTTACGGAGGGGGCGGAAGGAGATTTAGTTTGTGAACAGTGTAAAACCAACCAATGTCAAGCTTGTGAAGCAGCAATTCACAAATCGAAACCCCATTTTGAGTTTCATGATAGAAGGCCGCTAAAACCGCCTCCATACGAAGAACTCTGTCAAATTGCTTCAGTCGATGATAGTGAATGCCCAGGTAAAAACTTCGCAGATTTACGTTGTTACACCTGTCAAAGGAACTTCTGCTTTAAATGTTTTGACTGTTATCACAAGAAATACATCAAGAAGCAGCAGCACAAGAAAACATCCATCAAAGAGTATAACAAGGAAAAATTAGAAAGGGAACTTCTCGAACGTGCTGAAGCAATAAAACCTATTTCTCCACTAGCCAGTGGTGATGATTCTTTGACATTCATTTCTTGTCCACAGAACTTCGATTCAGATGATGGCATGTCGTATGCCAGTTTTCATTCAGATAAAAGTCAACTAAGTGGTAGTATTCCAGATTTATGCTTTCCAGTAGAAAAGGAATTAGAAATGCAGAGTGTTACTAAAGCTTTAGAAGAATCTATGATAGATGAGCACTATGAAAACTGTCACAGTTTTATGCTAGCTGATGAGCAGGAAAACTTAATGGTAATTAACATCACAATTCAATTTCTTAGATTTATTTTATCTTTATTAGTGAATAGAATGATTTTTCATGATATAGCAAGTTATTGTTTATTTTCTTCTTGCAAGAACTGCCTTATTTGATGTGGTAAACAGCTCAGGCTTTACCAGTATACATACCAAGATTATGATGGAAAATGTGCATGAAGGTTAAAGACTTAGCACTGAAATGATAGATGATTTTATTAGATCATTACCAAGTACCTGGATCTAAAACTAATTGCTCATGGTTTTAACAAGCAGTTTTGGTTTTAAGGACTATAATCGACCATAATAATGTTCCTATTATTTGTAATTATTATGATCCACTTGTTATAAAGTTAAAAAGTATCATATATATATATATATATATATATATATATATATATATATACACACACACACACACACACACACGCACACACACACAGTAATCCCCCTCTTGGACAGCCCCCTCCTTCCCATGGTTACCTGCTCCTTACAGATAGAATCTGAAAGCACCAATGAATTTGTGTTCCAAATTACCCCTCACAAAAGGCCACCCAGCTAAAGCAACCAGCGGCCAACATATTTGTGCAAAAATATAAAATTTACCCCTCACAAGCAGCAACATTTTATTTTGTAATATGTATCCAGAACCAAATTTATTCATAACTTAAGTAATCTGATTTCTGATTCTGGATGTCAGGTTTTCCTTCTTGAAAGAAGTGTTGACTAAAGTACATGTGCCACTAAGGTTAATATTATATCATTTACACCTCACAAGACACCACATTTATTCCATAAAGCCTAGAAAGAATAAAATTTTAATCCATACAAAAAGGTAAGTACACATAATCTGATTATCCTTACTGGTGTTATCATAAGATGTCTGGTTTAGTCACTGATAATCCTATATATTAAATTGCTTGTGTTTAAGGTTTAAAATTCTTTTTATTTCATTCTTGTTTCATTGTATTTAATTGCAATGAATATTTTTCTTGGATTCGGGATTCTATTTTTAGTAGTATTTTCCTTTAGGCATAGTTGTGCGTCAGGGACACACAATGGAGAAAATTGACGCACACAATTTTTTGACGTGCGCTTTTTGATGCAAAGGATGTACAAAATACAATTAGGATTAATTTAATATACAATGCATTTGATTGGAAATGGCATCGTGTATATTTTGATCATAGGCATATTCTGGTTTCCTGTTTCATATTCTCCATGTGTTGCACTCTGCTATACTAAGCATACGAAGCAGAGAACCAGACTAGCATAGGCAATGTTATTGAAAGTAGCTGACCCTAATCTTCTGAGCTCTTACGATTCGAGCTCAGCATATCGTCCAGAAGTTTAGCCTAAATGCTTGTTGCACTAAAATGTGATCTCCAGATTAAAACAGCGTGCACTAAGAATTATTAGCGAAGAAAGTGAAAGAAGCAGAACACAAAAGAGCAAATGTGGATCTTACTTTAATGAAAAATGGAAAAAATATTCCCTTGAATGGAATATGGCACATCCATTGGGATTAGCGGTGTGACTTTTGATCTTGTGATTATGAGGACTGCACAATAATACTTTCATGACAGTGTTTAAGAATTTTTAAAAATCTTCCCTTGATCACCAGAAGTTGAACACATTATTACCTAAGACATTTTTCAGAGCAAAGAAATAAGTAAACTTGCATTGAAAAATCCATTATTTGGACTTCAGATTCAGGGGGTTGTTGCAGATTTGGTTAATTTTGCTGCAACGAAAGAAAGATCTAAAAGTTTAAGTGCAACTTATTAAAGAGAAGATGAATTAATATCCTCTTTGATTTTTCGATAACTGTTTTAGGACTAAGTACAAGGAAACCGATGATAGTACACATTTTATTAAAAAGATTTGTCTGGCTTATGTTTTGTGTTCTATAATATTCTATAATATTGCTACAAAAACACTATAAAGACACTGTTAAAAGTACAATTTTAAACATAAAGGAAAATTAATACAATTATTTGTGTGTTAATTATGCGTGTTTTTATTTGTAGTTTAGAGAGGATGTTGTGAAAGTAGCAATACCCTATTTCAGCAGCATAAGTATGGATCCCTATGAAAATTTTTCATTACATTTTTGACACCTCCCCCAGTTTTTATTTGACCCCTATTTCTGACACCAAGGGGGGGGTACCCTCAGTTTTACACCCTTTGGGGATACACTGTAGTGAGATATAATTTTTGCACAAACTTTGTTTATTTAAAACAAAATAGTAATACCCAAGGGTTGGCATTTAGTTTGCCTTACCTTGGTAACAAATCAACAGGAAGTTAATGATTGGTTAGCATTATATATAAAGGGCCAGCCCAGGGCCAAGTGCCTCCACGTGGATCTGGGCAAATGGCTAACCATGGCAGAGGTTACTGGATGTTATAACATGAATTCAGATATAACTTGGTTGTGGTGTGGCTCCTGAAATTTTGTATACATGTATTTTTCTCGTATAATTAAAAAAATTCTATCTTAGAAGTATGAAAGAGAGCAAAAATGTTTATTATGATTTTAGGGAAGAGATCACATATGAATAATACAAGATGATTGTGGCATGACTTCTGAAATTTTATATGCATTTTTCTCATACAACAAAAAAATAGTGTTTTCTTCATAAAAGTATGAAAAATAATGTGTAAAAAGTTTATTCAGGAATCATGCAGGGTTTTGCCAGTGTCATACATTACAATTTTTTTTTTCTACAGGACTTTTTTTTTATTGACTACATTATTGGCAGTTTAGACTTGTAGTTAAACAACCATTGATTTGGAGTATAGAAATTCAAAAACCCCATGAAAGGAATCTGCAAAGTTTGATATAAAATGTGCTGAAATTTATGTTACATAAGGAAGTTATTATAAAACTTAAATAAAAACAATGGAATCTGATGGACTGCTTCATCTTCCAACAATGTGACTGGAATACTTTTACTGTGCTGTGAAAGTTTCCTTTTTCCAGGAGAGTTGTTGGGCTATTCATAGCAGCCAGTATTAATGGTGGAGGAAGAAACCAGAAATTACTGGAAAGAACCACCGACCCACGAGAAGCTACTGGCAAGCTTTCTCACTATCCACATTCTAGTAATCCTAGACTCACACAGACAGAGGTTATGCCAGTGATCTGAAACCGACAGTGCTTTAGACCATGGGCTTTAGACCACTTGGCCAACCCTTTCCAGAAGAGAAGTTTATACATATAAACTCTACCAAATTCACTTAAACATTAACTTTTACCGATTAGGGATGTACTGAAAACTAAATGTGCTTCATCATTCTTTACATTATTGTGCTATCCCCCCCCCCCGATTTCAGACCTATATGACCTGTAACAAAATTATTGAATATTTTATGTGTGCAGATTTTTTTTATGAAATTGTGTGCTGTGGATTCAATGTATGTGACATTTTTTGTGGGTGAGTACATGGTGGTGATATTTATTCCTCCTTTACATTAGACATGTATTTATAAACAGTATACACATATATGTACCAAAGTGTGGTTCTCTATATAAAGTAAAATAGTATAAATGCCTTCTGTTTACACTTCAAGTGTATTTCTCATTTAATATGCATAAATTTAAGATGATAGCTGTGCCAATGAAGCATGTTTTTGCTCCAGCATTATTACCTACACCCCACCCCTTCACATTTATTTGGGTACATGCATAATTTTCTTCAGTGAATTGACCTGGTTGCTTATAAACAGTTCAGTCTATGACAGTCAGGTTCTGTGACTCCCAGCTACCATATTATAGCAGGTCACTGTGTGTGTGTGTGTATCTATATATATATATTAGGTTTCAGAAATGCCTAATTAGATGTAATTCAATGTAGTATTTATCTGGGATGCGGAAAATTGCTTTTGAGGGAGTCCTCCACATGTACTCTTTTTTTAAAAAATGCTACATCAATATTTGCATTCCATTATATGTATTGTGCACATGGCTTTCTGTTAAAGATATACTGTTATTCAATTAGAAAATCAGTGCATAGAATTTTGAGATAATGCTCATTGACTGTGCATTGTTTTTGGTCATAACTAAGTAGTGCATGTGAACTCATATTAAGGCATGTCAAGATTCAGACAAAATGCCATTACACAGACAAGTATTTCTATCTTTCTGCTGTGTTCTACTATTACTGTTACATAAGTGGCATACATGTGCACTTAATTGGAAAAAATGTTATAATTGCTTGAACTTCAAAAGTCTATAATGTTTTTAATTGATTTCCTTTTTTGATACTCATTTTATTCTTTACAGTTAAAATAAGAAAAATATTTCTTTTTCTTCAAAATTAATATACAATGTAATTAAAGTGATTGGTAAAATTCTTTCTTACAGAATTAATATTTTTATGAACATCCTTCTGTTGTTTTATACATGTTAAAAAATTTTAAACATTGGTTCCAGTAAACAAATTAAAGTATTAAAGTTATTTGAAAAATACATGTACTTTTCATCCAACATTTTGGGTTGTCACTACAAGTTAAAAAATTTTAAAATGCGAGCCCTCCTCTATATCACACACACTCACACGCAAACGCAGAGTACTCCCTCATTTTAAAACTGTCCAGAAGAACCAAGAGTTTTATAAATGAGACTACCTTATTTACTGCTCAAAAAATCCAATGCCTGAGATATCTCTAATTTCAGATCAGGCCATTCCTGTATTCTCTTTAAATTCCCATCATGCTTTTCAAAAAAAAAATTCTGCTAAAATTTTAATCATGCTAATGTAATGCCAAAAGTTATTTTCAAATTGTTAAAAGGCAATTTATCCCCATGAATCTTACCCCAACTTCTGTTGCTGTTAACTTTTTATACAAAGTGAATGGTGAACAGATTGCTTGGGGTTTCTATAACTAGTGCTTAATTGGCTCTAGCATGCATCTGATGTACCAGTGGTAGGACAAAGTACTATTTTTAAGGAACATCTATCAATCATACAATTTTATAGCCGAATTCTACTACACCGCTTCCTCGATAACTCGCGGACATTGGGATCCAAAAACATCGACTATGATATAAGCGAGGGCGCGAGTTATCGAGGGACCTAAAACAAACAACAAATATAACAATGGGATCGACGTATAGGGAAAAGGGGGTGGGTGGGGTGGCTTGGCATGTTGAATACTCAATAATTGCGCTGAGATTAACAGTGGATAAATACTTTTAATTTTTCCTCAGAGTAACATTAATTTCAGGATAACTTACAGTATATTGAGGAAATCATCTAAACATTATTGCTCCTGGTTTCCGTTTTCTGAGCACATGTACTTCACACTTTGTGTATTACATCACTTATTTTTGTGGTAAATGGTATACATTCTAATTTTATTGTTTGATCCAAAGTAGACGTTTTTTTTTTCAAATTCAAAAGATCGACACATTTCGAAAAAACAATATGTAGATTTTTTATTGCGGTAGAATTAAAATGGAAGAAAAAGAAATTCACAAGGTTTAACCATTAACAACATGAATTTAAGGGGTCTAAAAATTTAAAATGACATAAATTAGAACATGATAACACTTGCAGTTTGTGACACATTTGAGAAATATCACTTCACATTTTGAAAAAATGCAAATTTCACACTATGGATTCTATCTTTACAGGCAATACCATATTTTCTGCCCAACAAGTCGCTCCTGCGTATAAGTCGCTTCTGCGTATAATTCGCTCCTCTTCACTTACCATAATCATGTCTTTGATACCGCCAGCCATTGCATGCAACTTGGTAATTTCCAACTTCGTGTAAGAAATATTATAAAATTGTTTAAGAGTTATATAAAAGTCAGTATTACAATAGACTTTTGACTTGAGTCGTTTTTGAATTGTTAAAAGTCCATGACTTGCAGCACGCTGTTCCACAATCCATTTTCATAAATTCTTCTCGAGAACTGGCCAACTCGCTTTGCCACTATGATTTCCATTCTTGGTTGTTTTTGGGTTTTTTTACCTTAACTCGTCTTCTTTTTTATGCCAGTCATGCACAATCTTCTCGCTTAACATTGAATTTTCTTTCTGCTGCACGATTTCCGTTTTCTTTCGCAAATGCTACGACTTTTAACTTAAATTCTGCATCATAATTTTCTAATTGTTGATGCCACGATAAATGGCACAAATTTAATTTAAAACAAAACTGATTGACTTACACTAATATAACAATTTTAAATCATTCAACGTTATTGTGAAACTATAGTTTATTATTGCTCCATTGTATGAACAGTACTTATTGTATTTGTATTGTATTTATATATCAGTCATTTCCACAACCCAAGCGAACTTAAAAGGCACTTTATAGGCTACAGTGATTTTAATACATTAACAAAGACCTTTCGAATTCACCTAACAATTGAATCTGTTCACTAGCCTTCCATTTTTTTTTTTTTTTTTTTATTAATTACCAGTACTTTGAAGTTCTCTCCATGAAGCCAGTCTTGGCTTAATCCAGAGCTTAAAACTAGAGCAATCATCAGAGGAAATATTCCTGCTGTTTTTTTTTTATAACAAGCCATTGGGAAACCAACCGAAAAAATGATTGTGTTTTAATAAACTTCTATTAAAGTAAATTATGAAGCACTAACAGAGGTCTCCAAACAGAAACGATTTACAGTGATATAATTCCTTGTTTAAAACAACAAAATAATCCCTGTTCTGCATTTTGTATTTGAGTACATCAAAAGAACATGATGCAATAGCTGGTCGGCAAGTTCAAAGGACTTTGACTAGCATCTTGGGTGGGAAAATGTGCTGAAATTTACAAGACTGAATTTAGAGACAGAAAGATTCTAAGATGTACATGCCGAATAATAAAGGAAATACAATGGCAATCGTTATTTCAGTATTTTTTTTATTTATTAATAACAACAAATTTTAGCACATATATAACTAAATATTATTTGACTATTTAATTTGATAATCTTATAGTCTAATACTTATGTGTACCGTATGTAAGTTTCCAGCAATTGGCTTGCCCGTATACCATCAGATGCATTTCGCTAAAGCACATCTCACTGCCCATCAGTCACAGTCGTTAAAAAAATTATTTATTTTTATTTATTTATTTATCGCATAAGTCACTCCTGCATATAAGTCGCACATGTCGTTTTTAAGAAGAAAAAAAAAACGAAAAAAGTAGTGACTTATATCCCGGAAAATACGGTAATCACCATTTTCTATGATAAAAACAAACTATGTATCAAGGTTAAATTTGCCAATTTACAATTTCTTATCAAGAATTTTTTCATGTTTAACACATTTTAAAATATATTTTCCTTGGAGCCATGCCAGACACCGCGTTATAAGCAGGTTTGCGAGTTATCGATGGAGTGGTGTACTTTGAAAAATTAACACTTAAACAAAAATTTATAAAATTGTTTTGTGCATTCAGTCCATGCTGTAACTGTTTTCTGTAGTCATTGCAACCATTGCAGTTGTGCATAGTGGAGTTCTGAGACTTAGTTAACATTTACACACAACAAGCTGTCAGTTATTACCTTCTTTTTGTAGACTGGATAGTTTAGGCCAAATGTGAGATATATTTTGAAGTATTATAAGTCTTAAAGGAATAGATGTGGTCCATGAAGTGAGTAATAGTTAAAAAAACAGCCATCCATTGGCAAAGGTGATATAAAAAGGCCTTAATTAGTATTGTTTAATTGCTGTTATTTAAAATATTTCAAGATAAAGTTTAATGAATAATAATAGAGCTGTCCCTTACTCATGCTTACAGTTATGTTTACACATAGTGCCATTGTCATAACACATCACTGCAGTTGTTTGAAAAATGAACACCTGATAAAGATACACAACTGCAAGTGTTATTATTATTATGAATTTAAAGATATTTATCTCCCACAACACACTATTGAAAGATAATGTAAGTGGTCTATTCATAGATACTGTTCTTATGAAGAATATGCACCACAGATCCCCCTCCTTAAAAAATGGATAAACCTCCCATACAAAAATGTTCCTCTGTGAGAAATTACTTGAGAAATCACTGATTATCTTTTTAAACTAAAATGTTCTTAAGTGAATGGCTTTTTCTGTAATGACTTTATATTTTTATTTGTTTCAAAACTGAAACCAAGTTCTCAACAATTCATTGGCTTATTTTCAGGTTAAGGACAATGAAGACTTTGTGCTGAAGTTGGAATGTGACTCCAATGCCCTAGTGAAGGTTGTCTCTATATTTGGCAACACTGGTGATGGCAAGTCTTTCACATTGAATCACACGTTCTTTGGTGGCAAGGAGGTGTTCAAAACTTCAGCTAGTCAAGAGTCCTGTACCATAGGAGCTTGGGCTGCTTATGACAACATCAATAGTGCAATAATTATTGATACAGAAGGTCTTCTTGGTGTTACAGTCAACCAGAACCAAAGAACAAGACTACTTCTGAAACTCTTAGCCATATCTGATGTAGTCATATACAGAACTCGAGCTGAAAGATTGCACAATGACATGTTTTACTTTCTTGGTGATGCTTCAAAAGCATACTCACGTCACTTTACAGAGGAGTTACGTTCGGTTTCAAAACGGCTGAATATGTCCCTAGATATAACCAATCTCAGTCCTGCTGTGATCATCTTTCATGAGACACACAATACTAACCCACTTGGAAGAGAACAAGGTAGGTTCATACATGCCACATATTCCCTAATTAATGCCCCCTCTTCATATATATATATATATATATATATATATATATATATATATATATATATATATATATATATATATATATAGATATAGAGAGAAAGAGAGAGAGAGAGAGAGAGAGAGAGGATTCATTGATGGTCATTCTAAATTTGGTCTGTTATCTATTATATGGTTTAATTGGTGCTATATTAGTGAGACAAGATAGTATATGATGTGCCATGTCTTAAAACATAACAAACAGCGGAGGTTTTTTTTTCTTTTGAGACTTATAAAGTAGGGTTTGTGTTTTGGGGGAAGCGGGGTGGCAGTGTACATAACCCAAGTAAGCGACATTCTACAATTAAGAATATATCAAGTCTTAAAAGTTTTTGAAAAATAGCTAAAATTCAAATTGAAATTCAGAAAAGTAAAATGCCTGTTTAGTTGTTTTAAAGAATTGTCTCCAAATATAGCACATAAACTTAGCATATTCATATAAATCAATTTATTCTATCATTACTGCACATGGATACACAATCATAACCAAACAGACATTAAATAAAAAGATAAAGATGTTAATAGCACAAGGATGCCACACAAAAGTGCCTGAAATAGCCTAAGCACAAAACTTGACCAAGGTGTGATGGATGGACATGGTTAACATTATGCCATAGAGGTACATAAAAATACAGATTTTCTTGTCTTTAAAATCTATATCAAACAAAGTCATGAATTAAACTTACCATTTGCTGGACAGTGTGATAAAGCAGATGCTGGCTTTGCAGCTGGCAATTAACATAAGATGCAGCCTTTGCTCCTGGCAATGATTCATTGGATGGTTCGAATGTGATATGATTTCATTAGTGTTAACAGTATCATCCAGTCTCTGATGTCTGCAAAAAGTCGAGACCTGTTGGTACTGTTATTTAAATTTCTATCTTAATTTTTTGAGCAATGAAAATGATCTTTCAGCATTGCTATGAGAGAGTTTCATTCAGATCCTGTCATTCCTAATGGCAGACATGTTTGGAACATTGTGCCTTTAGTGTTGCTACTATGTCACCATTCCAACTACTGAAGCAATCATTTCTGCAGTTTCATGATTAAATGCATGGAGTAAAATCCAATTTCAAAGAAACTTTCTGAGCAGATCCTGAACTAGCCAAAATCTTGAACAAGATGACTTTAGCAGTCTCATGCAAGGCAGTGAAGTGTTTTGTTAAAATCTTTGATCTCCCAAACTTTCAGTGAATTGAGTTCTATTTTGAATACTTTGCCTATTCAAAATAATGGACTCTGCCTCAGCAGAGCTTAAAGGACTAGCAACACAAATCACCCCAGCTATATCACCCCAGCTATTGCCAAGTACTTAATCCCTGAAATGATATTTGTATAGCATAGTGGCCTTTACTTTTAATTACCTTTATATTTTTATCTCTAGATAATTGGAGCAAATTACCTTCCCAAAGACACCTGTACTGGTCCAAGTGCAAAGCATCTGACTCTTGTCCAAAAACAGTAAATTCATTTAGAAACAAAAGCAGATAAACAAAGGAAGTAAAGTTCTCTGGGACACCAAAAATCAGAGTTAAAAAAATATATTTTTCATTTTTGGACACCTGAAAACTTCGAACATCAGTCCTCAGAGTGCAAGCTTTTATTGTCACTTTTATTTGATCCAATTCTCCAAAGAAAGTATCAGCCTTGCAGAGCATTAATATCACAGTTAAAGTTTAATGGATTATGTGAAGCTTACAGGTTAGATCTTAGCAGACAAGAAGGTTGAGACACTCATTAATTGTCCCCAATTTTGATGAAAGGAATGATAACATGTGCTTTGACACTTGTTTGATAAACAGTACTCCATTACATTGAAAATCCTTATAGTACACTTGCATGTTTTTGTATACAGTGTTTAGAAAAATGATGCTATGATTTGGGGATTTATTTTGCCTGTTGGAAGAATAAAACTCCAATGTTAATCATTATATATTGTCATAAAAACAAGTTTCTCCATGTTTTGTACCAATACCTTCATTTTCAAGTAATTACATGTGTGGGGTTCTTTGGGATGCTGAAATCTGCATGTAGCTGTTTTTTATTTGAACACATGAAAATTCCAGCAGTAGTCAGCGGTATACTGTTTTTTTGGCAAACTTTTATTTCATCTGTTTCTACAAGGCAATAATGAATTATATAGTACGCATGCTGTCAAACAGTTTAAGTGATTGTATCAGATTTTTTATGAATCAGCATAGGTTATATCTTAGCAGACAAGGAGATAGACACCTGAAAATCGATTGTGCATAACTATTATTTGATCAAAATAATAATTACATCTTCTTATACTTAGACACACCTCTGTGAAAAGCATCTCTATGCATAATTTGAATCCAGTGTTTGAAATACTTGCATTTGTTTGTATAAACTTAGTGCCAAAATTTGAGGACGTATTCATTTGTCATAGCAGTACAAACTCTTATGTTAATTGTCATATAATCAAATATTTTTTTCTTTCTTCTGAATCATGTATGGATAACTTTCATTTTGAAGTAATTATCAGGTATTTTTATGATGGCAGCTTTACATAATTTCTTTGACTGGAAGAGCCTGATTTTCTTATCACTGGCTGATAGAAAATAGTTAATGCATCCACTTTAGCAAAGATAATGGAGCATACAAGAGACTGAGAGACTTGTAGAAACAATAGGACATTCCCATGGGTCACCAAATGAGAAAACAATGGAATATTGTAAGCTTTATGCACTCTGACTCGAGTCCAGATGATATCGTAATTACAAATAGGTACAAATATTTAATCAATTCTTACTTCATTAAATGTTTTTATTGTTTAAACTTAACTATAAATTAACAAAAATATCAAAAGCATTTCAAAAGTTTTGATATGATCCCTATTAAATGTACATGACTGCACCATAGTGTTTATCCAAAGTCATCACAAATAAACAGCTACATATTTAGGTGTTAATTCAAAAGAAAATACTTATTTATTTGTTAATGTTGTTTTGGTGAAATTCTGAAAATTACAATCACAAAAATAAATAAATTGCTTGTTTTAGTAGAAGTTTGATAAACATTGATACCTACTTGTTATTATAACACCATTGTCTAAGTGCTCCATTTGGTTAGAATTAATTACAAAATATAGTTTCATATAAAAGAAACAAACCATGGCCAAAATGCATCATGTTAATGACCAAGAAGAGTGCATAAACATAATTTAAGAAAAAGCAAATGTAGTATGCTGTGCTGTGTTGCTTAAAGATGCAATGAAAATAGTGAATGGAATATAGTCATTTTTTTCTTCCTCATTCAGTTTCTTTGCAAATTTATTGCTTTGAAATGGAATGAAGCTAATGAAATAAATTAATATATAAAAGAAAACATAATCTCACCCTTGATTCCTTCCTGCTTCACACACACATAAAGAATGCAAGGTAAAGTGATTGAGCATTGTAATTGTGTAACTTAATCACAATTACCACTATTCTCAATTGCCATATTTTTTATTCAATAACATTAAATCATTGAATGAAATGAACAAATTACACCACTCCCTCGATAACTCGCGCCAGGATAACTCGCGAACCCGCTTATAACGCGGTGTCCGGCATGGCTCCCGCTTTTTTTTTTCCAAGGAAAATATATTTTAAAATGTGTTAAACATGAAAAATTCTTGATAAGAAATTGTAAATTGGCAAATTTAACCTTGATACATAGTTCGTTTTTATCATCGAAAATGGTGATTACCGTATTTTCCGGGATATAAGTCACTACTTTTTTCGTTTTTTTTCTTCTTAAAAATGACATGTTCGACTTATATGCAGGAGCGACTTATGCAATAAATAAAAATAAATAATTTTTTTAACGACTGTGACTGATGGGCAGTGAGATGTGCTTTAGCGAAATGCATCTGATGGTATACGGGCAAGCCAATTGCTGGAAACTTACATACGGTACACATAAGTATTAGACTATAAGATTATCAAATTAAATAGTCAAATAATATTTAGTTATATATGTGCTAAAATTTGTTGTTATTAATAAATAAAAAAAATACTGAAATAACGATTGCCATTGTATTTCCTTTATTATTCGGCATGTACATCTTAGAATCTTTCTGTCTCTAAATTCAGTCTTGTAAATTTCAGCACATTTTCCCACCCAAGCTGCTAGACAAAGTCCTTTGAACTTGCCGCCCAGCTATTGCTCATGTTCTTTTGATGTACTCAAATACAGAATGCAGAACTGGGATTATTTTGTTGTTTTAAACAAGGAATTATATCACTGTAAAGCGTTTCTGTTTGGAGACCTCTGTTAGTGCTTCATAATTTGCTTCAATAGTAGTTTATAAAAACACACAATCATTTTTTCAATTGGTTTTGCAATGGCTTGTTATAAAAAATATTAAAAAAAACAGTAGGAATATTTCCTCTGATGATTGCTCTAGTTTTAAACTCTGGATTAAGCCAAGGCTGGCTTCATGGAGAGAACTTCAAAGTACTGGTAATTAATTAAAAAAAAAAAAAAATAACTGGCAGGCTGGTGAACAGTTTCAATTGTTAGGTGAATTTGAAAGGTCTTCGTTAAGGTATTAAAGTCACTGTAGCGTATAAAATGCCTTTGAAGTTCCCTTGGGTTGTGGAAATGACTGATATTAAATACCTACTGTTCATACAATGGAGCATTAATAAAATATAGTTTCACAATAAAGTTGTATGATTTAAAATTGTTATATTAGCGTAAGTCAATAAGTTTTGTTTTAAATTAAATTTGTGCCATTTATCATGGCACCAACAACTAGAAAAAATATGATGCAGAATTTAAGTTAAAAGTCGTAGCATTTGTGAAAGAAAACGGAAATCATGCAGCAGAAAGAAAATTCAATGTAAGCGAGAAGATTGTGCGTGACTGGCGTAAAAAAAGAGTTAAGGTCAGCAAAAAAAAAAAACCAAGAAGGGAAATCGTAGTGGCAAAGCAAGTTGGCCAGTTCTCGAGAAGAATTTTTGAAAATGGATCATGGAACAGCGTGCTGCAGGTCATGGACTTTCAACAACTCAAATATGACTCAAGGTAAAGTCAAAGTCTATTGTAATACTGACTTTTATATAACTCTTAAACAATTGTATAATATTTCTTACACAAAGTTGGAAATTACCAAGTCGAATGCAATGGCCGAGAGTATCAAAGACGTGATTATGGTAAGTGCAGAGGATCGACTTATGCGCAGGAGCAACTTATAGGGCGGAAAATACCGAATTGCCAGTAAAGATAGAATCCATATTGTGAAATTTGCATTTTTTCAAAATGTGAAGTGATATTTCTCAAACGTGTCACAAACAGCAAGTGCTATCGTGTTCTAATTTGTTGTTTTAAATTTTTAGACCCATTAAATTCATGTTGGTAATGATTAAACCTTGTGAATTTTTTTCTTCCATTTTATTTCTACCGCAATAAAAATCTACACATCGTTTGATCAACAGTTTTTTCGAAATGTGTCGATCTTTTGTATTTGAAAAAAAAGTCTACTTTGGATCAAACAATAAAATTAGAATGTATACCATTCACCACAAAAATAAGTGACGTAATACACAACAAGTGAAGTACATGTGCTAAGCAAACGGAAACCAGGAGGAATAATGTTTAGATGATTTCCTCAATATACTGTAAGTTATCCTGAAATTAATTTTGCTCTGTGAGGAAAAACTAAAAAAATATGAAAAGATATTTATCAACTGTTAATCTTAGCGCGATTATTGAGTATTCAACATGACAAGCCACCCACCCCCTTTTCCCTATGCATCGATCCCATTGTTATATTTGTTGTTTGTTATAGGTCCCTCGATAACTCGCGCCCTCGCTTATATCGCGGTCGATGTTTTTGGACCCCAATGTCCGCGAGTTATCGAGGGAGTGGTGTATATATTTGTAAATCAACAACAGTCTTACAAAATATTTTAAGTGAAAATATGCATCATTAATGTGCCTCTTTCATGGCAGCCTTTTTCAAGTATGGAGTCCTTGACTGCAACCTTCAGAATATATTTGATAACCCTGGTATTATTCCACTTAATCTTTATTTCTTTGGTGTCTAGTGCAAGACTTTAGATAAGCATGGCTCTCATGAGGCAAAAATGAGTTGATGCATCTACTTTTGATAAAGCAGAACACTGAAGAGACTGAGATTTGAGGAATTAATCATTAAACAGGACATTTCCATAGGCAAGACCCCTACCCCAAGAAATTATCAAAAATTATTACCTTTGTGGACATTGTTTTGTGACTGGAAGGAATAATGCAATGGGAACCAAGGAATATTGAACTGGCAGAGTTCCGAATGATCTCATCAATATAATGAGCTGTGATGATTACAAGAAGAAACTGTTAACAAAATTGATGAAGGTATTGGTGGAAGGTCTTGAACTTAAGCATTTTAATCTTAACACAGCAGCAGAGAAATTTGTTTTAAGAAAAATGAATAGTAATTTGAGTTATTTTTCTAAGTCTAGGAAATTTGATTGATTTGAAATGGAACTTATAAAATTGATATGGAAAAGAAACTATTATTTCTTCCTTGATCCCTTCCAGATGCACATGAAAATAAAAAACAGCAAAGTAAAGGTATTGAGATTTAGCATCAGTATCACAATTATCCCATTTATCAACTGCCATCATTTGTCATTCATTTATTACAATACTATATATTTCACATCAACTTGGTATGTCCATGACTACTCTCTCAGAAGGAATGGTTTACCATGAAGAGGATAAACATTATTTCAGTATTACAATGGTGGTTATTGACATGTACTGTAGTCTGGATTATGACCTGTTGCATGTGATATTGTCTGAAGATGTTAGGTGACCAGCAGTAAGATTCAGTTATTTGGGTTTGTTTTTTAGAACAGTAAGCAGGCCTGGTTACAAAAGAGTAAATGAAAATCACTGTTTGTATGCTTTTGTGATGTAGTTGTGCATAAGAGAATCAAAATGCATATTTTGCCTTACATAACTGGGATCACTGGTTACATTCATCAATGGTAGTTCATGACTGCATTTATATAATAAAATCAATCCATGTTGTTAGTGTCCCTGAATGGATGGTCATATCAGCACTAAAAACCTTACAATGTCTAATTGGTCCTAAATGAAAATGGTGCTGACCTCGTGTTCAGTATGGCTGTCATGATGTTCATCTTGAAAATCTTGTTATAGTTACATCTATGTGTATGGTCATATGAACGTGGCGTTTCAACTAATATTTTTATCAGGTTTAGTTGATACTCATGCTGAATA
The DNA here is from genome assembly GCA_016746295.1 of Potamilus streckersoni. Taxonomy (NCBI): domain Eukaryota; kingdom Metazoa; phylum Mollusca; class Bivalvia; order Unionida; family Unionidae; genus Potamilus; species Potamilus streckersoni. Next base: position 2,122,244 of record JAEAOA010002330.1, on the reverse strand, counting down.
AAGAGAAACACTTGTATAGTAATTTGTAAAAATAAAACAAACAACCAGTGGGATAGACATGGATGTTACTTACTTTTGTTCAAGTGTTTTTTTTCTTTTATTTATGTATGCATAGCTAGTACATGTATATAATTTAAACAGAAGAGATTATATTTTATTATTTGTAACCTCTCATAAAATTCTTTATTTAATATTTCAAATCATTTTAAATGAAAAAATGCCCATTTGAAAATTATATAAATCATTATCTTGATTTTCTTGATTGTTACTAAGCAAAATGGCATGCTGTATTCACTTTTTTCTTAAACTTCTCTGCTGCAGGTCTATGGTAAACATCTTTAAGTTCTGGACCTTCCATTGTCAATATCATTAGTTTCCCATTTTAAATATCCAAGACTGTTTGACTTTATGAGAAACCTCACTCACAAGCCACTGACTTTATAGGTGAAACTAGAAACACTTAATCTAAAATAGGCTCATTTACAGCCTTGTGTATGACAACATATTATGTAAACTTGCCATCAGAAAAGTAGACATGAAAATCACTTGAAAATGAAAGCAATACAGCACCAGAAAAACTGCATATTTTATAATTGTTTTGTAGAAATTCAGATAAACAGAAGTTAAGCAACAAAAACTATGCTTACTGATTATTTAAATATTTGGAATTCTCATGCATCTGAATTTTGAAATAGATTTTGACATCTTGACATTTTGACAGTCTTCATCTAAAGATGCATGTATCAGCAAATCACATTGATCATGCAACTAGCATTTTTTGTCCTGTATTGGTGTATAATAGTCTCATTGAGTTATTGCCCTTTTGGCTGGTATTGGTGTATAACTCAATCTCATTGAATTATTGCCCTTTTTGCTTTGTACTAGTGAAGGGCACAATCTCCTTAGTGCAGCTGGTCCCACAGTTTTTGATGGATTACCATAAAACTTGTGAATAAGGTAATAACTTGAAATGTGCTTATTAGCAAATTGCTTTAATACCACAACTTGTTTGAGTTATTGCCCATTTTATATTCCTGCCATAAGGCAGAGCATATTATTTTATGATGTTACAAGTCAATCTGTCACTCTAGTAGGCCAAATAAAGAAATGTGTTCTGGTTACATTAAAAAAAATTGGGTAAGTTGGTTGGTACTAAGTAGGGGCTATGAGTGGCCTGATGGATTTAAATGAAGCATAATGTAACATAAGTATCATTTGTATTCCTACTTTAACTTTGATTGAAGTTTCATCCTTTAATTTTCTTTTTCCTGGAGTTTTTTTCCCAATACCCCAGCCCTCTGCCAAAATGTTTGGTCATCAGAAAAAACAGTTTCAGTTGGATGCCTGAAACCACACATACTTTTTTATTTGGCCTTATCATTCCTTTTCTGCACAATTACTCTGGCTTTACATCTATGCTTCAAAACTTACTAAACATGGTCAATGTCTTTTGCACATGGTAATGAAGATTCCTATTGACTTCAATGTCAGAATCATAAATGTAAAGGTCACCGTGATTTTTTAAAAAAAATGACTGTTTACTCAAGTTTCCCAGCATCTGCAGTTACTAGACTTTCTAGATGGGTGTATTTGTGGTAAGTAGGAACCATATCATGTTTGGGGTGAAAGGTCAATGTCACTACTACTGACAATGGTTTGCATTTGTAGCACAACATAACATATCTGGACCAAATTTTGGTGCTTCCATACAGGGCTAAATTGTCTGAGTTAGATGCACAAATACATATATACAGTATTATAATGCAGTATTATAATGATTAGTATATGTAATGTACTAAGTGCTTCAAGTACTGAGCAAAACAGGCTCAGATGCATAAATTTTGGAATATTTTTTATTTTTATTATTCTGTTTGGGGTTCTTTTAAATAGAACCTATGCATTCAAAATTGAAAGAAAACAATTTTTTACAATGCAGAATTTGAAGTTAAGTTGGTGAGGGCTATTGTTGGATTGATAGCTGTATCCTCATTACAGTACTGGTACCCTAATCATGTTGATTGACCATTGCTCTAAGTAATAAGGAATTTTTTCAGGGTCAGTTGCACAGCAATATGTTAAGAAAAAAATTGAGGATAGCATCTGTAAAAATAAGTATTTTGAACAGAGTTGTTTAGATTTTGAGCATAAATTAATTGCACAAGCAATTGTCAATAATGTATAGCATGTGGTTCCAGATCTGAACCTTATAAGCCATTTCCTTTTATGCCTCCATGCTAATATTGTCACCAGAGGGCAATTGAGAATTCAACATCAGTTCACAATCAAGATGGCAAATAGTATTACAGAAATCTAGGTCAATAGTTTGAAACAATAATGCACACAGAAAGTTATTAATATATTGAAATTAACAGAAAACAATTAAATTTGTAACATTTGGTAAAAAAGTTCTTTTTTAAGCACAGTCTGTGTTGCATCATTGTGCAATTCAGTTGATCCAAGTTCCAGAAGCTACATGCATATTTAAAATGATGGTACTTAATCGTTGTGAGAACATGCTGAAAAATAGTACAGTAATATAAATAAACACAGGCTCGCGATTTGTATTGGTCACCAAAACATTTGATTTATTCAAAAAGGCTTGATTTATCAACCTCGTGGATAAGATATGGTCCCATAGTATATGATTTGTTTTGCAGTGTTCACAAGTATCCCTGCTAACTTTAAAAAGATGCAGTTATACAGAAAAATATTTCCAGTTCATGAAACTTTATTTAGAGCTGGTATTCAGTTGTATATATGTTATTACTGAAAATCTGTTACATATGTATTAGTTTATTGAAGATTTAAATAAAATTAAGAGGTACAATTTTTTAAAAGAATACTTAAATTTGATTGCAGTATGTGATCTTACATAACATGCTTGAAAGTTTATGATAGTGTTATTTCCTTAAAATTAAAAAAGAATGGCCAGTCTTGTATGTGTTGCAGTGAAATTTCAGTATGGAATCCTGCATCACCTCAGTACCAGTAGTTCTTAGCACTCATTTTAAGTATTTACACTCGATGAATGGATTTTAAGTATTTTCAATTTCATCCTTCAGTACCAGTAGTTCTTAGCACTCATTTTAAGTATTTACACTCGATGAATGAATTTTAAGTATTTTCAATTTCATCCTTCAGCACCTGAAGGCCAGTATTCTTTACACTTGAAAAAGTATTTGAGATTGTAAGTATTTGAGATGGTAAGTATTTGAGATGGTAAGTATTTGAGATTGTAAGTATTTGAGATTGTAAGTATTTGAGATAAAAGTTAAAAAAGGCAGAGATCTTCATGGAGAAGCTTTTATCTATTTTCAAGAAGAGCCATCATCAACAATTATACTTCGGGAACGCTTCAAGGAGCTGGAATGTACTATGGAGTTCAGTGACATAAAATATGTAGGGACCAAAACTGGCATAAATAAAGCTACAGATTTTGAGAATCTGCTGAAGACTGTGCAAGAACTTCTTAACAACAATAGCATCCGAGCACCAAGGAAGCCGGAAGTTGTTTACAGAACCCTCCAGGTAAAATAAGCGTACAATATATTCCTTTTTTAAAAAAAAATTTATACAGGTTTCTTCAGCTGTTAAGTCACCTGCTTCTAGATATAAGAATAATTGCATTACAACATTAAAATCTTGCTTATATAGTATAAAAGTCACATGATACATTTCCTGCAGACAACTGTAGAGGTATAATATATAGTATAAAAGTCACATGATACATTTCCTGCAGACAACTGTAGTAGTATAATATATAGTATAAAAGTCACATGATACATTTCCTGCAGACAACTGTAGTAGTATAATATATAGTATAAAAGTCACATGATACATTTCCTGCAGACAACTGTAGAGGTATAATATATAGTATAAAAGTCACATGATACATTTCCTGCCGACAACTGTAGTAGTATAATATATAGTATAAAAGTCACATGATACATTTCCTGCAGACAACTGTAGAGGTATAATATATAGTATAAAAGTCACATGATACATTTCCTGCAGACAACTGTAGTAGTATAATATATAGTATAAAAGTCACATGATACATTTCCTGCAGACAACTGTAGTAGTATAATATATAGTATAAAAGTCACATGATACATTTCCTGCAGACAACTGTAGAGGTATAATATATAGTATAAAAGTCACATGATACATTTCCTGCAGACAACTGTAGAGGTATAATATATAGTATAAAAGTCACATGATACATTTCCTGCAGACAACTGTAGTAGTATAATATATAGTATAAAAGTCACATGATACATTTCCTGCAGACAACTGTAGTAGTATAATATATAGTATAAAAGTCACATGATACATTTCCTGCAGACAACTGTAGAGGTATAATATATAGTATAAAAGTCACATGATACATTTCCTGCAGACAACTGTAGAGGTATAATATATAGTATAAAAGTCACATGATACATTTCCTGCAGACAACTGTAGAGGTATAATATATAGTATAAAAGTCACATGATACATTTCCTGCAGACAACTGTAGTAGTATAATATATAGTATAAAAGTCACATGATACATTTCCTGCAGACAACTGTAGAGGTATAATATATAGTATAAAAGTCACATGATACATTTCCTGCAGACAACTGTAGAGGTATAATATATAGTATAAAAGTCACATGATACATTTCCTGCAGACAACTGTAGAGGTATAATATATAGTATAAAAGTCACATGATACATTTCCTGCAGACAACTGTAGAGGTATAATATATAGTATAAAAGTCACATGATACATTTCCTGCAGACAACTGTAGAGGTATAATATATAGTATAAAAGTCACATGATACATTTCCTGCCGACAACTGTAGTAGTATAATATATAGTATAAAAGTCACATGATACATTTCCTGCAGACAACTGTAGAGGTATAATATATAGTATAAAAGTCACATGATACATTTCCTGCAGACAACTGTAGAGGTATAATATATAGTATAAAAGTCACATGATACATTTCCTGCAGACAACTGTAGTAGTATAATATATAGTATAAAAGTCACATGATACATTTCCTGCCGACAACTGTAGATTTATGCTCATGACTTAAAACAAGACAATTATCATTGCACCACTCTTTTAACATCATATTTTTCCACCATAGAAAAGTCACCATAAAATGTTTAAATTAATATAATAGAAAAATAATTAATAATGCTATTAATTAATAATAAAAAAATAAAACTTTGCTGCTAAAGATATACAGACTTTACTTTTGGGGGATTTATGTCTATAAAAATAAATATATTCTGTTTGGTATTCCCTACCGCTATTGCCTCGGGTATTAACATGGAGCTGTATTAAACTTGTGCGTCAGACCTGAAATTATTGTTGGTTTCAGTTTACTGTCAGTTTTCTGCGCAAGGCTTTACATGGCAGCCAGTGTAAATGGTGGTGGAAGAATCTGGGAAAACCCAGTAAGAACAGTCTGACCTACGGGAAGCTACTGGCAAGATTTTTTTCATACCCACTTCAGCAGATCCTGGGACCAAAACCTACTTCAACAGCTGAGATGGCAGTGATCAGTGAAGACAAATTCTTTAGACCACTATATCACTTGGGGTTCCAGAATTGAAGTACTTGTGCTTCCAGAATTGAAGTACATATACAACATAGCATTTTTCATACCCCCAGCTTTGGCACTAAAATATAAAAATTTGATTCCACATTGAAAAGGACCATTCATCTTGTACACGAGTCTTTATGTGCAATTGGCAGTGCAACTTCTTGTTTATTCCCTATTTATGATTAAGATAAATTGTATATAAAATGTTAGTGAGTTTAACTTTTTATATTTTTTTATAGCTAAGGGTACAAGCAATATAAATCCTTGAGAAAAAATGTATAGGTTTGATGGATATTACCTAGTTTTACCGATATTTAAATATCTATCCCGTTACAAAAGTCATTGCACAGAAAAATATGGGAAACTGACATGTCACTATCTGTCAATAGTATAATAGCTGAGTTAGATTGAAAATTTGTTTGACTTGCACAGCTCACAGATACATCAAGAAAAGTTAATGTGTGAATTTCTTCACTGTGATACAATTATTGAGCACACATCAAAATTTTGACACAAATTGTGCATGACTGATTAACAGCAACTTGTAAATTGCAAGTGGTCAATGGAATTGGCATATATATTCATTGACTTTTCCCTTTTTTTTTTTTAAACAGCATTGTTGTTAACAGTTATTAGAGTGATCTAAAGCGATCTCCATTATGGATCACTGCCATCTCACCTCTATCTGTGTGGGTTCGAGTCTAAGATTCGACGAATGTGGATATGAGAGAAAGTTTGCCAGTAGCTTTTCGTGGGTCGGTGGTTCTTTCCGCAGATTTCCTAATTTCTTCCTCCACCATTAATACTGGCCGCCATGTATAACCTATCATGTGCTGAAAAATGGCATTAATCCCCACAACAATTATTAGAATGTTATAATAAAATTAATTTTTGTTAAATACAAGAAGTTACTATCACAGCACTTTCAGTCTCTAGCCAAGTTGATAATGCTGTGACAAAGAGGTAATAATTGATGTATAATAATAATATAAAATGATTGTATAATTATAAAATGATCACTTAATTTTAAGCCTGTAGTAAACATTTATTTTACAAACGCTGACATCTTTACATTGAGAAGTATTATGGGTTTGATTCTCTGTAATAAAAAGTAAATTTTCTGCAAAGAACATTAGTTGACATTTTTCAGGGTTTTTTATATTAATTCACCAGTTGAAAAAATCTTATATAGATCCATGTTTAAGATTTTTGAGACTGTTTAAATTGGAGTATTATCTGTTTCAGGCATTAAATGAAAAATTCAGTGGAGAGATTGAGAAGTCTGCTTATGACACATTTCCTGATCAGTATTTTACATGTAGAGCTAAATGTCTCTCATGTGGGTAAGCTATTTTGCTTTTTTTTTTTTATAAGCACTTATAATGTAAGGATACAGTTATCTCTTGTATCATGATGTATTAAGCAGTGTTTATTTTATGATGTCTAAATGATACTCATTTACAATGATACTCATTTACAATAGCCAGCCATCAAATAAAGCAGTTTTTGTTGATTGGAAGATGAAAGATTAGTATGCCTATTTTCCTACCACATTACGTGTATGAAAACGATGTGATTTATGTATGCTTCATAAGCTGCATTTGAGTATAAATAAGCATAAATTGGAGAACTACTTTAATTTCATAGTAGTCAGCTTTAAATTAATGCAGAAATTATTAAAATGCAGTAACTGTGTTATAAAGACTTGAATTTTTCCAGCCTCAGTTCTTGCTGTGGATCCAGTTTTGTTTGTGACCATGCATATTTGCTTTTAATTTTACATTTCTTTACTGAAAATATGATTCGTGCAGACTGGGTTGTCTTATAAGCATGACATAAAGTTTTAAAATAAATCTTGGGGTAATGTTGGAGACACTAGATGTTTACAGTATATAAAGTCAATTCAAAATACTTTTGCATTTACATACCATTATTCACATTTAGAAATGCATATATGGTATGCACTGTTTATCAGTTTCATAATGGTATATGCTGTAAAATCTATGGTTATAGTAAATGTTTTGATTTAATTGTATTTTCTTATTTCATAAGCTGGATTTAATTCCTTACTGTTATTTCCCAAGTTTTCTGCCAGAGCACATGGTCCATGGGTTGTAAAGGTGTACTCACTTTATTTTCAAAGTGATAGTCCTTTTGATCAAGCTGCAAATGTAATATTATTTCAGTGCCAGATCTACAACTTTTTGTGTTTGACAGTGCCAGTTCTACATCTTTCTGTGTTTGACAGTGCCAGTTCTACATCTTTCTGTTCCTGTTTGACTGTAATCCATTAGCTTATAAAGGCAGCACTGATCCTTTTTGTTTTCCCACATTATAACCCTTTGATCAAGCTGCATATGTAATATTTGTTCAGTGCCAGTTCTACAACTTTCTGTGTGTTTGACTGTAATCCATTAGCTTATAAAGGCATCACTAATCCTTTTTGTTTTTCCACATGACCACCCTTTGATCAAGCTGCAAGTTTGATACTTAATCAGTGCCAAGTAACAGTGACCTATTATTGAGTTCATGAATTATATAAACGATGTAAATTCTCAATCATTAATTAAAACAAATTTTAAGTTGTCAATTTATTTGTAACATATTCCAATCAATAATATAACTGTATTTTACACTGGTTGTGTCATAATTTTTCATCTCTCTATATACCTATCCAGTTTGGTTTCTTTGTTTTACCAAAGTGCAACATTGACATATTGATGACAAGTCTTGGATTTGACTTGCAAAATACATGCCTACTTATATGAGGGTCAAAGAAAAATTGGTTTTATAACTCTAAAGGGGGAGTGTGTGTCAATTTATAGTCAGGTGGACTTGTAATCAATTATTTATGGTGCTTTCAATTATGAGAATGAAAAAAAAAGAAAAATCCAGTCATGATGTAACACGGACACAAAAAAGTGTACAACCCTCAAAAAAAACTGCAAAACAAGGATATTAAATATTTATGTTGACTATATTTGGCAAGTTGATGGATCATTCGTTTGGGGTCTTTTGTTTTTTTATGTGAAAAAGCAACACTGACATCCTGTTACATCTCCAACAACAGAGAGTTGCATCCTGTTTTATCTCCAAGCAGCAATAGCATCCTGTAACATATTCATTACATCCATTGCTTAAAAAGAAATGAATGTCACAAATGAGACGAAAATTTAAAGTAGACAAATTAAGAATAACTAAATAAAACTGCTAAACAAGAATGTAGAAAATTCTCACCGGAGCCCTTTAGTGTTTGATACACTAAACAAAATACAAATGGTGTTCATCAGTGTGTTAAGGATTACAGTTTTCATTGGTATATTAATATTCAATATAGTAATGATATTGGCTGTTTCATGTCTCTCTTATCACACAAACATAGAAACATTTGGACATCCTTTGTGATATGGAAAGAATTGTTGGACATATATTTTATACCCACTTGGAATTAACTTGAAATATCAGAAAATTTTTCATAACAATTGACACGAAGGATTTAAAGATATTTTAGTTTATGGAAGTTAGCAATCACATTAAATATTTATTGCTGACCGAATGAAGCAAACTTGGTCTCTTTAAAACTACTGGCAAAGACATTGAGAGTCTGCAACACAGCAAAAATTGTGTCAGGACACATAAGATTTTGAACAAGAAAATATAGTCAAACAACATCCAAAATGTACAGGGGAAGTAAATATTATTTTTGCCAAAATAATTTTGGTTTTCAAAAATGTGGTATTCTTGGGAAGAAGGCTTAATAGTGAGGGACAGCTGTGTTTAATATATTCTGGGGTAAGCGATACATGCTGGGCAATGGCATTCTGAGGGTATTTGTAGTGTTTGACAACACTTGGGTACATATTTGGTTATGTGATATATGATGGTTAATTGCATTCTTAGGGTAATGAGTAAGGATAAAAACGATATTGATACGCAGCCTGTGATATGATACATATCAATACACAGATGAACTTGATGGTCTTTCCATCTTTGGAAGGTAGGTGGTGCCCTTTCATGAATGTTGACATTGTATTTCCAGTATGCAGACAATAGATATTCATATAGTTATATATCTGTATGCAATTCTCATTGATGAGAAGATATAAGCAATACCTTCAAAGGGACAACCTAAACAACCATATTAGTGGTCAATTATTTGAAAAAATTATTGACCTTACTATACAGTATTCATCTTTCACTATCAGACATGCCCATCGTCCAGCATTTTGCGTATTAGTTCAGCATTTATTGTTGAAAATCCACAAAAGTGGGGATAAAAAAAATCAAAAAAATCAGCATGTTACAAAACAGAAAATAAAAAAATCTGCACATGTGTGGGCGATGGTTTAAAAAAGCCATTCCAAACATGTGTGATCTGAGGCGGTTCTAATACAAACATCTACATTCAGATTCTTTTACATTCTGTTTACAATAAGTTGATTTTTAATTCTGGTCAAAAAATTCGTGGCTTCTAAAAATCAATTGGATATAGATGAATTTGCTTCAAAACTGTAAAAAAAAAAACAATGTTTTCGTAAAGAATACATGGACGAGTAGAAATTCTTCAAGCCGAGAAAAAATGCAGACATGAATGCTTTCTACAACATCTGTAATGGAGAATGTTCAATAAAGTCAGGAGGAATGTTCAATATATGCAGACACTGTTTAGGAAAAATTTGGACTTGAAAAGTCAAACGCTCTATAAAAATTGTTGGATTTTTTTGTATTATAGGCATTATCTAGTGCGACTTCTATGCCTAAGTCAGATGTAATTGGAGCTGAATTTTGTTAATAGATAGTATTACTCAATCTGCCTATGAGTGTACTTGATAAATTTTCTGAAATTATGTTTAGTGAATCTGACGTTGCTAAACATTTTCAGTGTGGTAGAGAAAAAAGAAACTGCTATTGTTAAAGAAATAGCAGCTAATACTACATTAAAATTAACTGAAAAAATACGGAATCGTCCATTCACTGTTTCTAGAGATGGAAGCAATGATCAAGGAAACTTCAAGATCTGTCCTGGACTTGAATTTTGTATGTTTATACATATTGTAAATAGGTGGGTACTGGGTTTTATACAAATATATATATATAAATATCAGAGACCTTGGAAATGCTTAATTATGCATATTTAGATGCAAATTTTTTATTTGGGACACAGAAAATCATCCACACAGTAGTCCTCCGTACACACGTTTTTATTGCAAGGAGGAAACTTGTGACAAAATAAATATATTCTAATCACTATGAAAACTGAAGCAATGTTTTTGTTTTAGTTTATTGCTTTTGAAGGACAAAACAAATACCCATTTGTTAGTGCAGCTGCAACATCAAAAATTTTTTAGGACATTGACATTTTATTTTAAAAAATTTCCTTATTATATATTGGTGCTTCAGAGGTAATCGGTTTTCATTGAAGTTGCTGTTGGTTTTTTTTTTTTAAGTGCTGCTGTGTGATCAACTGTAGTCATTTCACATTTCTGCCCTCAGGTAGTTGATTGTAGCTAGTCAGTTGCATGGATAGTTTGATTATATTACAGCCGATTATGACATAACAATTAACTGTTAGGGTGGTTGGTCGATATGAAATAAGGATTTGTTTATGTAACAATTGATTCCAGTGCATTGTTAAATCCAAGTTTGTGGCTTCCTGTCATGGCGCTTTTGAATTTCTCCACTCCAAACTCAAGACAATATACACCATTTTTATCAGCCAAAAATTTCCCAGCACAATCACTGTTATTGATTTCATTTCCACTTATGGCAGTATAAATATTGCCTGTGAACTAGAAATCAAGAGACTTGGACAAAATGCCATTTGCAAATTTAAACAAGTGTTTTGTAGTTAAACAAAAAAATTATGAAGATGTCAATGAGATTCAGAACTGTGCTAAAGTTGCTATAACTGATATTTCGGATGTGACCATAGCCAAGTGTAAGAAAGTAAGTGATTTCTGGTTTAGTGGGGACTGCAACTTTTGCTGGTGGGACTCCTATTTTTACCAAATTAGGAGTCCTGGACTCCATTTTAAAATCCTAGCGCGACCTGTTATTTAATGATATTTTGAGAGAATTTATTATGTTTATTCACACTAACATACCTAACTTCCTCATTTTCATGCTCTGTTCCACATTTTTGGTGGTGGCGTCCCTCAACATTTTCTGGGGTAGACATGTCTGCATTATATTAAAGCATAAGCTGTAGCATTTGATGACATTTCAAGGTAAGCTGTGTATTGCAGTGTCCGGTGTTGTCGGAGTATGAACCATGAGGCAGATGAAATAAACCATGAGGCAAACAAGGATGATAAGTGTCAGTTCCAGCACCAGTATGAAAACCAGGTCTTCAACTGCAAGGCAGGATTTCATTTTAAATTTCAATTTGCTTGGTGTGATACATCAGTTTGCATTTAGGTCTGTCAACTGTGTCAGCATACATTAGTTTATTTGATGGATCGTTGTGGTCTTTGGAAAATGATTTCATTAAACCAAACATTCCAGAGTTGGGGGATGGGGCATCTTCACTAGCCAAGGTTCCGATGTGATAGCGCTATCAAAACCTTCAGGTCTGTGAAGCACACTGCATCCAATCAAAATTACGACATGATTGAAACAAGGGGAGCACACAACTTGAATGGACTGATAAATAAGCAATTTTCTACTGCCTGTCTGTGTTTGAAGAAATACCTTTCATTAAATAGACCTGTAATGGCTTCTCTATGATATGTAGTCATGCTTTCGATCTTAAATTATCAAGTATTCTTTTTAGGTCAATTGCCTCCACAGTTTTAAGCCAGTGTACAATACACCACACTATTGGTTAGTTGGCATTACATACTAAGGAAGGCAACTCATGAAATCCAATAGATGTCACTACAACAAATCACCAATCTATCATTTCGATCAGCTTTAGTGTAGATAGGGTTATCATAACAGAACCATGGGGGCACTCAAAAAGTAAAGTACTTGTATGTTTTTGGATGTGTGTATTTAGCCAAAGTTAATCATAGAACTTCAAATATGATGTATCACACTCAGTATATTTTTCTGATCTGGCTTTAAATGAGAATTTTCAGAGTACAATAATAACAAATGATGTTTACATTAGTATGTGAAGAGTCTTGAGACCATTGTTCACTGGAATCAAGTAGGCACAAAGTGAGGACGTCATTGCTCATTTGTCCAGTTGTTTTGATTTGATACTATCAATAGATTTTTATTTTTAGTTTTTTACTATTCATAGACTGCAAGTGGTTATGTGATGGCCTGTTTTTCTTCATCTGATGTCCAGTGTCCATCCATATGTTTGCACAAGTTTGTTTTTTCTACTCTACACCATACTACACTCAGCTATTCATGGGTTTATTTAATTAGTCCTAAATGAAAATGGTACAGTGCAGAAATGCAGTATGACCACCACAGTAGACATCTTGATAATCTTGTGATTATTACTGCAGACTGGCTGGTAATGTCACATGGGGGTTGTCACTAAGACTAAAAAAATATAACTGGTTCACCCAAAATGACACCAGTGCCAATCTAAATTCTATAATGGCAGTCAGAGCTTATCTTATCTCTACTCCCCAGAATTGAAAGTCATATTGACATGTTGTTTTCACCAGAGGACTTTTTGTAAGGTCTAGTTGGTCTTAAATGAAAATGGTCCTACTCAAACAGCCAATATTGCTACCGAAGTGGTCTTCCAGAATATCATGTTATTGCTACTGCTTGGTCATATCAACATGGGATTTTCACTAACAGAATTCATATTAGGCATAGTTGGTCCTAAATTAAAATTGTTCTGCCATGACATAGAGTTCACTTCAGCAGCCATATTGAAAATCTTCCTATTGCAACTCTAACTTCCAGAATGGAAAGTCATTATGTCTAGTTGGTACTAAAATGAAAATGGTGTCAATCTAACAGTCAGTATGTACAGCACAGTAGCCATCTTGCAAATCTGGTTATTGCAATCTTCCAGAATGGAAAGTCATCTTAGCATGAGTTTTTCTTAGTCTTAAATAAAATTTATGCTATCTGAATTCTTGAAAATCTTATTGGTAATCCTCCTAAATAGAAAGTCATGTCAACATTGATTTTCCACAAGAAAATGTTTTATAATGTCTAGTTTGTACTAATAAAACTGGTGCCAATTTGACCTCATGGCCACCATGTCATCCATCCTGAAAATCTTGTCATTGCTACTCCTCCAAAAAAGAAAATTATATTGGCATTCAATTTCATCAGAAGACTAATTATGATGTTTAGTTGGACCTGAATAAAAATGGTGCCGATCTGACCACAATTAATATTTGGTCTTAAATTCTCTTAATTGGTTGGTCATATCAACATGGGGCTCTTACCAAAACTCTACTATTGGTATCCTGTTTATCTTAAATGAAAATGATGATCTAAGATCCATTAATGGCTGCCACAATGCTTATTCCAAAATCTTTTTGCAGAAGAATATCAGAGATTGCCTCAGCACTCGGCAGTGAAAAAAAAAAAGAAATGGTCTTATCTGGAAATACTTTTTATATAGTGTCGGAAATGTTGTACTTCACCTTTAACACTTTAAGACTAAGACAAGTTTTCAGAACAGTAAATCCAAGAATCTGTTGTTTATATAATCTGCAAAGGCAAATCAGTTATCAGTACAGACAGATACATACATACCCTTGTCTATCTATATGTCCACCCTTGTCTGTCTAGCTGTTTCAAATTTTGCATTCAAGTCAGTTTTTAAGAATTATGGTAGGGCATCTGTATTCCATGAACATATTTCTAGGGCTTATTTTAATTATACTCTTTTGTTAAGATTTATTGACAACTTAGGTTAATCATCAGGTGAATATTTGTTACATATTGAATCATCTGCACTTACTTTAGGGTAATGTATAATTATTTCAGATTTGTCACCAAAAGAAAACAAGAATGCAGAAATTGTATAATTTTCTCCATTATTTTATATAGAAATGCTACAGGAGTGGGAAGAATGCACATGTAGTACTGAAAACAGCTGAGTCCAAGGACAGTGCATTTATAGGTGTTGTGAAGAATATCTGGGCAGGGTAAGTCATTGTATACAACAAATGTGATTCACTAGAAGTGAAAAACAGAATTGAAAATGATATCTAACTTCAGTAACCTATGCAGATGAGTGAAATTTGCAGATTGAAATGGAATTTCATTAAATGGCCAGACAAATACTCCAAATAACTTTAAATTCATGACTAACGTTTGTGATTTGATAATACAGTAAAACCTGTTATGAGAGACTGCCCCTTCTGCCAAAAAAAGCAGTCTCACAAGGCTTGTACAAAAAGATCAGTTTGCAAGGTCCAGTTTCAGAGCAGTTTCAAGAAAAATACCACAATCATTGTGTACATATTTTCTATTCTGTATTAATATTTCTTGCTAAAATATTGTTTGCATTCATCTAAAAACAAAATTATATAGCAATAAAGATATGCTTCCGTCATTAAACATGAAATCACATTCATCTGAAGATCACATATTTTAGCATTCAAAATCGTTTCTGAAATACTTCATTTTCTTTATAACAACCTAAATTTATTATACCAATATTTTTTTTTTTGCGAGTGGTCTGCTCTTTTTCACTTATTTCATTTGCATAAATTGTTTTCTCCAGCCTTAAAATTTCTTTTTTTTTACATTGCATATCAAACAATTAATGAAATAAAAGGAAACAATTAACTCATCCAGAAACAGAACCATTTACTCAGAGACAAAGCCAACGTCTTCATTAAAAAATGACGTACTAGGAATAACTATAGGCGAAGTAGGTAACCCAGTTGCAATAACTTGAATAGTCAGCTTTTGTGATTGGGGTGTAATCACTTAACATTGGGTGGAAAAGCAATAAACATCACAAGTTTTGAACACTATCAATAGAATTCCACAAGCAATTCTCTATTGCTGACTTAACAGACAATGACCTTATTCACCCCCAGCAATACTGATTAACTTTAAAGACAAACAATATATGCAACCTTAACATCATCTTGGACACAACAATTCAATTCGTGACATGTACATTAGCCTGGTTTACGGACTAGCATCCATCACTGGTAGCAACAATTCTTTATTTAATATTACTTTCATATTTGCTTTTAATCAGAACAATCATAACTAATCAAGTGGTCATTGTAACAATTGATTGCATATTGGTAAGTGATGTCTGTCAGGTCTTGCCATAAAAGGCCAGGAAGCAAGCTAAGTGAGAGAATAATTAGTCTGGTTACCTGCTTTGTATGTTCCCTATATGAATAGTGGAGAACAATGCAGGGAGCATACAAAGCAGGACACCAGACTAGGAAATAATTAGTCTGATTTACGACAGAAACTATAAAACAGTATAAGCATAGGTAAAGTATTCAGACTTCGACAACAAGCCTTTTTTTTTTTTAAATTATATTTAGAATGGTATGAGGGGTCGGTCTGACAGGGATTATATAAAGATTGGTGGAGTTTATCCTTGTTTTTGCGATGCAGTTGTTCATAGTAGGGTTGAATGGATATTTTGCCAAGACATCACAGTTGCTGGTCACATTCAACCGGTGGTCGCTCATAACATCATTTATATAACAAGCTTTGAGCAACAGGATCCTTATATAAAAGGAATAGAGAAAATGAAAACATGTTGAAACACAAAAATTATTTAAGGAAAAAGTTGAACAAGTTAGACGTGAACAAGCTGAGGAGGAAGACAAATGTCAGTTTTATCAGTGATATAGCATCTGCAATAAAACTCACAACAGAAAGACTGATGAAAAAGTTTTATTGCTTTTATTTTTTACTCCGGTCATCAATAATATCTGAAAATTGTTTCAAAAGTGCTTTTTTTTTTGAGGAGGGTCTTATAATGCCCCAATGTGAGTGTATCTACACCATCAGAACAATATTGTCATCAAAATTAGTTATTTATACTGACTATGTGATATATATATATATATATATATATATATATATATATATATATATATATATATATATATATATATATAGTTGGACAAAGGTAAAGGTTTGAAAATAGTCAGTACCTAAGTGATGGACAAATATTGTCAGAAATATATCAGAATTAATGCCAATAATCGGAGGTCAGAACAGGACTGTATCATTTCCTCTAGTCAGTTTTTGTCAGTTATTAGTAATGGCTCAACCAATACATCTTCCTGAAGGCAGGAATTGTGTGCATTTTTTCGAGTGCAAGAATAATATTGTAAACTTTATTTTTATATTATTGAATTTAAACTATTAAATCAAATTTAAATTTAGATCCATTCCATTTATAAAATTATAAACTCATAAGCCATCAGTTTAACTTCAAATTCATTCTAGGTTTTTTAATTTTGTTAATTAAATAATTTAATGTTTCTGCTTAGGTTAAACTCATTTTATTGGTATAAAAAATATACCCAAGTTGGACAGTGAAACCATCAGTCATGCAGTAGTGGGCCTTGTGTCAGAGAGATGTGGGAATGAATGGATGAAAAAGATTGTTGCCTTGGAAACGGATGGTGTATCAGTGATGTTGATGCCATTGCTGATGATGATGATGATTATGATGATGATAAATAACATGTACAAGATTTGTCAGCATTACAAAACAAAGCATATAAACTGTTTATGAATGTAATGGAAATTGTAATAAAATTATCATTATGTGAGTGTTCTATTTTATTATATAGATTGCATTGTTTTCATTAAATATAACCATAAATGAGAAGGACCTTTTATCAGTCAGAAAGACCACCAGTTTTCAAAAGCAGGAAATCTTGCAGGCTTCCTACTTTAAAATAGTATTGATACCTGGAGATGAAGGGAAATCGAAGATGCGAATAATTCATGAGGAAAACTAATGTTTATTACCATGACATAGCAACTGCCCCAGCCATCCCCGCAACATGGGGAGTGATGCACAGAAATTTCTTGCAAAGCAAATTGGTTTTAGGCTTTTTGATTTCACAAAAATGTTGATGGCCTTCAAAAGTACTGGAATTAGTTTAATGGATAACCATTTATTCTTACTGGAATGTTACTATTATTGACAATAGCAGTGAAAGTCAAATTACAGCCCACTGACCTATCTGGTCCAAAACCTGGTTTTATCTGCCAGTTTACATCATTGGGTATTGCTTTAAAAATCTCTTTATCTGGCTCATTTCTTGGAGGAATCTGGCCCATGACCTGGAGAAATATGTATGAGTATGTATCGGTTTTTTGAGGATGAGCGCACAAAAAAATATAATTGAAGGGAAATAACTTTTGAAATTAAGTTTGTGTTATTGACAGAATTCTTTCCTGTGTTAATGACATCCATTTTGTAGATTTGTTAATGTTAATGTGCTTCATGAAACTTGGTGTTTGTTATATATTTGCTTTGTCAAATTGCAGTGCTTCATGGAACTTTGTATTTGTTAATCCATGATCTTTTCATTTTGTCAAATTGCAATCCTTCTGTGAATTGTTTGCAAGTATTGCTCTTGTTGGCAGAATGTAGTATACAACAGAATTTTGTGAACTTGAATTACCTTCACAGTTCACAATCGATCACCATAAAACTTTGTTCATGTTAATGGTCATCACTACATATTGCACATTTTGACAAATCTGTTCTTTTGCTTTAAGTTCCTGCCCTTTCTGTCTTGCAGCTATGATAATTACCATAATTTCATGTATATAAACCACACAAAAGTATAATCTGCACCCATGTATTACCCATAAAAAAGCACAGATTTTGGGGATGAAAAGTTTGGAATATCGCATACCCTTATATTGTCCGCATGATCTAAAGTCCCGATACCACTTATAATTTAGGCCATAAATCAAGAACACTGGACCATTTTTCATAATAGTGTTATTTGACCTGTAGATGCTATACTATGGTGTTACAATTCCAGAGAAAATAATGTTAACATATGTCTCTTTGGAGAACAATTAGTGACAGTTGACTGAACAATACAGAAGTGCATAAGTTTTAAAGATTTTTCAGTACAGTCTAGATCTAAAAAGTTGGATGACTTACACTGTAATTTTCAAAGTTTAAACAAAACCACTTGTGATAACTACAGAGCTACAGATTAAGTTTTACATTTGTAAGCAAACAAAATCTGAATGAGATTGTGTAATACAAAGAGACATTTTGAGAATCATTTTTGTAAAGCACAATGCTGATCACTTGATGGCTAGATGTTTTAATCAACTGGAAGATAAAATATACAACATACTGTGTACATGGTTCATTGACCCATCATGCAATGCTGACCATGGCACCTTTCAAGAGTATACAAATTATTTGGAAGTGGTACATATAGCTGAATGGCAAATATTTACAAAAACGTTTTAATAAAAGTTCATTTCATCTGAATGAGTTTCATGTAGCCTGTATAAATTGTATTTTCTTTTCATGAAATTATTTAAAAGTTGTTAGGTCTATTATATTTGTGTATGTACTTAAAATTGCCTGTTATTTTTATTTGTATATAAATGATGAATGGACAATTAATAAAGGCATGCTTATGTGATTTGAATATTTATGTACATCACTGCCTGTATTAATTACACAACTCCACTAAGATGGTATTAGATGAGCTTTTGCTATATCAGTTGCTCAACACTTTCCCACTCAGCAGGTGGTTGAAATGGGATTGACAAGCCTTAGAATTTGCCTCCCAGCTACAATATGCATAATGAGGACTCCTATGTAGGTGATTTTCTGTATCCTAGATAAAAATTTGTCAAAATACACATAGTATATATATATATATATATATATATATATATATATATATATATATATATATATATATATCATAGTTTCTGAGACCTCTTGTATAGTTCAGAATTATAGAAATGCAACAGTTGCAATTTTTTGTGTACTGTCTTATGACTTTGTACATGTTGTGGATATACATGCATGTTGATGAGCCCTTATACTTACATTAGTTTCAGACATGTACGTTTTTAATTATAGATTAACCTACATCAAAGAGGTGTAATGCACTGGAGATTGGGGCATATTTATGCGAGCAAATTGCTCACCATTACTCTAGTTTAAATATATATCTTGAGAATCATTTGAATGTAAATTGGTACATGGGCTTCACTGTATATGAGAATCATTTGAATGTAAATTGGTACATGGGCTTCACTGTATATGAGAATCATTTGAATGTAAATTGGTACATGGGCTTCACTGTATATGAGAATCATTTGAATGTAAATTGGTACATGGGCTTCACTGTATATGAGAATCATTTGAATGTAAATTGGTACATGGGCTTCACTGTATATGAGAATCATTTGAATGTAAATTGGTACATGGGCTTCACTATATGAGAATCATTTGAATGTAAATTGGTACATGGGCTTCACTGTATATGAGAATCATTTGAATGTAAATTGGTACATGGGCTTCACTGTATATGAGAATCATTATAATCTGAGTATTAATAAAATTTCTTTTTAGTGTAATGCAAAACATTTGTGTATTTTCAGTGATGTATTAGAGTGTCCAAATTGTGGGGTCATCTATCGCAGTCGTCAGTTTTGGTATAGTAACCCTGAAATAGAAAGCGTTGTACAAATGGAAGTAATCCACATCTGGCCAGGGGTATGTCATTTGTTTTCATATAGGAATCATCCATTTGCAAGAGCCACTGTTCTTATTAAGCAAGCCAAATATTTCTCAGCCTTACCTATGCAATGTAATTTTACCTCCATTTAGCTGACACCTCGTATAAATAGCTAATTTACTGGCTTAGGGACATTGCATTGAACATTTTGTCTCGCCTGTGACTCACAAAGGTGAAAGATAGCAGTCACTATATCCATCTGTCCATACATTTGGTCACAACTTTTAGTTAAGGTTTTTAAATGGCAGAATATCCAGTTGTTATCAGTGTCGTCATAGGACTGCAATTGTGTGTGTGCGTGTGAGAGAGAGAAAGAGAGAATTGGAGGAATTATGCAAGTTAAAACCACTCTTGACCAAAATGAATTATACCAGTCACTATATCCATCTGTCCATTCAATGGGTCACAACTTTTAGTTAAGGTTTTTTAATGGCAGTATATTCAGTTATCAGCGTCATCATAAGACTGCAGTTTGTGTGTGTGTGTGTGAGAGAGAGAGAGAATTGGAGGAATTATCCAAGTTAAAACCACTCTTGACCAACATGAATTAATTTTGTTTGTCTTTGGAAAATGATTTAAAAAGCAGCATCATTGACACTTTCTTTGTTTCTTAGATGCACATCATTGAAAAAATGAATCATCATTATAATAAAAACTGAAAAAATTGTAAAGCACCAAGATTTAAGTGTAGCAGTTTCTTAAAGGAAACCATAAAGCCTTATTTAAAATCTATGTTGTTTACCTATGTGGATGTATGAAAATCAAGGTCATATTACTCCATTTCTTGCAGAATATTGATTCTATAGACACTCATGACTATGTTACCATACATATTTCAATCAAAGATGGGTTCTTGAATATCCCAGCAGCTGGTAAATCCTATAGCCTGTAGTGCCCAAGTGGAGAAAAAACATTCCACAAAACCATTAGTATTCCATACCCAGACAAATATTACCTGGCTAGAAGGCAAAACCAAGGTTGAAGTCTTGAGATTTCACAAAACAGTGTTATGTGACCCCCACAGAGTGAAAGAAGCAAATAATGCCATGCAGTGTGAAATTGTGCAACAAATAAGAACATCGCTGCTACAAACAAAATACCAGTTAAGTCTATCATGTTAAAAAGGGTAGCAAACTGCTAGTCTGTGTTCAGAGAAATGGTATGACTTCAAAACACACAACTCCACTAAAGAGAAGCCAGTTAGATTTGAGTTACCAAAAGAGCATCAAAATCCCCCTGCCATGAGTGGAAATGCATGCTGTAAACCAAATAAAGTTGTTGTAAAGATGTATGGGGTGGATTTGGCACCACCTTGTCCCAAATTATGTAGAGACATGAGTTTTTAGCATGGGGTGGGAGTAGTAGCCTAGCACAATATTTGTGGTTTCAATTCATGATAGGTGTGGCCGTGGATACCATTATAGACCATGAGTGCAAGCAATCTGTATTAATAAAGGTCCTTAAAAAACATTTTGGAAAATCTTTGGATGATGATGAAGGTATGAAGTGACCCATGGCTCTGATGAAAACCCCTATCTAGTTGATCATATAATGAAAATGGTTGTGTTCTAGTCTCCGGGATGGATGGTCATTTTGACATGTTTTCACTGAAAGATTTAATATGATGTTTAGTTGGTGCCAATCTGACATCAAATATGACATCCAGAGCTTTCATCTTATCATTCCACTAAACAGAAAATCATATTGATATGGGGTTTTGACCAGAAGACTATTTATGACATCTAGTTGGATTTAAATGCAATGGTCTCAATCCAGTATGGTTGCCAGAGTGGCCATCTTGAAAATATTGTTGTTGCTACTCTGCTAGTATGGATGGCTGTTTTAAACATAGGGACTTTTTATAATATCTGGTTGGGTCTGAATAAAGAAGGGTACCAATCTTAATCTTGCATCCTGGGTGGCAGCCTTCTTGAAAAATTATTTCTTCTAAACAATAAATCATATGGGGTTTTGACCAAAAAATTTAATGTAATGTCAAGTTGATTCTGATCTGAGATGCAATATGGCCACCATGGTTTCCTATTTGATGGCTCTTGTTATAGCAACACATCTTGAATGAGTAATCATATTGACATGGGGTTTTCACCAAAATACTTTTTTTTTTACTGTTAGCTGGTCCTAAATGAAAATAGTGCTGATATTAAATTCACTATGACTACACCACTCCCTCGATAACTCGCGCCCGGATAACTCGCGAACCTGCTTATAACACGGTGACCGGAATGGCTCCCGATTTTTTTCAAAGAAAATATATTTTGAAATGTGTTGAACATGAAAAAAAGTAGTGATAAGAAATGGTAAATTGGTAAATTAAACCTTGATATATAGCTCGTTTTTATCATCGAAAATGATTATTGCCCGTAAAGATAGAATCCATATTGTGAAATTTGCAATTTCCAATAAGATATCACATATTATGTTAGGTTTTTTTAAAATAGAGAAACAGCTGTCAATACACTGTAAATAAACAGCGCTCAATTCTGGTAAATGCTAACATGTGGCAACAGAGAATGAAATAAACACCAATTAAATGTCTTGCTAGTCGAAATTCACTTTATAATCCTTTAATTTCATCTCAATCAAAACATACATATTCTCTTCTATGAAAACATGAAAAGAGTCAGTCGACCGTCACCGAAACCCCTGAGTACTTCTGTGAGAACATAATTACATGTTGGCTTTGTTTCCATCAACAGCTTCGGGAAGTGTTTGTTTTAAAAAAAAAATCATTTAAAAGAGACCGGTGTTGTTTTATCACTTTGAATGTCTTTTGTATCAAATCAAACAAGTAAAATAAAATAAAGTTCAAAGGCATGCCAATAGGAGCATACGTTCTTGTATTCAATACCGTTATCAAATTTCATTTTACTTGACCAAGCGAAAATGTTTTCGCATTTTATGTATTAAAATAATTTAAGTATATAATATCAGTAATGTATCCTAATCATTTGTAAATGTGACCATGGAGAGCAAAGGAATCAAGCGAAAGGCATACTTAGTGACTGAAAAGCTGTGCATCATAGTGTTCCTAATGACTAAGCAAGATCAAAAATTTGCAATAAACTAAAATTTGCTGTGTTGACATTTAGAGGTTGGCTTAAGGATGAGCCGAAACTTCGAAATTACTCAAATGATGTTGATTCAGATGAAGGGATGAAATAAAATAAGCACGGACTGCAAGCGATAACGAATTAGATGATGCTGTGTATGCATGGTTCACACAGCAATGTGTCACAAACCGCAAACGTTATCGTGTTCTAATTTATGTCATTTTAATTTTTTAGACCCATTAAATTCATGTTGGAAATGGATAACCCTTGTCAATTTATTTTTTTTCTTCCATTATACTTCTACTGGAATAAAAATCTACACATCGTTCGATCGACATTGTTTTTTCAAAATGTGTTGATCTTTTGTATTTAAAAAAACAAACGTCTACTTTGGATGAAACAATAAAACTAGAATGTATACCATTCACAGCAAAAATTAGTGACGTAATACACAACATGAAGTCGTACATGTGTTAAGCGAATGGAAACCATGTGAAATAATGTTTTGATGATTAATATACTGCAAGTTATCCTGAAATTAATGTTACTCTTTGAGGAAAAAAACTAAACAAAGTACACCAATATGAAGAGATATTTATTTACTGTTATTCTTAGCACGATTATTGAGTATTCAGCATTGTAACTTGCTAAGCCACCCCCATCCCCCTTTAGCCTATACGTCGATCCTTTGTTAGTTTTGTTGTTTGTTTTTAGGTCCCTCGATAACTCGCGCCCTTGCTTATAACGCGGTCGATGTTTTTGGACCCCGATGTCTGCGAGTTATCAAGGGAGTGGTGTAATTTTGAAAATCTTATCACTTTTTCTTCCCCCCTCCCATATCCCAATTTTGTGGTCTTATCTTCACCTAGACTTTACATGAAAAGACTTCTTATGATGTCTAGTTGATACTAAATGAAATCTATCTTATATCCAGCATGGCCACTATAAGACTATCTGAATAATGCTGTTATTCAAGAATATCAGAGATGGTTTCAGTACTTGGGAGTTAAAAAGAGGAAAGGACTTTATTTTGAAATCAGAGAAGTTCTTGTTAGCTACTAGAGCAGTTGTTTTTAATCCATGGGTCATGACCCAAAACTGGGAAGCAATGATGTTTTGAATGGGTCACTAAGATCAACTTGATAATTTGACATTCTTTACCCAAGTGCTTTCTTAGCATTTTATGAGTGGTATGTCAAACACAACAAACCTAAACCAAGGCCCATCTGTAACAATTAAGAACTGCTGCACTAGAGCATCAGCCCTTTTAAGAGGATCAGTGTGTAAACCAACAGTGTTAACCAATGTCGATTATAATACACTGTAAGATTTTCAGAGAGAAATGTTTGCAAATTTAGAGGAAACCAAGTATGTGACAGTGTTACTTACATTTTAAATAAAGATACAGATCTCATGCCAATACGACATACATGATAAAGCCTTAATGTTTTTATGAAATGTGCAAAAATTTATTTTGATTTTTTTGTGTTTTTTACTTGTCAGCAGTCCATTTGCCGACAGGGAGCTCACAATGCGGCTAGAAAAGTGTTAGATGGGATTAACGTGGTTGCAAACTCCCTTGCTAGCGCAAGTTCTGTTCCAGCTAAAGCTGTCTCGAACTGGATGACAGATCAAGTTGCCCCAGCTTATTGGGTACCTAACACAAAGATAAAGGTATGAATTTTAAAGATATACATTAAAACTCGTCAATTCAGAATCTTTTGTTCCTACATGCTTTTCATTTAGCTTTGAGTTATGAACTATTCAAAGAAACTTGGGGAAAATTTGTCATGTAAAATGTGAGATTTTTCAGAGTTCCATTCCATACTTGTTCCTTGTTAGAGGACTGTTTAACATGGGACTGGCATATAATTTGCAGTTTATTTGTTTTAAAAAACTAAAGAGGTTCCCTAATTGAAGTTACCATTTTATATAATTTTGTATGCCCAAAAAAAATTTCTATTGCAGAAATGTTACAAATGTGAGAAGGAGCTCTCAAATGAACAGAAACATCATTGCCGTGCATGTGGTCAAGGATTCTGTGATGACTGTACCTCTTATCAGAGGGCTGTGCCAGATAGGGGGTGGACGTCAGAAGTACGGGTCTGTGAAAATTGTTTTAATTACGAAATGTCAGGTATGGCTAACCTCATGGATTGTATTTTTACTAGTACATCATTAGGGGAAAAATCATCAGCATGTAATTTTTATCTTGCCTAGTATTAGGATAAAGTGAGTACAAGTATTGTTTACATATTTTCCAAAATTTTGTGTTTTAAGCTTGCATGAGCCTTCATTTTTTTGCAGATATAATTCAAGCATGAATTGAAGAACATAAAACATAGAATATAAAATTAGATGTGTTTTCAGATTTACTACAGATAATTTTATAAATCAATTTTAGATCACTGAGGCTTATGTATTCTGTCATTTAAAATAATAGTCCTGAATGAATTTGTGTATTAGGCCACTTTTACCAATTGCTTTTAATGTTTTAGTCTAAGCATGAATTGTGAATCTTAAATCAACTTTTATTGTTTTTGCATGCATGAGTCATTTACATATACCTTACCTTAAAACAAAAAAAAATTCCAAAGGGAATTTTGCAGCAAATGGATTTTTGTTGTGTTACAAAATCTGTATATTAATTCTAGCCATGTAAAATGAAGCACTCTATTTGCAGATCCAGAATGTGTTATAATTGTTGATGTACTGTAAAAGATAAAAATATTCAACTTGTTGGAAGAAATAATCATTCTGAAAGAAATGCAGATGAATAGCTTATTCTCTGGTAAAGTAAGATGGTCTTTTTTGAATTGTTTTCAGATTCCACCTCCAGCACTGGTAGTGACACTCAGGTGACAGCCAGAAAGGTGACTGAAACAGTGGGCCAGACCTTGGGATTGATGGCTAATATGCTGTCCATCCCATTTGGTAAGAGTTATCTCCTAGTTGCTTCAGATATTTGGGGGAGGGTTGTCTATTTTTAAAAAAATTTGTTCAGTGTATCACTTCAAACTGCTATGACATTTGTAGACATTTTGAAGTGTGGATGGAAGTGGAGAATCTCGAAGATATTAAAAACTTTGGATTCAATACTACACACTCTTTAAGGTGTTTGAGTGAAAAGCTGAACACATGACTGCAGAGTCAATAAACAAGCACATGTCCAGGCCTAAATTTCAGTATGGATGTAATGTTGGGAAATGACAAGATTTGAACTGTCCCTGTTCAAAAGAAACCCCAGCTGACAAATGACAAAAATGGGTGAGGTGATAGTTGATGTCCCAAACCAAAATAGGTCTTACCATGTTTTTGCAGGAGATCATCAATGTATGTATGTCATTTTCCCAGCCTTACATCCATATTGATGTGGAATTATTTTTTTCGACTCGACCGGGGATCGAACCCATGACCTCCTGAATCCGAGGCGGATGCTCTAACCACTAGACCACCGGAGCATTTGAGAAGAAAGAGATGTGGGCAGAGAAAGAGGTGGGAAGACAACAATCTGGAGTGGATAGGCTTGATACTGAGCGACTCGCTGAGTAAGACAGAAAATCAAGAGGAATGGATAAAGCTGGTTGTTTGGTCTCATGCGGTGCCCCAACAGTCTACCAGACTTTGGGACTGATGATGATGGTGATCTCCAGTGTTGGATGGTGAGTTCTGGGGATGCAGCATGGTTTCATTGACAATAATAGATTACAATCCATGGTGAGAAAGAAGTCTTTTTTCTTTCTTCCCCATCCTTGATCAATCCATCAAGTTTGCAGGTTCTAGTTCATGCATTCTAGTGCTACCTAAGGGGCAAGAAAACTTACTGTCAAGGCAGAAAAGCAAAATATGACCTTTCAAGCACTGACCTCATCATTTGATCAGTGTATTTGAGTTCTTTGAGAACCAGGCAACTTCCCTGTGCTAGATCATTTACTGGAAAGTAAAATGGCAACATCAACCTGAGATCCCATCTCAAATATCAGAATTCCATTGGGCATACCTTTGCAAGTACAACCTTCATGATCTGAATGAATGCAAACACAGAGGATAGGGGGTGCAAGTTTCCTACCATTTCAAGATGCCATTGAAATGTGACCCTCTCACCCTCATTATGTACATATCAACATTCTCGAGATGAAAATCATTCTGAAAGTTTTTTGTTGATGGTCTACCTGGGAATGGAGTTCTCATTCTGTCCAACAACTCCAGTGTGGTGAATTATCACAAACAGCAGAGCAGAACAAAGTCCCAAACCTTTTTTTTTTTGTTTAGGATTTACTAAAGTGTTGTCCTCAACAACAAATCCTTGCCCATATTTGACATATCCTAGGCTAAATCATTTATTGGTGGACTCATCTCACAAGAACCAGCTATACAAACAGAATGGTCTCTTCATCTCCAAGTTTTCTGTCAGTAGGTGCCTAATGGGTTTGACTTATGATGGACCTATTAGCAACAAGGTGGAATGTCAAATCCCAGCATTTGTCTCACCACTCCTAAAGCTAAATGGCCTGGATAATCAGTTCTCTATCTAAAGATTGGAACAACCACCTCTCATGCTGCACCCTAGGTTCCAAAGGTGATACAGGAAGCAAATGAGTCGGTGTTTCCTCATCAGAGATTACTGCAGTCAAATGGGAAATCTTTGATCAACCTCATCAGTCTCATAATAGCATCACCAGAAAGCAAGATATTTCCTTGTCTACATTGAGCAACCAACTGACAGGTGTTTCATCCCAGCCCAAAGTTCCCAAACTAGCATGCTTGGATTTTAGTAAAATATGCCTTTAAGAACAAGCAGTTCTCAGAACTAGTGGTGGAAAATCTCTCATGCAAAATGTCTCCTTTACCTTAAAGGTATGTGAAGGCAGTGGAATATATTTGCACAAGAATACTTTATATCTGTGCAGGCATCCATACATCAGTAGCTAACTTCCTATGGCTCTTCAGTTAACATCAATCGTGATCAAAATCTTTCATTCCACAAACATTGGCACACTATTATCATGAAAGAGAGGATGTTGAACAAACCAAAGACCTATCAGATTGTTTGCTAATTTTGGATTACACGTCCTGTGATGTTGGATCCTTGCAAAACTGGATCTTTCTTGGGTAGTAACCATTTATAGACACATTTTGAACTGCTCTCAATAGTTTCTTTGATAAACCATCCATATAAGTTCTGCCTCACTGCATTAGAGGACCTAGATACATGCAGTTTGGATATACTGAGTCAAATATCACTTGTGAAGACCCTTCCTTTTATTGCCAAGAATGGACTTCTGTTCATGGGTAATCCATGGGTAATCGGACATTGATAATAATTCCTGTCTACTATGGACACTTCATCTCAAGGTCATCTACAGGATCCAGTGCAAGTTCTGAAGTTGTACTTAAGGAAGACTGAGCCATTGCAAGGGTGAGATCATTCCTTTTCTTGTCCTCAGTTGAGAAAGGACGTTACATATTAACACGGACACTTTTGTCCTAAATGTGGTCATTTTGTTCCATATCAGAAATAACCCCACACTAATGAATTTGCTTCACATCTAGGCTCATGAAGTTAGGACAGTTGCTAAAAGCATTGCCAAAACTGTTATTATGCATGCTGTGGGATTTATATCCAAGTAAACACATTTTTATCTCAGAGATCTTTCATGATCAACTTAATCAGGTGGGACCTATAGCCATGGTGCAGACGGTTACCTTCTGAGTCATTCCACAGCTTCATAAGGATGTGGCTTCATGATTTCCACTGGAAAATTTTTATCATTCAGAACCGCTCCCAGGCATATGGAGTTTATTTTCCATTCGTTTATCTAGATGTCTCACATGCCTTAAGAGACAAGATCTATTCAGGGTAAAGTAACTATATCTCCCTCCACCTCTAACCTATTCTCCTAAGATAATATTATGAGATAATAATATTTGAAGAAGAGACAAATTTTTTTAGTAAAATGTTTCTTTGATAATACTTGCCTGATCATGACACACATACACCCTCTCAGCCTTCCCACAATTACATCTGTATAGAGAGCATGCTTTCCACTTCTGTTTTAACTAACAATTTATTTGAATTTGGTGCCAATCTGGAGATCATGGGAAGATGACTTTAACTGCCAACTTGATGTGAAGACAACTTTTAAGTTTTAATTTGGAGGGCAAGTTTTGTGAAGTAGATAATAATGAATATTATCAAATAGTTATTATCTAAGAAACATCGTACTTCAGAAATTTTGTTTCACTGGTAATCTTCTATAATGATAAACCTGTATTATTTGTACTTAACAGTTTGGTACATAACCCCACACAATGCACTTCCTATGCAACTTTTTCAGCCTTTTTTTGTGAGTGATAATTTATCTCTTATCTAAGTGATGTTATATACACAGAAGATAAGCTAACAAGAGACAAAGCTGTAAGTATTTAACTATGTTGCCAATTGATGAATCATTACTGAATTGACCAGGTATTGAATTAAAGTTCGTATCCAGGATATATGGATTAACTTGTCAAATATGTGCTTTATAATCCAGCTCTGAAAATGCAAATTTGTTTTTTTTTCTTCCAGACATGATAAAAGACTCTGCACGTCCTGAATATTGGGTGCCTGATTCTCAGATCAAGAACTGCTGTGTTTGTGAACAGACATTTGGGCAAAAACTAGCCATACACCATTGCCGTGCATGTGGACAGGGTGTTTGTGAGAACTGTTCCCCCAACAAACGCCCAGTACCAATGAGGGGCTGGGACTACCCTGTCAGGGTCTGCACCAAGTGTGAAAGGAAGGATAAACTTTGACAGCAATATGGATTTCATAGATGAACATTTACAATTATTTCAAACATTCTTTTTACGTGTATTTTAAAGCCTGCTTTCATTCCATAAATTTATATTTGGGTAATCTGGTATAGGTATTTTTGGTCATTACATACTTTTTAATGCATATTTATATTGTCAAACTTTGCTTGATTATTAGACTTGATATTACTAATGTATTACATGATTATTTGTTTTTTCTGTATTGTGATTGTAAAATTGATTTTTTTAAATATGGATATGATTATAGATGTCTTTTTCATTTCAGAAGATATTTCATTTTTTAAAATGTGTATGAAAATTTCTAATTCTTCAAGAATGTATTTATTTTGCCAGTGTAATTTCTGAAACCAGATATCAGGTTTGCAGACCTCAAACAACCAAGATGTTGATCTGCCGTAGCATAATGCACCTGCAAATCAGGGTCTGTGCTGTTTGTTCTACTGATTACTCCTAACAAAAGCTGTACAGACCCAAATCTGCTGGCACATTATATGATGGCAGATACGCATCTTGGCATTTTTCGGGTGTATATATTGTGGTATATATAAAAAAAGGTCTTACCATTAAGAATGTCACCATTTCAGACAAACTTTGCTCACCAGAAATATTTACATTATGATTCAAGTTTTTATGTACAGCTATATGAAACCATATGATTCTTTCATTTTGATAAGAGCATCAACAACATAATGATTTGAAATTTGTACTTTGTCTGCCCTGTCAAATTGTAAAGACACCAGTTAGTTACTCAAGTCATTATTTTTCTCAGGAAATATTGACAACAACCAGTTTTGGAGCAGATATTTACTTGTTCACATTTTTCTGAGGAAATATTTATAAAGATTGCAAAGTAGATTCCTGTAGGTAAGTTGTTATGAGACATTTCTTTTGACATTCCTATATGTCTGATCAAATTTTTCACTGTTGAACAAGGATGAGGAACATCTCCATCAGTCCTAATGTGACTGCTGTCTTTTAGAACATTTCCTTCTGTCACATTTGTATTGCATACAAACACTCTAATTTCCAGTATTAAGTTAAAAAATTTTTAATGTAAATAAAATAAACATTAATTGCAACATATTTGCAGCATAAAATATGCAGTGGTCAAAGTTGTGTCCTGCAAACAGTCTCTGTTGATTCATCTGATTTAACGAAAGGTACAGATTCATTACTTGGGTTTTCAAAATGAAATAGCCAATGTTTTAATTGTAAAAACAACAAAAATTAAATTACTCTTCACTTTCATGTCATTGAGCAAGTTATTTTTCAGTATACTGTTGACACTGCATTGCTTTTGCCTCAACATTCTTGACTACTGTTATGTCATGTAAAGTTTACACTTGTTTTTTTTTTTGTCTTCACTATAAACCTTTTCTTTTTATACTTTATCTTAAGGTTAAAAAATTTTCAGTTCTTGCTATTTTGCTTCAGTATTCATATTATGCCTTTTTAACTTTTCCTGGCATTGTTTGCTTAAAAATTTTGGAAAAATGATCCGTAATTATAAACTGGTGTTGGATAAGAAAATTATACCCTTGGTACCAGGTTTTTGACTCGGAGACATGGCAAAAAAACATTGGCTGATGCAAAATTATGACTGGAAATTCCTATCCTGCAGCAATGCATATCATGAATTCATCTACTCAGTCATGCTAACACGACAGTCATACACATTTGTATGCTATGTAAATAACAAGGTCATGCCATTTTTAAGTGCATACACTGTTCATTTAAAGAAAAAGGTCATCTTGGCATTACGTGTGTTGGAAAATATTGAACACTTTTAGATAGCAAATGCGAAACACTGAAATTAAATTACTTTCTGAGTATTTGTAATGAATTTGAGATAGCAAATTAAGTGACGAAACAGACCAGCAAGATAATCTTTTATTATTTTGAAACTTGACATAAATCTGATTTTCAAAAAATCACCAGAAATTTGCTCTTGTGATTTTAGTGCATTCTTATAAGTAATGCTATTAAAATAGAAATGATATATCAAGCGTTATTATACAAATCTATGGTAAATATAAAGTTGGTCCTATCAAAGCTTTGGATTTTTGTATTTATGATCATTACCAGTAGGGTTTAATAGTTGTTTGTGTCTTATTAACACTTGTTTGTGTTAGAACCTTCTAAACTTATATAAAAAAAAAACTCTGCCCAGACTTTTAAAAAACATTTTATAATAAATTATGGACTTCTTTTTATGATCAGGCCGGTTCTGGTTTGTTTTACTCTTGTGATGTTAACTGTACATAAAGGTAAGAATTACACTACATGATTGAATTGAGTGTTTTTAATTTTTATATAACCTCAATGTAGCTTATTTGTTATTTTTATATTTATATGGTAATGGATTATGCTTTGAAAAAAAAGAACACAAATTGATTGTACATGATTAGGTTAGTTCAGCTGTTCAGGCTTTGATTCCACTAGACAACTCAAGATTTTCTTCCTCACAAATTCTTAACCTTGCATTATTATCTTGTATTACAAGTAGTAAGGGAAAACAGGGATTTTAGCCCAAACCCTTGTTTCCTACTACTACTACATGACAGGTATTTTATAACCAGACAAAACAACAGGTGTTGGAATGCTGATTCGTCCAAGTAAGCTGTCATACAGAGGTGACAAATTTGTTAGAACAGCGCATGCGTGGAATACGATTATTCTAAAGACGGCAAATGGGTTTTATAATCAGTCTACCACAAGTTTTTTATCAGTTAACAGGATGAAAATTAAACTGCATTAGAACGTTTCAGTTAACAAGGCGGAAATTAAACTAGCATTAGAATGAAAATATTATTTTAAACCTCGTGACTAATGATTAATGTTTCAACTGTTGATATTAAAAATATTTCATTATCACGATTATAGATATTAAATTTTACTTTACCGCTCACACAGCGACGGGACTCAAAAAATCTTTTATTTCTGGTTCGTTCAGAGGATATTTTTTGTCGATAAAATACACCTTTGACCGATCGAGATCAATTGTGAGTTTAGTATATTTTTGTTGGCTAATGGGGCTGTGAAAGTTTTTAAATTCCGCTAGCAACATTTAATACAACTGTTCGATATAATTGAAATACACGCTATTATCAGATTTGATGAGCGAAAGTTTCAGCTTGTCACGTGTTCTATTAAAACGTATACCTGATGTTTCATTATTAAGTTCAACTGTCAATTGTTTACCGTCCATCATTAGATATTTGATGTTACTCTTGTAGCTATTTGTTATTGTCAAATTTTCAAACATTATTTTATAAGTTTAGATAAAATTTTAGTTGGAAAAGATAATGTCAAATTTTCAAACATTATTTTATAAGCTTAGATAAAATTTTAGTTGGAAAAGATAATGTCAAATGTTCAAACATTATTTTATAAGTTTAGATAAAATTTCAGTTGGAAAAGATAATGTCAAGTATAGATCTATCATCATGACAATACCCAAAGGCAAATGTATCTACCCCATTTTCGCAATAGCGTTTGTCATCAAAATTACACAATCCACGTTTGATAGTGACATCTGTTTCGAGTTTATGATGATTAGTTCGAATTGCCATAGCTCTCATAAAACTAACACCACCATCAAGCGCGTACTTATAGTCATCAAATTGCATAAACTTTTTAACAAAATCACGAGGCAGACCTTTTGCTTTTTTCGTTATTTTATTATTGTCTAAAAATACGGCATACATTTTGCTGCGTAATCCAATAAAGTATTTTATAGCGCTCGAGTTCATTTCATCTTTGAACTTACCAATAACCTTTTTATTTATGTCATGAAATTTACTGTCACATGGGTAATCAGAAAGATCAAACAGATATCTATTATCAAACATATCCTGATAGATGTCTTCACATTCGATTTCATACACGAGTGAATCAGTATCAGTAAACAATAATCTACTGGCCGGCCATTGAATTTTAACAAAAGTATAATGAAAATCGTACATCAGCCACTTTGATAAATCTAACACTGCAGCTCCAACGTAGATCGGCTTGTTTAGTTTTAGATTTGTTTTTCTTCTTTGTATTGCAACAAGATTTTCATTAATAATTTTCATGCTCACAAAATCATCGTCTGACACAAGTTTGTTTCTACGACTGATATCATTAACTAGTTCGATATTTACGCGTTCCCTAATATTCTCCATTGTCTTACCAAAAACGGAATTGTTCATCAGTTTAAAGAAGTTTTTCTCAAAATCAGTTTTTGCTACAGCTCTTCTTGAAGTGTTTGAGTTAATGTAACCTCTCATCCACGGCGACTGATTAAATTTTAGTACACAATGAACTTTTCTCAACACAAGACCAGCATCGACTGCTTGTTTTAAAACTTTGTAATGCAAAACATAATGACGTTTATGAAGCAAATTTGGTACTAGTTTCTTGACAATAGAATGTTGTCTTGGTAATGCTAACACTTGTTGTTCTTTTGATAACAAACTATAATCTATGACCATTGATTCCGCACAGAAAGGGTAATCGTTATGCAATTTGTGTAGCCAAATTGGATAATCGAGATCAACTTCAACGAAATATGAAACATCGTCAGGTATCTTTTTTCTGTCTCCGATAGAAATCGATCAGCCGTGAAATCCACCAAGAGGCATTGGTTCTGCCATCGAATACCCGTACAAGTTATTACAATCTAGATAAACTATATACTTCGAAGGAAGCTCAGGATTATACTGTTTCAAATATTTGTTGTTTGCTTCAGCATATTTTTTTATCACACTAATACCGCCTCTGATACCTTTTTCGATAAAATTGAACATATCAACGTCAGTCAGTAATTCTAACCTTACCTTACTAAACTTTAGCAGAGCATCTTATGACAACCCAGGGTCAGAATAATACCAACAAGAATCTAGTCCGTAATTATTATAACTTTTCGAAAACTTTCAAAAACATCTGCTAATAATAACACGTCAGTTTTCAAATACAAATCATGATAATCACCAAAAGTCTCACAATCAAACTCCTTCCAGATATCTTGTGCATACCTGTACTCGTCATCGGTTATATTTTCATTTTTAAGTTGCGAGTAAAATTTATCTTTGCCAGGTAAAGATGTTTCATCAAATTTACTCCAGTCGTCGAGGTATTCGTATGGAAAAATTCCTTTTTTAGCTAGTAGATTAAATTTATCTCCAAAACAGTCTCTTATGTTATCAAATTTACTACAACCTTTTACTAGCTCATCTAACGAGGCTGCCATAAACTGCAAGCTGTCAATAAAACGCAATTTACCTAGCGTAACTGACATATACCTTTCAAAATTATTTGGAATGCATTTGATGACGTTATCGAGTTTTAGACGAGATTTTATCTCAGGATCACCAAAAGCTTCTACTATAATGTGACTATCATATCCTCGAAAATTGTGAAGAATAATCGGAATAAAATCTGGAGCATGAAATTTTAAATTACACTGATTATGAGCCGCTCCACGGTACTGTCCGGTTAAATGGCAATGGTCATGTACTTTTTTGTCAGTCCTGACATTGTCAGGGTCAAAAGCTTTTTTCACAAATATGACAAATTTCCACTTGCTCGTGATCAGATTCTTGTTGAGGTTTTAATTTTAACATTGGCGTTACTCTTTTCAAACGATAAGTAATATTATCAACTTCATTAATCAACTGCTTGAGAAGCCAGACAGCTGGATTTTTACCACGATATAATCTGATTGGTTTAGATAATCTAGAATCAGTACAACAAACTACCTTGTACGCTACTAGCAGCAGGGGGGGGTGAACCCTACAAATTTTTGCGACAAAATCGATTATAGCCTCAGAATGCCAAATGGAACCTTCCTACGAAATCTCATATTTTAACCAAAAAAAAAAATAAAGACCCCATTTTACAAATGGAGCCTTAGCGATTTTGTCGCAAATACATTGTCATAACCACCCTGAAAATTGCTGCCATCTACGTCGCAAATATGTTGTCATCTCACCCCCCCCTGCTGCTGATTAATACAAATGATTTGTTAGCTTTTCACAAACAGACTAATCGATAATACTTCACCACGTAGATCAATCAAATTATTTGACTGATCGGTGAGTGTAAAATTAATTCTAGTTAGTGAATCATTTTGACATTGCATATAGACTGGATTAGTCGGATTTTCAACAATTAAAAATCCGGGGGGTGCTGTTGGTGCAAATAAATAAAGAATGTAACCTTGTCGGGCTTGATTTGATTGTTCCATATTAATTTGATAACTTCCTTCGATTACATCACACGTTAAATTAAGTGCGATCACCGATGAAATATCCACATTGTTCGGTGCGATATGTCTACCGTCGCCGTCGGGAGAATTATTATAAGTGAGGATAATAGGCTTCGGCTGGCTATCTTTCCATGATTGATAAATTTTATTAAATCCTTCGTCGATGGCAGTTCTGAGTTTTTTCTTTAACTCGGGAACGTTATATCCTGGTAATTTATAATTTGGATTTTCATTTATATTTTTTTTTAATCTTGGGCTGAGTTAGTTTTTGAAATCGGGCTATTTTCATCAGTGAAGAGATTAGTAATCCTCGAATTAAATATTTCCATGTCATCGATGATTTTATTACCCGCAGCGACTACACTAGTAAACTCAGCTTGTGTAAGAAAGCCAGATCTTAACGAGGGTAATAACAATAAAAAATCATTATTCATTTTATCAAGGATGTGATCTTTAATATCTACAAATGTTGGACTTGTTTCATGTATTTCCAGAATTTCACCTTCCTGTGGGATATAATCATTATAAAATGGAATTCTCCACACATCTTCACCATATTGATTCTTATATCGATATCTTTTTGTGAAGTTTATATCCTCGAATTTTTTTATAAGTTTTTGATGGATTTTCAGGTCCTATTTCATCAGTGACGTAATCAGATTTTACAGGCTCGGGCGTGGAATTACCAGCACTTCTAGGTGGATCTTCGGGCCATCCTAATACTGTTCTTATTGAACTGTTATAAATATATACAACATACCCAGGAGAGCCTATTTCAATTGTAGATGATAGTGTTGGTTCATGAACTGTTATCGCAATTTTTGATTCTTTTTTAGTAATGGATTTTATTCTACGTTGTAATTCATTATTAATTTGCTCAATTTGATAGGATCCAGTTGGTATTGAAACAACGTTCCAATCTGGAGTGTCATCTTTTTTATTCCTATATGCAAATACCAGAGAATTATTAGGTCTCTGACCGCCAAATGGAACCGATCTGATATTAGGCCAACTATGATACACTCGTAATTTTGTCAACGCGATTTCCTTTACTGAAACAGGTGAAGGAAAATTCACACTGAATTTAGGGTTTGTTGACGATATTGATATCATGCTTGTTTTCCGCGGAGTGGTATTTTCTGCTATCCGCTGAAGTAGTTGAATCTCTTGCGACATTATTATTATTATTATTATTTACAATGTCTAATTTTGCAATAGATGAAAAAACGCTAGCGTTTTTAATCGTAGTATCATAAATACGTATCATCGCGGAGAATTCGTCTTCGGTAATTATCGTATCATCAATCGATGATGACATCAACGAGGATAATTGTGAGTAACCGTTAGATACTGCTTGATGTTTTACTATATAGTCGTTAAGTTTTTCTTGAGAACACGATGATATTTTTTTAGTAATAGCATTTGCAATTCCAGCAAATGTTGTCACCGCGGAAATAGCAATTGGGACAGCAATCGGAGCTACCATTGTTACTGAAGATAGTATAATACCAGCACCGGCCATTATACCAGATACTGAGTATACTGTAACATCAATCGCGGTAATTCTCCTGCGATACTTTTTAATTTTTATTTCATACTCATCAATGAGTGTTTTGAGTTTCGTTAAAAACTCTTTGACGGTATCATAGCGATATTGCGATGATGGAATCATATTATTTTAAAATCTCAAGTGGTTTCTAATTGTTAAAAATTCTAATTTAGATCAGCTACAAACTCCATGTACCATACAAATGATGTCTTATTTAAATTAGGATCAGTGCTTGTTATTGTAAACCATTTGTATTCATCCAGGTCAATAGTCATTGAAATCACGTTGTTGTATCCATATGAAGTCGATGATGATATATTAAACTGATTCAGTGACACTATTGTTAATCGATAAATACCCGGCTTTGACAGTGAGAGTTATTGTATTCTTTTTAGGTTCCCAATCTAATGATCCAGAGAGAACTGTGTATACCATATTTATGATATTCCTCTCATGAGGAATCTTTATTTTTTCAAGTAGCGGAAGATTGTCTGTTTTAAATTTTGTAATATCCTCGATAGATTTTTTAATATTACTAATGTTATCTCTAATAATACTAAATCCAGCATCATTAATATTTTTAATATTGGATTTAATTTCATCAAAATTGGATTTAATTTCAGCGAGAGATGGAGAGGTTACCGCTGGTGTTCCAAAAAATTTATTGATAATATTTCTACGAAGGGAAGTATACGTTGTTATATGTTTTTCAAGTTCTTCATTTAAATTTTTTAATGCATCTGTGATTGTAGAAACAAGTACACCTGGTTTGAGTTTTCCATCATTTGAATATAACACTATTGTATCTTCAACGACGTCACCTCTTCGTATTAAGACATCATCCAATGAAACATTACTAGATTTCAATTTGCCCTGGCGATCTTGAAATACAACTATTTCCCCAGGATCTACACTTGACAAATTTAATGTCTCGGCGATTTCATCTTCGATTATTTTTTTTACATTTTCGACAGCTAATTTACTATCGGTTTCTGTTGTTTTTTTTTATTCTGATAAAGGTCGTCCCCAAATATCAATCATTATACGAAAACGCTACGTTTTTCTAAATCATAACGCTATCGTTTTTGCCATTGCCTGCTAGTATATTCATTAACAACAACTTGTAGTGGTTTCCTTGGAAATCTAGATATCTCTGCAAGGACGTTTAATACTTCACGACCGCATATCGGTGGATCATTTAACTGTTGTGTTGGTAGCGTGGAATAAAAAATTGGAGATGACTTTGTTATTGTGGATACATATCGCATGAATTCTTTTGGTGGAGCTAATCCATATGAATCAAAATATACAATTCCACGTGGATCAATTGCATATGCGACCCAATGAGTTCCTTTTCCGCTGCTGTTATCAATATTGATAATACCCGTTTCATTTTTCATTGGTTTTGACGGTAATTGATCTCTCATGAAAACTCTAAAGTTTTTTTATTGATAATGATTTTACAGCATCAATTAAATCAAAATTGGACATTGGTGAAAATCCTAGGGATTTTTCCACTAATAAACCGTTCCTGGTATTCTTAGGCCCGTGCCCTTGTACCAATTGTGTGGAGTTCCTGGTAGTCTTAGACCCTTTCCTTTTTTTATAGCCATTCCCAGTAGCTTTTTTCAGGGCCATTCCTGCAGCAGTACCAACGGCTCCTAACGCTGCCGCCTTCGCAACCGCTGGGGCAGCCGCTGCAATCAATGCTGGAATAGCAGCTAACAGCGGGAATATACCACCTGATTTTATCATACTGGCGATTGCTGCTTTCGAAAAATCAATTTGAACTCCT
The DNA here is from genome assembly GCA_016746295.1 of Potamilus streckersoni. Taxonomy (NCBI): domain Eukaryota; kingdom Metazoa; phylum Mollusca; class Bivalvia; order Unionida; family Unionidae; genus Potamilus; species Potamilus streckersoni. The sequence continues at coordinate 2,082,493 of JAEAOA010002330.1, read as the reverse complement.
CGTTTGTTCTTTAGCGCATCATTAAAATGTTTTATTTGACGATCTGTCAATGATAATTTATGTGCACCACCGGACATTTGAGTGGGTTTCAGCGTTATTGTGGTTCCACATTCTTTAGCCGACTTTGATTTCAATTTCTTGACCTGACCATCAGTCAACTGGACATTAACAATACTATATGTCATTCTATTCTAAAATGTAATTTACACTTTCAATTGATCTTATTGTGAAAATCCTAGCTACATGTTTTCCACTGGTGCATCAATAAGTCTCATTCGTCCGCCAATTCCTTCTAACAACATTGATTTATCACTGAGAATGACAGCAACTGCTCTATAATCAGGGCGTTGTACCCGAGCTTGGAAGTATATATCAACAACAGATTGTCTCATCATGTCAATATGTTCCAATGAAAAGTAATAAATCGGATAGTGTTTTTCAAAATCAATTTGCGATATTTGCAAACCAGTATCAACATTTTGATCACGACCCATATGCGACAATATTCTATGATATACACGAGCTAGGTCGTTTTCATAATTAAGCTGTACAATCTCTGCTGGCTCATGTTGTCCGTTTATTCTCAACGAAACTTCACTTACTCCTAATTTATCAAATATCATATGACTAGATATTTGACGACCCACTCGATTTGCATCATGTAATGCTATAAAGATATGACGTGGAGCTGAAACACCTTGTTTTGATGCTAAGTGCCATGTAAATGTGCCATTTACATTATCCTGCTTCGTATCAGTCGTTGTTGTTAGCCAACTTAGCAATGATTTTCCACCTGTGTCCATAAACGATAGTAATTGTTGCTCTATTGTAACTGCTGGTGTCAAGACGGGTATCCATAGAACCAATTTATTTAAAATGACTTTACCATCATCAACACCATTAGCACGCCAGATTGCATCATTGTCATTCTCCTTTCGCACTAACACAACCGTATGCTTTGCTCCATAGATGACTTTTCTGACATTTCTACAAAATCCGAATATGTGATGTAACGGAATTGCACATGAAAACCGTCGATGATGTCCTTTCAATGCTCCTTTTCGTGTTGCAAATCCTATATTGAAATCATCATTGACCCTTCTTAAAATGTCGAATGGATTAGCTGAACCTTCACGGTCTGGATGATTTACAAGTTGTTGATCAGCTTCTGCAGTATCTGCCGCAGTTAGTACTTTAATAAATTGATAATGGTTCGGATGATCAGAAGTATCCTTAGCAAACATCATAGACGGACCAGCCGATCTTGTATAATCATCAGAATATCTCGCAAGTCCGATTATTGTTGTTGCAATATCAACATTTTGTTCTATTGATTCAATTTCTTTTCCATCAATGATATATCTTGCACTGTTAAATAGCGCCATAATGCCATTATTTACGAAACCAACTCGGATATTTGTGTTATCCCCATATGGTGTATCAGCTGCAACATTTGTTACAAGCTGTCCTTCTACTTCAATAAACGCCTCACACGGCAAAAAGTATCTACTTGTATCTTGAACTTGAAGTTCAACTCTCCCCCGTTGATTAGGCTCTCTTGCAGGATAGGCATAATACTGATAGTTAATTTTAGAATCATCTTTATTCACCGGTGCTGCCATATCAAACGCTGGATCAGCAATTTTTTAAAATGCCATTTATACTAAAACGTTATCGTTTTTCTAAATGTAGTAATGCTATCATTTTCTTTTTCGTTTGACATTTTTACGATTTCCTCCAAGACCGCTTCCCGCTATTATACTTGCAATATTACTACTATCTGGTGAAGTCATTGCTAATGATGCTAGTTTTTGTTCCACTGCGTTATTTATCACTTTACTGACATTTGCAGGCATCATTGTTGTTGAAGGTAGCGGTGTTGAAACTATTTGTGGTGGTTTTCGTCCGAATCTAGATTTCACCAATGACGTTATTCTATTCTTTGCGGTAGAAAAGGCCGTTCCTGCAAGATCTCCAACAGCGTTAATTCCCTTATTACGAATAACATCAATGGCTTTCATCGCTAACTGTTTAGCAATTGGTGCTACTTTTGGGGCTATTCTTGTGAATAAACCCGCTATGGTATTTCCAAGGCCGTCTCCATAGTATGCCTTATAAACGGGCAATCTTGAGTTTACTACATATACGTTTGTTGGTTTATTGTGATTATAGTGTACTATCATCTTATTTGAAATGACTTTGTAATTTCTAAATGCAAGCAATTAAAAATTTCAATCGCTATAATAACCACTAAATTCCCCTCAAATTCCGTCCATTAACTCATCCAAGAGTTCTCGATACGTATGAATATCAATTATCCCACCTTGGAATAATCGTCTGCAAATATCAAATGCTTCATTAGTTATTTCGACTGAGTTATTCCCAGCTCGCTTACCTCCCATAAGAACCTCAAGTCGTGATATATCATTAATGATATTACTAGGACACATGAGAATCATGATGAGAACTTCCATAACCCTTTCCTGAAGTACTTGCTAGTTCGGAAACGTTTTGAGTTTCTGGAGCTGGTTCGGAAACGTTTTGAATTTCTGGAGATTGTCGACCTTGACCTTGACCTCGACCTCGACCTTGACCTCTTTGTTGTTCTTTTCGTTGTTGTTGTTCTTCTTTTCGTTGTTCTTTTCGTTGTTCTTTTAGTTGTTGTTGTTCTAAACCATACCTATTAACTCCCAATTTAAAAGCATTGTACTCAAATGTATCCTTATTTAAATTGCCGGTGATTTCTTTATTAATTTAAATAACCAATCCACCCATTCATTTCTTTTTATTGTGTTTTTTTATACTCGTCTTTTAAAAATTACCCCCTGTTATAATAACTTTTGACAGCGAATTCACCAAATGACACATAGTCTTCAGGTTTCAGCAATTGAATTCGTCTGATTTCTTCTATAGCTTCATCAGTGAATTTCTCGCTAAAAGGAACAATTTTTTTAACGGGATCATCATCAGTATCAATATTACCCATTTGTTGTATTTCTCGCTGAGTTTGTAACTCACCTGAAAGCTGTTTTATTTCCTCCTTGGTTTTTTCAGTTTCTGTAGCAATCTTTCCTAATACATCAATAATAGTTACTGCTCCCTCTTTAGGGATGTCGCCGTATATAGCACGTTCTGTTGCAAGTTTCATATCTTTAGTGGCTTTAGTTACAGGGGCAAAAAGTTGTTCGCTCCCAATAGAAAAGTCAGTCTGCGCTTGCTGTCTAAGTTGTAGTTTATCTCGCACGTTATCTCGAATTGGTATAAACTTTTTCAGTAATGCTAACCTCTCACGGGCTAGTCTGGTAGTTAATGCTTCTGATGTCATTATTGGAAATGCTAACGTTTTTTCAATTGTGGGTTTCAATGCTTGCATCAATCAAACGTCTTATAGATTTCACTTTCAAAGCAATCTCTGACCGAACTTGGTACTGTTCCCCGAGTTTCTTTCTAATTGCTTCAACTATACTAAATAGCCGAATGAATAAATTAATATCATTGTTATACAAAGAAGCATTAACCGCTTTTTGGATTCTTTTTATCAGTGAATACATTTTAGGTAGAACATATCTTCCATGTTTCAATTGTATATTAATTTGTTCAAATTCATTCAAAAGTCTATCTTCATTTAAAAATTCAGAAAGTACGATTTCCTTGATTTCTTAAATTTGATATTTCTGTGATGATAGATGTAATATCTTGAAATTCCATTTATTGAATATTATTAATAATGTATTTGTATCTTTAAAATATTTTTATCGAAGATATTCATATACAAAAAAAAAACAAACATATACAATGCCTGTCTCTTCCTCATTCGAGTTCCGAGGCAAGAAAGGCATACATTAAAGACTTATACAATACCCTAACTCCCCAATCGAGTTCAAGGGCGGGTTATATGGGTATTAGACGTGAAATCCAAGTGATTTCTTTACAAACATTGAACATATAACATGAAGCCTCATTTGGAAACCTCTTTCGCGTCAAACGACGTCAAAGAGGCCCAGAGGGGGGACAGCACATTCTTGGAACTCATTTAGTGCCTTCGCATTATATAAGCCCAAGGGCCACAAACATAGATCTCCCAATTGGAAGCTCTAACGTAACAAATGCTATATTAGGTCTTCCGGAAGATATGTTGTGGGGGGGACAGTACATTACATTAGGATGATTATAAATACAATGCAATTATATAAGATGATTATATATACAATGCGATTATATAGGATGATATATATACAATGAGATGATAGGATGGTATATATACAATGAGATGATAGGATGGCATATATACAATGAGATGATAGGATGATATATATACAATGAGATGATAGGATGGTATATACAATGCGATTATATATATATACTAGGGACAGTACATTACATATAGGATGATATATATACAATGCGATTATATAGGATGGTTATATATACAATGAAATGATAGGGACAGTACAGGACGATACAAACATGAAACGACGGGGCGGACCTACACCCAATCTACCAATCAAAAGCAACCCAAGAAATTAACCATGGTTGCAGTTGAAAAAATTCCACCACACCATGTCAATGGCGTGGGAGTTTTAATTGGCAAATTGGGCTTCGAGCCCCAAACTTATTACGGCTCATATTATATATAAGGTGACTAATACTGCAGTGTCAATGTGTAGGTGTGTATTTATTTTCCTAGCATTTCATAATGAAAATTGTGTAGTAATTTCAATGAAAGCTAAATATTTAAATAAAACATTAAAACAAGAAATACAACTGTTAAATAATAGCAATTTTTTATTAATTTCTATAATATTACGATTAAATAATCGTAATAATAATGGATTTACATGACGAGATAACTCTGTTATGGGGATCCCTGTCAATTCAAGACCTGCTATTCGAGAATGATATTTTTCTGTGTCATTGGATAATTTTATTACATGTAGCCACACTAAAAAAACTAAATTACATGTAATGCGCTTTACTATTTTGACCTCACATACAATCTATTTTAATTTGTAATTACAAAGTAATTTCATTTTCATACAAAATCTAAACAACGCTGTTAACGTACGTAATTGGGATTTTTAAAAAATCTATTAATAGAACCTTGACCTTTTATAATAACCGTAATAATAATTTGGATTCACACGGCCATACATAACTCTGTCAAATTGTCTACCCTGTACAGGTTTTTCCAACAAAACCCTAACTGCTGTTCTCAATACAGTCTTTAGAAACAAGAAACAATAACACAAAATCAAAATCCGTACATACATGATACGTATATATACCGAGTTAACCATTAAATACGTACATGAGATCACACACATCATTAATTCAATCCAATTTCACATGTGTTTTCTACGTTTATCTCGCACGAATTACATATCCGGGAATCAATATCGAAAGTAGGATAGTCACGTGACGATCAGTAGTAATGAGGGGAAATACGGAACAAAATTAAAAAAAATAAAAAAATATATTTTATTAATAGTAATTATTGAGAGTCATTTCATGCGTATGAAAACTTTATTCTATGTCCATTTTTCTTTGAGATAGCTGTTTGATAAATCCCTTCAGCAACTTTTCGTACTGAAGGCATACATATTCCAAAATATTTTCCCGCAGCATTCATTGAATGAAAAACTCTTTCTTCATTCGTCGTTGTATCAAATGATTTAACTCCCTTGCGTCGTTTTGAGTATTTCCCTGTCTTTCCTCTTTTTGTATTCTCTCTTTGAGAAATGCATTGTAAATTGGAAATCGCGTTATTTAAGGGATTGGAGTCAATGTGATCAAAAACATTACCATCTTTAATCAATCCATAAAATGTTTCATATACAATTCTGTGAACGTAATAGTTCTTTCTTCCAGCATTAAAACACAAATATCCTTGATTATTATCAAAACCAATTGGCTTTTTCAGTCTACAGTGTCTAACAACACCATTACGAGATATTTCATAATTAACGAGTATTGGATGTGGTCTGAATTCTTGCTCCATTTATATATAATAATACTATTTGTCTAATTCATCATTTGCTTTAATTATAAATCTATTAATGTAGTCTTGAGGGGTTTTTATGATTTTGTCTTTGACAGAGTCATGGTTAGGGTCAATGATAGCGTTTTTTTATTCGTTTATCATAATAAAGTTTTAATTCTCTAAACCGCTTACCCCCACAATTGATACATAATTGTGATTTTCCTCTCACACCCCCCCCCACAATTTATGCATGGGGACGGGCCTGTCGAATTATTTCTGACACTCTGTAAGTGATATCCACAGAATTCACCTCTACACGATTTATTGCATGGAGTTACTGATCCAATCATAAGCCATTTGCAGTGATTCATTATATATAAACAAAATTTTCTATTTAAATACTTGTCTTATTTATATGAATGAAGAATTCAAGAGATTATCGACAATCAAGCCTTGGAAAAATATTAAATTCAATCTTGATAGAACTCTCGAAGATGTACCAAAAGAGAGAATAAATAATAGAAGTCTGATTAGAAAAATACGAGATTGTGTTAATGAGTTTAAACAGGACGGTGCATCACACACCTGGTCAACATTTAGAATTGATGGTGTTGTTGATGCTAGAATGAATGATGAAACAGCAGCTATGATACTATCAGAACTTGACAATAAACGGTATTTTCTCAGAGTGAAATTCATTATCAATTTAGAATCGGACGAATATATTATAAGAGACAAATTTGAGCCAATTCTCAAAGATGGGACAACAGTCATTGTTAGCCGTGATTCCAGACCAGGGGTGTTAACTGGAATTGATAAACCATACTATGAAAAAGCGTATCCAGAAACAGCAATCGTTTATGGGATGTATCCGTTAAATAAGAAACCTGACATTGGAAAACTAGCACCAATGAAACAGTCAACGTCAGTGGAAAAGCCACTCAATTGTGTGGCACAACGGGTCATAGAACACTTTACAAATGCACTCCGTGGGAATAAATTAACCGATCTAAGACGTAAAAAATAGATCAATGGGAGCTAACAGTGAAAGAGAACGGAGCAACTATTTCCGATATAGCTAGATTGGAAAAGTCGTTGAGATTTCCGATAACCGTTTCAACGATAACTGGCGAAGTATTATACGAATCGAAATACAATAAAAACGGAGCTCCAATCAAAATTATTGATCATAACAAACACGCATGGACATCCGCGGTTACAATATTCCCGCGAGACAGAACAGTGAAGTATATCCCAGAAGAATTCACCAAGAATGGCATTCTCACTGAAGAAAGATTATTCGATGCTATTGCTAGTTTGTGAAAAACGACCCTGTATCAGTATGGCTACTTCATAGTTTTGAAGATGAAGAATGTCAATTCAATCAATTTGTGAAACCTAACGGTGAATTATATCGTAGTGAAAGTCTACATAATAGGATGAAAAATCTAGCAATAAGTCTCAGTGAAAACGCTAGCGATTTTAATGAAAAATCCGACGATTACGAACAATTACTTACAAATTGTTTTACAATTCCATCAGTTGCAGCTCATTTTGCAAGAAAGAAAAATAATTGGAAACCAACACGAAAAGAGTTTTTACAGGATGTTCAATCCAGCTGTCTGGAATATTATCATGGCGGTCTATGGAACGTTAAGTACAATCGTGAAAGTATGATATCAGTTGATATCGTTGCCTGTTATCCAGGAAGTTTTCTAGGATATGGATTCGCTGGTGAGTATTTTAAACGGTTTGGACATCCCACACATGAAATGACTCGCGTTGCTATTAATGAACCACTGCCTGATTTTGATTTGATCGGTTTTGCTTGCGTAGTATCATTTGAATTCGCTGAAGGACTTCATCCGTGTTGTTATGTTTGGATTGGTAGACACATGGCTGTTGATTTGTTGATTATTACGAAGAAATTGATACTGACTATAGAGCACTCGATGAGCAGTTACGTGAGTTTAAAAAACTAATTAGATTACAACACGATAGAATTCAATGTGAAGTAGCGCGTGAAATAATTTCTGAAACACCTATGAATGATTTTTGGGAAACATGGAGACCAAATGATTTTGTAGTAGCAAGTAGAAAGATAGTCAGAGACGCACTTCAGAAAAAGTTGTTTGAGCTACACAAGAAAAAATTCCCAACGTTTTCAGTACCGTTGTGTTATAGACCATTGGATACACGAAAGCAGAATATTGAAGTTGAAATTCCAGGCCAGACGGAGAAACAGATTCTAGTGTTAAATGATATTGTGCTAGTTGATATCAATACTGTAGAAGATGCATTATGCGCTGATAAATCACCATGGACGCTTGGTTATGTAACAACAATACACTCGTCACAAGGATTGACCATCACGGATACAATTGTTTGGATAGTTGATAATCGCATTGAATGGTCAAATTTAGTCTATCTCGCAGTGTCCAGAGTACGACGAATAAATCAAGTACGAAGGATTGTTTTCGATGATGATTTTAATGCAAACGATGATAACACTGATATTAGCATTATTAATAAAAAAACTCTCTGGTTACAAACAGCAGGACAAAAAAAACAACGAGAATTTGATATTGATGCTGAAGTAATAATCGCATTAAAAGAACAACAGAATAATCACTGCGCCAGTTGCAATTGTATAATGCACTGGCAGTATTCGGATAAAGACCCTCGACAATTCACTGTAGACAGAAAAAATAACAGTCTTGGTCATGTCAGAAACAATGTGATGTTGACCTGTCTTGAGTGTAATAGACGTAACGGAGCTAGTTAAGACCATGTGGCGGTAATTGAGTATCGTCCGGAATGACTTGTAGTTGTTCGCATGTAAAACCACGCTGAGGTGCAGTTGAATCCAATCTGTAGATTGGAGGTCTACCAGTTGATCGCGTTATGGTTGAAATTTTATGCGTAGTAACACTCCATATAGGATCAGTAGCTCTTCTTTTACCACCTTCAAGCTCTCCTGGTTCGTATAAATATCTCACAGTAACATCACCGAGAAGTGGCTGAGTGCTAACCCGCTGTGGTTGTTCGGGAATATATTTTTTTTATTGCAATATTTGGTTTCATATTAATAGTTCGAGTAATCTCGTTATTTAACGCTGCAACTACACTCGGTAACCTTTGGACCCATTCACGAGATCGTTTTTCTTGGATGAATTCTTTTGCATATTGATATCCAAATAACCGTTCTGCAAGAGTTCGATTAAATCGTTCTACAATTGCCTGATCACGATGTAACGCAGTATGTCCCCGTCGTATTGTAACATTATGAGTTTTCATTGTTGATAGAACAGCACCTTGAAACTCTTTGCCAGGATCAACTTGTAATAGATTTGGCCATCTTAGAGGACCTCGTCTATAAATCCTTTCAAATGCAGAAGCGACTTCAGAAGCTGACTTTGTTTTCAATGGTTCTGCTTGTTTAAATCGACTCGCAATATCAACTACAGTTAGCGCGTATTTGTAACCATGGTCATGTGGTAAAAACAATAAATCAGCCTGATGAACTTCATTGGGTACGGTAACATCAAAATGAGAATAATTAATTTGTTTAGGCGGTGGTAGATAAATTTGCCATATAGCTTGTTTGGATAACCAATCTTTTGCAGTGGATTTTTTCACTTTTGCAACGTTAGCGAGTTTACTGATTGCTGCTTTACCCTTCCAGTATCCTTTCGGAGAATAATAAATAGATTCCATACTATAAAAACACTGGTGTTTTTAATTACCAGCACCTAACACTAATTTGCCTTTCATAGCTGATTTGACCAACCATGAAGCCAATTTTTCTTTGAAGGATTTATCGGGAATAGCATTTAACGCATGAATTAATTTTACATCCGCGAGATGTCTTTGTTGCAAATTATTGCTTTTATATGCAACATCATGAGCATGACATGCCTTATCAATAGCATTTATCGGATACTCACCAGGCCGGGGCTGATTTTGATCATCAAGTCTGATATCTAATCTCGTTCCGGGACCACAGTAGCTATAACCTGGAAGGTGTTTTTCTCCGGGGTATTTTGCCCATGGAGTCCCGGGGAGTTTTCCAAGTTTTGCGGCAATATCACCTCCGAGTTGCTTTTTTTTAAAAATCGAAATTTTTTTGTACCGCATGTTACACACTTACCAGTAAGCGCTAGTCTATTGTTTTTAGTTGTAATGGTTGTCTGATCGGTTGTATCAGTACGCTGTTTACATTTAACACAATATAGATCCATAATTTATATATAGAGTTATGAATATAATTGACTTTTCAGCGACTAAAAGAAAAGAACCGGTAAAACACCACGCAGCGCTTCCGAATTCTGTCCGTACCATTATAATCGGACCATCTGGATGGGGTAAAACACAATTGCTGCTTAATTTGATAATGCGATTTATGAAGTGGGATAAATTATATTTATTTGCCCCATCTGTAGATGATCAACGGTGCTATGAAGTGCTAAAAGATTATAATGAAAATGCATCAGAAATTAAAGGTGAAAATGTAATTGACTTTATTACTGATATTAATGATGCACCATATGTAGAAGATCTCGATGGAGACATAAACAATCTTGTAGTGTACGATGATGTAATGTTAGATAATCAAAAGAACCCTGCTAGAATATTTTCCCGAGGTAGGCATAAAAACACTGACGTGATATATGTCACTCAACGATATACTCAAATTCCAAAAGTGATTCGCGATAACTATCAGTCTGTCCCATATGGATTTATAACAATAAATTTACACGACCCTCGGTCACGATATCGTATTGGACTTGATCAAATATTTGGTTAAATAATTTGTATTAATCAGCAGCAGGGGGGTGAGATGACAACATATTTGCGACGTAGATGGCAGTAATTTCCAGGGTGGTTATGACAATGTATTTGCGACAAAATCGCTAAGGCTCCATTTGTAAAATGGGGTCTTTATTTTTTTTTTTTGGTTAAAATATGAGATTTCGTAGGAAGGCTTCATTTGGCATTCTGAGGCTTTAATCGATTTTGTCGCAAAAATTTGTAGGGTTCACCCCCCCCTGCTGCTCTACTCCACACTTTACATGATTTTGAACTTTTCTTGTACTCGATTTTTTAGGATCATTTTCTACGCCAAGTACAGGTTGAAGTAAACACTCAAAATCAGCGTATATGACGAAAGGAATTTTTAGTTTGTGATTATGATGGACAAACTGTAACACACCATCTTTTTTAGATGGCATTGTTATTCTTTGTACATCATTACAGTACTGCAAATGCTTTTGTAATGTTTCATTGTTTGTACAGCCATGCAAACAGCGGTAACAATAGAACTTTTTGTTCTTACTCTTATTGTACTGTTTACCAACTAGTCCGTTAAAGTTTTTAATCCAAACGTAATGATTTTTATAAAACAGTAAATTTATAGTAGATTGTGAAGCTTTTTCTGAAATATATCTCGGATATACATCCTCCTTTTTGTCTAGTCCGAAAACGTTAATTAAAACATTATTTTGCTTTTCAAATTTTGGTATTTGATTTTCTGCCACTGGAAAGTTAATATCTTTAAAATTTAATCTAGACACGTGACTGATATACTTCTCAACGAGATCAGCGTGTTTTTCTGCTGAAAATAGCGCAGAAAGAACAGCCCATTGGAAAATTTGTTATCTACGTTTTTGATGTTTATACAACATCTTTTACTCTTTATTTTTGGTGGTAGGTCTATGTATGAACTACCTCGTAATGCGTTATATTTCATCGTGTGCAACAATATTTCTTTGATCATTTCAAACTTCCAACCCGAACCTAATACGGTGAATTCCTCTATTTTTTTCCCGATTTCTTGGTGTATTTCATCAGATAGTGATAAAAGATCAGTCCCAAGCAAAACACGTCTTGATTTTGCGTTCATATAAGGATCTATAAATATCTTTTCTGTTAATTCTTCCGTTATAACTAGCTTTGAAAATATAACATGATATTGCACTAATAATCTGATACTTTTGTGTTTTTCGAGCTCACGTTTTACAGTTCTCTGTAGTAGGTGGTAAAGATTTGTTGCAGTAAAATTTACTAAAACATTTTGATTATCAAACTGATAACTATTATCAAAACCTGCAAAAGCAGTCGCTATTTTATCAGGTTCTCCCATAAGGCTTCTCTTAGCTATATCACGCAATTTTAACATTGCTATACTATAGTCTAATCTCTAATTGATAATTTACCTCACACTGCGCATGCGCTGAAAATCAATTAACGATAAAAAAATTTCACCTATAATATAATGACAGCAAATCTGACAAGCGCACGTGAGCAAGAAGCATATCATGTTCACCCAAAATATAACTTATACGCTGGAAATGCAATAGGTTCGGTTATTAACATTAAAACTGGAATACCTGTTGGCGAATTAACGTCAGCGGGTTATCAGTTTATTGTAAAAGGAGATTATACTGAGAGGATTACAATGCTTAGAAAAGATTTTATTTACACGTTCAGCGATGACAGCATTCCAGTGGGATGGCGTGTATATCACGTGAACGGTAAAGTCACTGATGACAACATTGAAAACTTATCCTTACAAAATGAGTTTCAGCCGCATCCGGTCTTTGATTTATACGAGGCTAACGATCGCGATATTATTAGAAACAGAAAAACTAAAAAAGTTCTTGGTACTATAAACCATATGGGATATATCAGGGTAACTGTTAGAGGATCATCGACAGATCAAGTTCCTTAATATGGTCATAGGTTTATTTACGAGGTGTTCAACAAATCTATCCCCAATGGTCTTGTTATTAATCACATCAATAATGTAAAGAATGACAATCGATTGGAAAATCTGGAGCTAGTGACCCAACAGGAAAATGTGAGAAAAGGACGAGGTGGTAACGGTAGTAGTTTTAGATATCCAGCAAAACCTGTTATTTCAAAAAAACCTCGAAACGAATGAGGAGATTGAATTTAAATCGATTTCAGCTGCGGCGAAATATTATAGTGTAAATCCCTCAGTCATAAAATTTGTAGCTGATGGATTAACAAAATCAGCTTTTTCAAGCGAATACGATGCTAGGATTGATTTTAAATATGATGATCAATAATATTTTGTAATTCAGTTTTAGTCAAACAATGATGAGCAAATGCTATAACATCATCATGATCAAATTTTAACGTTGTTACTGCACTTTCATTAATTTTATTTTTTCTGCTTCTGTTAGCAATATTTTATGAAAATCACCTTGCATTACAATAACGTCAACAGAATATACACTATAACCCAACAAACATTGTCTTACCGCTTCGGCTAGTTCATTGTAATTTACTATATTAACCTTTTGGTGATATTTTATCTCATCAGTCATCTTATAATAATAAGTTAGATAAAAATATATTATAACAATGGACTTAATGAAACGACTCGCTGAATTATATGAAGAAGATACTAGCGACAAAGTCGCCAGCGATAAGGACACGCATAGTATTACATTTTCCAAAGATTTCATAGACAAATCTGTTGGTTATAGTGAAGATGATATTTTGTATAACAACAAATCTGATGATGATGGTGAAATAGTCACTGTTGCTGACAGATCTAATTACAGCAGACCAACAATTGAACGATATAATGTCAAGTATCACATTACAAAAAAAAATAATGAAATTTAATTTTACCATTTCCGAACAACAACTGTTTTGGCAGCTAATCAGACCTTTCTTAAACATCAGAATTCCAGGCCGACAGAAAATATCAAATTCGATTTCATATTTGTCAAGATTTTTAATCTAATGACGATCTCTGACGATCGCAGACAAGATCTAATATCGTTATGTAAACCAGTAAAAGGTATATCTGTCAAACAAAAGTATGAGGAAATTTATAATAACATTATATCATAATTTGTTTGGTTGGAATCCAACTGTTAAATTTATCGCTATACCCACGCCATTTGACTCAACTTTTATTTCTTTTTTTCCTAATCACTTTCTCAATAACAAAAACATCCTGCTCAGTTTTCTGTAGTTCTTGTTCGTAAAAACTACCTATGATAGGTTCCCCTGCCAGATCTTTTAAAGCGTACGTTACAGGTATTGTTAAAAGTACCTTATCAACAACAAATACTTCTTCGCTCCAGTTTGGAGTAAATCCTTTTGCAAATACATTTTTTATCAAAGATATTCTAACTTTATCACCAACCTTAAATTTATGTCTGCGTTACATGTTTTCATTTGCTAATAACGGATTTTTAATAGCATTATTAGATGACATTTTGATGGTTCGATGTTTCGTGTTATTATACTCACCTACGATTTGAGAAAGTTCATCGATGTACCTGTTGGTGTTTTTAGCTGTCATATGTTTGTGTAATTTTTCGTTTAACGTGCGATTAAATCTTTCAACTACAACGCTTTTACCCTCGTTTCCTGTAACATATTTTTTATATTATTTTGTTCTAGAAACTGTTCAAACTTTTTGTTAAAAGACTGCTCCGTGATCAGTCCAGATTTTATTTGGTTTTCTTTCTGAGCTCGTTATTATTTGTTTTAGCGCATCAGTCATTGAAGTCCCTGTCTTATCTGAAACAGGTACACTGAAAGCATATTTACTAAAAAATCTATAACATTAAACAAATTTCTTGGATGGAGCACCATCAGCGCCAACGTTAAACTGAGCTAGATTGGATACATCCACCAAATCTATTGCCCAGATATCATCTACACCATTAGCGACAACTTTACGTCGTGGAAACTTTTTTTTTTAGGTCTGTGTAGTTCGACTGCAAGATCATCGTATACTTTTTTTCCCGATCGCGAGGCGATTGACGAGACTCTCCGAGTCCGAGTTTATATTTTGCTCCAATTATTCCCTAAACAAATCTTCTATCAAAACGTTCTCGTAGATTTGTTGGCTCCATATCACGTAATTCGTCTAACATTACTTTATCACAATCTGCTTTCGAGTTTTCATGATCACGATAACAGATATCATGACGCATTGCTATTGCATCCACTTGATTGTAAGGCTCTTGTCCTGGCAACGGATTGTCGTTTTCATCTAGTTGTTGATCTAGCGGATTGTAAGGTCCTATAAACCGATGACCTGGCAAAGTCCAACCGCCTTTTAGTTTGGGCAATTTTCCAATAATTTTATGTATATCTATACCTGACCCTATTATTTCTCTGTTGTTACAACATTGACAGTATGCGACAATTTTATTTTGCTAAAGACACAAATCTCTGTCAGAATCACAGTTGCATATCATTCTATATTTTTAGTCGTCGACTAAAATAATATCAGGATATCCAGATCCTAGCGAATTTTTCGCTGGCGACATCGCTGAGGATACTGTCGCTGGGGACACTTTCTTTAAAAACATTTTTCGTTTTCCACAGACTGCACAAAATTTTTTTAATATTATCCTGTTGTTTTTTGTTTTTTCTGTTGTTTCTTTAATATTTTCTGTTTTAGTTCTACACTTGAGACAGTATGTTGACATTATTATATTTTTAAGTTTAGATAAAATTAATTGCAATCTCATCATTAGCGTGAGAAGGTTGCTTGTCAAACTGTAAAATAAATTTTAAAAAATTAAGATTTCTGCTCATCTGTTGGATAAACATTATACAATAATATCCACAAGCAGATGTTCCAACAGGTTGGAGTTGATTTGATGAATAATATATCTTTTTAAATTTTTTCATATACTTTTTTATTACAACGCTTGAAGGAAGTCCAAACGAGTCAAAATAATTATTATTATAAACTGCTACCCAAAGTGTGCCGGTTCCGTCATTAAAATCTTGTATATTAATAACACACGAACTTACAACTGACGGCGATTTTATTAATGCGAGTTCGTCTTTAGAATAAACTCCGTGAAATCCAGGAACCGCTTTTAACTTATCAATGATATCAAAATTGCTCAACGGGGTGGTCGTGTTCCTGGTAATGTTAGACCACGTCCGATTCCTACAAGATTTGGCAGCAGACTTCCCGCTAGTCCCGCCAAAAGTAAAGCGATTGAAATAATTCCTCCTTGTTTTGTTTGTTTGTGTTTTGGTGTTTTCTTTTTTTTTTATTTTCTTTTTTCTGGCGATTTTGTTGGAGATTTCTTTTTCCGTTGTGGCATTATAATATATCATTTACATAAAATTTACAATTTTTTTATTTCACTTCCATGAATGATACCATTACCCTCAACAGCTTTCTTCGTTGCGCCAGAGACTGCTCCTGACATTGCTGCTAGTCCTAATGTTCCCAACACCGGCAAAACTTTAGGTATTATTGTACTAGCTAATACTGATAATGCCGGACCAAGAAAACTACCTTTGACAACAATATCGTTTGCCATCGCAGTTATTTGTGCAGCACTCAAATTTTCAAATTTAACACAAAAGTTTTTTTTACGATCATACTTCTTTACTTGATTTTTTGTTATCATTAATTTTGTTAAAACACCATCAGAAATATTAGGATTAATTTTTATTGATACTTGTTCTCGCTTTGCAATAGCAGCTACTAATTTTTTAACTTGACCATCGGTCAAATATACTTCTTTTACAATATATTTTGTCATTTTATATAACAACTATAGATTAAACTTGAACTGTCATTTTACCTCCAATAGAATCTACCGTGATAAATCTATCACTAATCACTAATGCGTATACGTACAACGGAGCTATTGGGACCGCTCCAAGTGTCCAGGTAATTTCAATATCCGCTGTGCTGTCTACAATTCGCTCGTTATGTTCACTAACATCAAAATAAAATGTAGGATCAAGTGTACGAAATTCCTCTGCTGATATCTGAGATCCATCTTCATCATCTTGATATTTTTGTATTGCGTCAAGCAGGTACATATACGGTCGAGAAATATTTTTATTAACGTCATCAGCAAAATTGCACTTAATAGCTCGATCTGGATATTGCTTTGCATTTAATCTAGCATATATTCGTCTAACATCAGCGTGGTCAAATATTGCATTATTTTGTTGTTGGTTGCCTCGTCGGGGGTGCTGTTGAAATACAATAAATATGTGTCTCGGCAGTTGTTCACTTGATGTTGTAACCCTCCACGTGTAGTCAGTAGTATTTGGAACCGATGTCTGATATATCTTATGCTGCTTAAAATAAATTCTGTTTGTAGCTTATCAATTGTGCTATTTAGTTCTGACATTTTAGTGATTGATGGTGTTATACGTGACATCCACAAAGCAAGTTTGTTTATGATAAACTGTACATCAGCACCTCCAGATCTAAACAAGCAGTCGTTTTGTTCTGCTCGATCTAAGATAAGCATATGTTTTACTCTACGGAATACTTTATCATAATCACGACAAAAGCCGAAAATCATGCTTAAAGGAAGCATCATTGTAATTTGACGTGATCCTGTAGCAAAGCCTTCATTATAGCGTGGATTTCTCACGTCAAGTGTGTTAAGAAGTAAATTTAACATCGCAGTACCGTTTGCATCTGCAGCTGGTGGTGTTATATTTAGATTATTAAAAGCTGCTATAAGAGAACCTCTTGTGGCGTTTGCATTAGCATCTGCAGCAGGTGCGACAATATCTAGAGCAGCAGCATTAGCAATGAGAAAATTTCTCACAATTACAGCATTTGCATCAGCATCAGCTCCATGTACTACAGCGCCTCTCTTTAAAAATTCAGTTGATTCAGCTATACCACGTCCAGTATCTTTAAACCACATCATGTTAGTTGCAGTTGATCTCGAGTAATCATCTGAAAACGAAATAATATTTAAAATTGTACTTGCAACTTGTAGATGACATGAAATATCTTCTATAGTTTGATTGGCCAGTTGATATCTAGCACTTTTGAATAAACTCCAGCCGTTATTTTATAAGAGCTATTTCTGCTCCAACTGCAATTACAGCAGGTGGATTGGCTACTGTCATAATCTGACCACGACCTTCTAACATAGCCTTATGTGGTAGTAGAAATACATCTTCGTCTCTGGTGTTAAAGGTTCTGATACCAGCTTTATTTGGTTCGTTAGAATTCTCATCGAGATACTCAACATACTCAAATTCTGTCACATCGTTGTCGATGTCATAAGTTTCTGTTAACTCGAGATAATTTTTAACAGACATTTTATTTTATGGATTATATAAAATTTTATTGCGGCACTGTTATTTTAGATATCAATTTTTGTATGATCTGCTCGCCCTTTGGTGATAATAATTTTTTTGTTGTTATCATAGCTCGCTGGGTTTCTTTTGTTGGAGCAATTTCTGAGATAGCTTGTTTTATTTCAGATGCAGTGGGTGAATCACCTTTTATTTTATCAGCTATTTTTTGTCCCACCGCAGTCCCAGCGGCAGATGCAGCTCCAGTTGCAAACGCTTTACCCGCGTCAATAGCAATTGGTGCAACTTTACGCGCTATACCCAGGATATTTTCAATAACTTTAGTAAAAATATTTCCAAACAATCCTCCTATTATTTTTCTTCGATAAACTTTTTTCTTTGTTTCAATATATTTGATGTTGCATAATTTTTACTTCTGCTCGCGTAGATGTAAATAATAAGTTACAACTTCATTATTAACATGTATCTGTTCTCCAGATTGGTCTGTCAACTGCATTATTATACTTGATATTTGATCTTCAACGTTTAAAGGATAATAGATAATATGTCGTGGAGTTATTTGCATGAGAGAACCTGGTGGAACTTCTGGTGAGAAACTGTAAATCGTTTGACCTTTGCTGCCTTTTGATGTATAAGAGCCAGAAGCAATAGAGCAATTTACTAATATCGTATTTACTTCTGTTATATTTACTGGCAGTTCACTATCATATGTAATAGGCTGATCAAATGCATCATAACTTATTTTAGTAAATTCTAACAGTTGTGCACTACTTCTTTCTCTTGGTTCTAGATCGATTAACATATTTTTTAAAGTTATCCTGGCTCGCAATGTGTTATAATTTGCTGCCAATTCAAAATCATTAGCCACACCGCCAGCTTTTGTTATGAGCTCTTTGATTGTCCTGTTTAGATCAGTAATATTATAAGCTCCTTGTGGAATTTTTTTTTTGTAGATATTGAAAATCTTGTAAACGTAAAAAACTGCATTTCATCGCTAATATCAGTTTTCACGTTGGGTATAGCATTCCAGCAAGTACAAGAAATAAATCCAATCTCATATTGTTTTGCATGATCTAGTTGGATAGGTGGAATATAATTTACTGAAAAATTTGCGCTATCTATCGCAGACTCACTAGAGTTTAGTAATAATGTTGTTTGCATTCCTTTTATATTATATCATTTTACAAAATTAAGTCGCCGCGATTAAGTCGCTGTGTAAAGTTTCATATTCGTCAGTTGTTAATAATTCACTCGATCTTAGATGATCAAGTATGTCAATGATTTCATTATCAAGTTCAACACTAACATTCCCAACTTCTTTTGATGATATTAATAACATTAATCTACCTATCATTTCAGTAGTTGAAGTAAATATTTTTACACCAGTTCCTGTTTTTACTTCTCTACTTTTTTCTACACGAGTTTTATCAAAAGTAAAAAATTTCCTTCTAAAACCCCACCCACCACCAAAAGGTGTTGGTCTACTTTTTTCTGCTGCTTTTTTAAAATTGATAGCGATAACACCATATCTCATTCTATCATAAAGTAGATGCATATCCTCAATCTCTGCAACCATGTTTATTTCATCTTTAGCAGTATCTCCGTCTCTTAATATTTCATCTAATCTATCGAGTAATGCTTGATATTCTGCATCAGTCCACCTGCTTATATTATCAATATCTCTTATATTTTCTTTCTCTAAAAAATCATTATACTCCTTAGGATCTATCTTATCATTTGCTCTTTTTATAAAATGAAGTCTTTGCTCTCCAGCTTCCATAAACCTTACAGTAAGATCACCAACACTTTGTTGCTCCTCTCTGATATTTTTTATGTCTCCTGATAAATTTTTTATAATATTTGTTATTCCTTGCGTTGTTAACTCTGCTAATCTTCGCTCAAGTTTCAGCGGATTGTTTATCAATCGATCTGTTTCAGCTTGTCTAGCCACAGGATCAGCTATATTTGCTGTAAGTGCCTCAATTAGTTTTCTTTTTTCTTCATCAGATCTAGTAACAAGTTTTGCAGCAGCTGCTTCCTGTTTTTCTTTAACAATTCCAACCAAACCGTTTTCCTGAAGTTGTTTAAGTTCTTCTTCTGACAGTGATTTGGTTTCAAGTTGTTTTCCAAGTAGTGCTTCAGTAACTGGCTTGAAAATTGTAGCTGTTGTTTCTGTAACAGTTACTTGCCCACGTCGTGCTTGTTGTACTTTTTGCTTAAGTAATGCCTGAGATTGAGCAAGTTTTTTTAGATCTTCTATATGTTGTCTGTATCTTGCTCGTTTGTTCATTATTATTATTATTATTATTATAAATTTTATAAAATTGAAACCCCTTACTGTAAGTAAGAGTCAATACAACAGCGAAACATTTTAGTTGGATCATTTGTAAGTTTATCAAATGAGAAAAAGTTGTATTTATCTTTTGTAGCATGACGATAAAGTTCAAAAAACTTATTTGGTGAGTCCCGTCACCGCACTGCTCGCTTGCAATATTTCTAACGTCAATATTGTCTATTCCTGGAAATAATATAAAACAACCCGTATTTCGCCTAATAAATCTGTCAACATTATAAAATCCTTGAGCGAGATAAACAGAATTACACTGTTTATTACGTGACAGTGAGAAATACGATCTTATTTTATTCATCTCCATGTTATTTAGAGGAATATCGTCAAAAACTACTATCTTATGTTCATCTGCATCAAGTTGATTAATTGGAATAAGATCTTCTGGCTGCCTAATTATAAAAAAAATCTTCACCAGCCTTAAGTTCATCACGAAGCTTGTTATTATACTCGCTTAATAACTCATACTTATCTTGCTGTGGATTGATTGTGTAAATATAAACTCTGTCATAGTTAAAATTATCACCAAGAAGCAAATTCATAAGCAAATTTGTTTTCCCCGATCCAGTTCGCCCAACAATAAGATAATGACAATCAGGAAGTTCGTTGTTATGTTTATGCTTCACCAGTCTCTCTGTATCAAAGTTTAATATCGACGATTTTGCCATTTTATATAATATTAAACTAGTGTTGATAATTTTATCTAGGATAGTAAATAATGAGTTACTATACAAAATTTGGAACACTATCTGGAGATTTATCCATGGAAGGTTATCAAGGTGACTTATCCAAATATGCAACTCTTAATCAGCTCAAAAATGAAATCAATAATTTACTAAATCTTACCAGTGTAGATCCAGATGAAGTCGTCATTTTCCAGGACAAAGAAAGACGATTAAAAACGAGTGATGTAAAACTGCCAGATATACTTCTATGAATTCCTAATGCGGTTACTGATAATATTGCATCTTTATACAATCAAGGTATGATACGAGATTCTGGTAGGTCAGTGAATGATTTTGTTAAAAAAGCAGGTGATGTATTTACTGGAACTGTTATTATGAACAAAAATAAAATTACAGATCTTGGATATCCAACTACTGATAATGATGCTACAACAAAAAAAAATATGTCGACGATCAAGAATCAAAGTACATGTCAGTCAATGGTGGTATGATGCGTGCATTTCTCAATATAAACAATAATTCCATTACTAACCTCAGAAAACCTGAGTCTGATTTTGATGCTGTAAACAAAAAATACGTCGATGATCAGGACGTTCCAATCAATAATGAAATAACAGCGCTCAAAACTGAGTTTCTTGGTCACGTGAATACGTTTTTAAGTTTTCGTAGAAACATAAACACACTTAAGAACGAATTTTTTGGAAATCCATCAAATGTTGACATTACACTCGCTAATATTAATACAAAACTCAATGATATTAACACAAAACTCAATGATAGCATTAGTAGAATTCCTAGTATTGTTGAGGAAACGAGTATGATTAAAATTCCTCACAAACAGATTAAAAATATTGTGTATACTGTTGCTTCTGGGTCTAGTAAATGAACGCAGCAAAATAAATCTATCAAATACACTGCAGAAGTTACTGGTGCGTATAGATTCACAGTGATTAGTATTGGAGATTTTAATATTTCAACCACATCTCCATTACATATTTTGGGTACGTCTTCTGGAACTGTATCCATATTAATATTAAAAGGTATTGAAGAAATATTTACACTTGAACTTACTACTATATTTGGAAATATAACCGAAGTCGGTTATCATTAGTGTTTGGAATTTGTAGCTGAATTATTAATATAAAGACCGTCGGGGATTATGTAAACAAATATTATAATGAAAAGAAGTATAGTTGATTTCAATCACATTTCAAAAGATATTCCAGTACAGGATGTGGATGCACTAAGACAATACTACAAATATTATCATAAAAAAAACTTTGGTGCGTAAAAAAATGTTACAAATACTACAACAAGATCCTTCGAGTAATATCATATCTACCCTTGTTAATGACCAGTTATGGTATAATTTCAAGTGGGGTATCATTAAATCCTTTTTTGTTAATCATATCCGGTATTGGTGTTTCACTTACAGCGGCGTGTAAAAAAGTAGAACCAAGACTTTTGATAGAAAAAGCATAGCTGCTTAACATCAATTAAAACTTACAAGAAGCTACTTGATCAGATTCGGTCTTACCTACGAGGAGTCAAATATAATATGGATGATTTATTACGTGAATTTCGTATTATTGACAGTATGTTAACAGACATTCTACCAATGAGGGTTAGCAAGTATGAAAAAAAATATCAAAAAATATGAGTAACGTATAATTTTATCTAAACTTAAGATATAATATCACTTACCTTCCTCTAATGCGTAGTTTAATTTCCGCCTTGTTAACTGAAACGTTCTAATGCACAGTTTAATTTTCATCCTGTTATCTGATTAAAAAAAACTTGTGGTAGACTGATTATAAAACCCATTTGCCGTCTTTAGAATAATCGTATTCCACGCATGCGCTGTTCTTACAAATTTGTCACCTCTGTATGACAGAGCTTACTTGGATGAATCATAGCATTCCAACACCTGTTGTTTTGTCTGGTTATAAAATACCTGTCATGTAGTAGTAGGAAACAAGGGTTTTGGTTAATATCCCTATTTTCCCTTACTACTTTACAGTCATACAGTAGTGTATTTTTCTTGGTTGCCTTGCTTATCTGTGAAAAGAATTTCGGGATTTCCTTTAACTTGACTCTGATTTGCTGGTGCAATATCAGATTAGAATCTATATTGTTTGCAGTTGGACCTGTAAGCAAATATATAAACAGTTGTTTGCATCTTGAACAAAGATCTATGTATCAACAATACATCAGACAGTAATATTGATATTGACTGAAGTATGATAAAGAAGATGATGTGAGAATTCATTTAAATTTTTAAAAGTGAAACTGGACCCAGAATACTCGGGCAAGGGGTAAGGTGGGATTTGATGCCCTCTGGCTTAGTCTCCATGCTCAAGTACACCTATGTGCTACATGAAAACATTTGAATACACAAAACCACATATGATGCCGGTACTTTACAGTATCATCATCACATAACGGAATCGTGGAATCATGCCTAGTCACTTGCATAACTGAACTATATTACAATAAAAAAAAACTTTAATAAACAATTCAGGAAATTGAACATTTTTAACTAGTATTTAATATTTGGGTGAGAGACCATCCTATGGTGAAATAGAGGCAGAAAATGTAAATTTTTGGCATAAATTGTCAGAAACATATAGAAGTTATAAACAGCAATACCTGCTTCTGCTTATTTGTTCTAAAGCAACCTCTGAGAGGTTGACTACTGCGTTATTTGTGCCCTGATCTACTAAAGCTGATTAAGTTGATGTATCATGTTACCTTTATGGATGTGGTTAGACAAAATATATCCCATATTTTTTATCTTAAGTAATAAATTCAACATAAAATAATTTCTTAATATAGGCTAATAAAAATACTGTGAAATATATTTTTTATACCATAGTAGTAGTGCTACTCATGCTACAACCACTACATGCATAATAATTATCATTATTATTATTATTATTATTATTATTATTATTATTATTATTATTATTATTATTATTATTATTATTATTATTATTATTATTTTTATTATTATTATTATTATTATTATTATTATTATTATTATTATTATTATTATTACTATTACTATTATTATTATTATTATTATTATTACTATTATTATTATTATTATTATTATTATTATTATTATTATTATTATTATTATTATTATTATTATTATTATTATTATTTATAAATTATAGATATCTTCCTAATCTAGTCTAATAAAAAACATAAATGTCTTTTATACCATTGCAGTTGAACTACTACTAATGTACTATTATTATTATTATTATTATTATTATTATTATTATTATTATTATTATTATTATTATTATTATTATTATTATTTATAAATTATAGATATCTTCCTAATCTAGTCTAATAAAAAACATAAATGTCTTTTATACCATTGCAATTGAACTACTACTAATGTATTATTATTATTATTATTATTATTATTATTATTATTATTATTATTATTATTATTATTATTATTATTATTATTATCATTATTATTATTATTATTATTATTATTATTATTATTATTATTATTATTATCATTATTATTATCGAAACATTGTGTTTTTTTTATTATCATATGTCAAGTCTCCCTTATGGCCTCTCACAACGTTCTACATTGAGAGAGAAGTGATATGTCTCCATTCTGAAAACCTAGGATGGTCTCTGTAAGAGAAAGAGAAAGTGTTTGCAAATGCAGGAAACAATTTTTATCAGCAGTCTGAAAACAGATGAATTTTATTTTTCTGTCGTTCCAGCAAAGCTATTTCATTTTAGATTCATTTAATATTTGTAAAGTATTCTTGTAGTTGCATTACACTATTTTAATTTAATGTTATAAATATTATTAATTCTCTGCATTTGTAACAAAATTGTTTATTAATGAAATTTTGATGAACGTTTCATTACTCTCTATTTGCATTTTAAGTGATTAGATCAATAAAGGTTTCATTGAGGAAAACTCAGTAATTTGTGTTATTTCATGAATCAGTTTTATTAAAGCATTAAATCGGTTCTGAATCATAAGAGTATCTCGCTCTCTCTGATAACCACACTGTTTGAATGCAAAACTATATTCAAAGTGAATACCAAGTTATAAAGGTGATATTATGTATCAAATGCTTGAAATGAAATTCAGACTAGTTTAACTTGTCAGATTGGTTTTTCATCAAATTTTTCTACAGAAAGGTAAACTCGGGTACTTGGATCCGGTACATCTCCCATTCATTGTAGGTAGTTTGGGATTAAAAAAATCCCAGTGTTGGACAGTTTTATGATTAAAACGAAGCTATTTAAAAAAAAACATACAAAAGCATGTGAAATATTGCAAAAGCTGGGGTATTATCGTTTGCCCAAACTAACCTTGTTGATTTTTTTTTGTTAGGCTATGCTGTATCAAAATTGTGACCTGGGTAGCTTTCATAGTAATGATATGGCTTCCATACCAACTATATGGAAATCATTTTCAACCATAAAATCTGAGCCAATTTTGATACTTCATAGATATATTTCTTTTCAAATGCTCAATCAAAACTGTTTTCTAAAGCAATCAAATAAAATTGAGGTATATTTCTTTTTTAAAAAATGATTAAAATTATGCTGATTATGTAGAAAATGTTTAGACAGCCTCGTTTCATTCAAGATAACATATTTTTAACCTATTTTTGGCATTTTCTAGTTCAGTCACATTCCGGCCAACTGAAAAGTAAGTGAACTAAATTTAAAATCGCCGTTTAATTGCTTGTCAGAGGATTTGAATTTTTGAGGAAAAAACGACAGAGCAAAGTTAAACTATATCAATATGAGTTTAATTTGTGGAAAATCGTCGTCATTGGCTCCAAAATTTTAGATATTCCTGAAAATTTGGCCTCGTTTTCTCCCAAGTTGGCGTCGCGGTCTGGTGTCCGAGAAACACTCAACGATGTCTTTACTTAGGCAGTAAGTCGATAATCGAAAAGTAAAAATATCAAAGTAGATGTCTTACATTGTCGGACAACATTATATAGAGCATTCATTTTGACAAGCATCTTGTTGCGAATAGGTTTCCTGCGTTCTGGCAGTTTTAGTTGCGGCCGCGAAGGTGGGGATAGTGTGTAAGAATTGCCATCGGAAACTGAGGCCTAAAGATAGCGATACTTGAAGTGGAGATAGGCGCAAGTAGCTGTTAAGTATGCCTGGATAAGGAATGAGGGACGTTTTTAAGGTCGAACACAAGTTTTCAGCATCATCGATTTGCAAGAATGTGAAAGCGGTGTACATATAGAGGTTGACCAGCGACGCGTCAAGCAAAGTGGTTATTCCACATGGGTTCGAAATTATTCCTACTGACGCCATCCAGTGGAAGCCACAAAAGGAGCAGCAGAATGCATTAAGGATTAATCAATTATAGGGAAAAGTGCCTAGTCAAGGTCGAAAACGCCATTGGGAAAGTTAAAGACCGGGCAGCTAATAGCACTTTTAAGTGGCTGCCACACGAACTAGTTGCCTGGATAAGACGTTTCGTACTCAGTGCGACACAAAATTAATCAATAAGCCAAAATGTATGATGCGTATAAAGCTGTGAAAGGCTTCAGAGTCCTTTAATAAATTGAAACAACCGGAAAAGAAGCAGCATTTGCTTTCTGAACAAGCCGCATGCCAAGAAAAAAATATTTTCAAGCAAGCAAACCCCGCACCATCATCTGCCCTCCTAAAAAAAATTATTTCTGGCCATCGCGTTGTCGATTAAACAAACCCTTGGCGGCGCCGCTAAAGCTGACCGTTTTCTGTGGCCAAGCTCAGCAAAACCTAAAACCTTAGAATAATGGATCAAAGAGATTCTTAAGCACTTAGCCAGCATGTTGAAAACTCTAAAAGGGCTTTCACCGCTTTTCTTGCCATCATAGACGACATTCTTTTCTTTGATTTAAAATTCTAGAATCCCTCTTTGCACCTAGTGGTGCTCGTTGCAGTTATGTAGGTCTTCTAATCCGCCATCAGTGGATATGTACGTCTCTAGAACTAGCGTAACGTAGCTAACCTTACGAACGCAACTCCCACCATAAAGCCACCAACGACCAGATCCGTTTTGTTGGCATCGCGGTCTGGTGTCTGTGGCTTTGCTAGTCTCAAGGGCCGAGTGTGTTTTCTGCCAGCGGTGCCATGGTAACCATCTTGTGCCTTGTTTGTTGCGGTTGCTGAGAATATCTCTTAATTTTGGTTTTTGTTACGTGTTGAAATCGATGTTAACACAGAAACTTTGCATACATGTCTGCAGTCACTATGTTTTCGTTGTACAAAAGTACGAAATGGGAGTAAATGTATTCCATAGCAAAAAAAAAAAATGTTGGAAGCATAACGGCCGGTATAAGGATAATCACCACCACTGTTGCAATTGGTTATGTTGATATCGCTCTTGGCGACGTTACTTCCACTTGCTGTTTCAAAATGGCGATGTGTAGACTTTTCCAAATGCAGCAACACATGTGCATTTTGACAAAAACAAAGCAATAATTGATTATAGTTCTTACATGGTGGAATCATCGACGAAATTGAATTTCGCCCAGTTTTCAAAAAATGGAATAATATACATGGCAGAGGATTGACAAATACGCGTAATATCCAATCCATTTTGGCGTTTTTCGCTCATGCTGACGGCGCTAATAGACCACACTCGCTAAGTGCTAGGTTTCCTAAACGTTTCTATAACCTTTTCTACCACCGTGACTGCTCTCTCGATTGCAAACGGTGACAATATGTGTGCTGCAACAAGATCTACATGTTTAATTTCGTAAGAATCCCCGTTTTATGTAAGTTTTAATATTTTTATGGGGTTTTTTAATTGACATAAAGATAAATAATATATGATATTCTGGTACAATATTTCAGCCATAACTCACGCATGTGTGTACTTCTATACAATTTTCTTCACTGTAAGATGCAAGGAGTATATGAAAGAAAGGAAAGTAATAAAGAAGACATAAACTGGAGAAGTTTCAATATAATATATCAGGAAACAGTATCATGAAAGTATTATATACTGCATCCTTGATTAATTTAACCGCACACTCTAAAAGAAGGATAATCTGACTATAAATCTTCAAAACTTGCTTGACTAACTCCGCTAAAATTAAAAGCACTTTTGAGGTCATTTACCAATTTACGGAATTCAATACCATTCCAGAAATACAAAATACAATGCTTACTTTAAATAAATTTGCGATCCCAGCTACATGAAAATGTTATATTACAAAATTATATTAAATAACACTGGACAACCAAGTTTAGAAAAGTTGCTACCTGAAAGTTTTTGGTGATTATGAAAACCCTCTTCAAAGTGAACACAAATATAGTTTCAGGATGACTTTATCACGTAAGAATTTTGAGAAACATGAAATTAAGTTTCATTGACTACAACGTGTTTAATGGCATAAAGTTTATGACACGCTGCATAAGTTTAATGCGGCTAAAAGTGTCTTGCTCCTGATTTTCGTTTGTACTCAGTGTCAGGTCCATCTCATTGCAGTATCCAACAATAATCAGCAAGAATTGATGGATTCCAGTTGCCATGATACCGTTTTACCATTGTGGCAAACTCCTGTTGAAACCTTTCACCATGTTCGTCACTATCTTCTCCAATATATGTGGGGAAGAAGTCCAAGTGTGAATGCAGGAAATGAGTCGTCAGTGACATATGACATGTTGCACTTCATGGTTACGTATGCTTTAAGAAATTTGTCAATCAGCTTAATGTAGTTTAGTGCTCTGTGGTTGCCAAGAAAATTTTCAATGACATCATTGAATGCTTTCCATGCGATTTTCTCTGGCCCCACTAACAGATCTTCGAAAAGATTGTCATTGATGATGTGTCTGATCTGTGGCCCAATGAAAATGCCTTTTTTAATTTTGGCAACAGTTATTCTTGGAAACATTGGTCTCAAATAACGAAAACCTTCACCTTCCTTGTTCATCGCTTTCACAAAAATTTTCATTAGTCTTAGTTTTATGTGAAAAGGAGGCAAAACTATCTTTGTCGGATCAACAAGTGGCCCATGTGCCATGTATTTCTGTCCTGGAACCAAATTCTTACGGAGTGGCCAGTCCTTTTTTTAATGCAATGTGACGTTTTATCACGGCTGTCCCATTCGTAAATGTAACAACATTACTTGGTATATCCGAGCTGCATTCCAAGCAGCAGAGTCTCTACCTTTAGATTTCCACAGATGTTCCAGTTGTACTTTGTGTACTGGATATGCTTCAACAACAGTTCCATATTTTCGTATGATTCTTGCATGTGTGCACCATAGCCAACAGGTATTGAAGGGTGGACATTGTCATTGTGTAACAAGACAGCCTTGAGGCTTAACACTGATGTATCAATAAAGAGACGCCATTCTTGTGGGTCATACTCGCAACCCAAAGATGTCAATATCCCTTTAATGTCAGTACAGAAAACGAGGTTGTCAGCCTGTGTAAAAAGCTTTTCTTAAAGCATTTAGGCAGTTTCGAAAGACAGAATCTTTTATCTTTTGACAGCAAACACTATCCTTGCAGTCTTGAACCCAGGAGTTATGCCTTTGCTTTTGCCAAACCAAAGTCCCACACCGGACTGTGTTATTAGATGAGGTTTGCCAGACATAAGTGGTTCAAAATCCGGATCAATGTCACTGTCCGTGCTCAGGTGGTGCATTTCAGCATCTTCATCTGTTTCGTCTAAGCTCCATTTCTCTGGTGGCTCTGGTATCGGATGACTGTCGTCATGTGGAACTGGTCTTATGGCTGAAGGCAGAATTGGGTATTCAATTGATTTCTTTTTTTTTTAGCATAAAAACCCGCAGGTGCTCGACGCGAGTTTGATGTCATAAAAACATTAATCTGAAGGGAAAAAAAGTCATACAGAGTGACAAAAACACCTCAGATTACCCCCACGACTCATTCTAACATTGGACCCTCTCTATCTATTATATAGTATCATAGAGAGGGTCCAATGTCAAAACGGGTCATAGGGGTAATCTGAGGTATTTTTGTCAATCTGTACGACTTTTCTTCCTTCAGATTATTGTTTTTTTTACATCAAGCTCGCGTCGAGTACCTGTAGAAAAACCAGAAACATTAGTCAAGCAAAAGTTACAGTCCGTCATGTGATCCTTCTGCTCTCGCCATATCATCGGGACTGCAAACGGCATTGCCTTCCGAGTACCTCTGAGCCAAACTCTAAGGGGGCAGGGGCCAGTTTTTATGTACAATTTTAATGCCGCAATCAGTGACCTAGTACAAAAATTCATTAAAAAAATCAAATACACAAGTGAGGGCAAGAATGTACATATTTTGAGATACATATATTAAAACAAAGCATACAAATAATATCCACTTGACCAGAGAAGTCAGTGGCAGTTTATAGCAGAAGAAGTTTATGCACCCCAACCCCAAATTAATACCTGGAATTTTCATGTCCGAAAGTCATTTTTGACACCATGTGGTGCTCACAGTGAAACACACGCCCTTTTCCTAGAAGATAATTGTGCAAAACAGTGTGTACTTAACAGGCTGATGCAGTTGAAAATAGTTGTCATCCAAGCCGTTTTTGAAATATTCTCCTTGCCCCTAATCTACGTGTTTACTGCTATGAGAGGCTAGCTCTTCTTCCTAGCCAACTATTGGTATTACACTATCAACATATTGCAGAGTAAATATGGAAGGTGTACATGTCTGACATCAATTTCAAGAAACAACACAAGCCCGAAACACCTAGTTCACAAATATATCCATATCTTTAATTAGTAGACAAGAATTGCTGAAAAAGTCACACCATATCCTTAAGTTAAGAAATTTGCCAAATTACGAAACTGTATCCTGCCTCCTAACATCGACATCACATCTTGCATAACAAATGTGAGAAGTCAAGGCTTTGTCTTGATCACCAATTTTACAACCAAAGTACAGTTAATATGCTTTCTTCACAAGTCCAGTCATTGTGGGTTTTTTGAGGCTTAAGAATGTACTCGCCACAAATGTAGCAAAATGTATCACAGCTGTTGCGACATTGGCGAGACATTTCTGCTGTCACAAATAATCCTAAGTCTATAACTGGCTTACTTCTAACTTAACTTACATTAGACAATGCTATGATTTGAAACAGTTGCAATAAAATACATACAAACTGATATTAACGTAATATGTAGGCTCTCATCTGCGTATGCGCGCTGTTTTTATTGCCTTTTCAGGCAGCATCTATCAAACCTAGGCATGTCCGGGCATGTTCAAACTGTAACAGTTCCACAAAAGTTACGCAGCTACACAAGGCATCGTTTAACGTGAGTGAAATATATAGACTTACAATATGACAAGAAATCGCAAACAAACTAAGATTTCAAAAAGACCTGTACGTGATAGGTTATTTTGAAGGTGATTTTCTTGATCGGCAGACATAAATCTATAAGATACACCCAAGAAAGTCCAAGAAGCAAAATCTCTGTTGCCCAGTGTAATATACAAAAATATATATTCCTAAATCAATATTTAATGAATTTAATATGCGCTTTAAATGAAATATTTTTAAATGTTTCAAAGGATAAAATAAAAATAAGATGGCTTAATGGTCAGATAATTAATCAAAAAGACAACAATTCAACAATAAAAGCGACTAAAGTATGTTATACTATCATCAATAACTTTTTAAACAATTTTTTTGACATCATGCGAAGAAAGTACAATTTGTATGAGAAATCAATAAATACACTGCTTCAATATATACATACATTACTGTTTGATAGTGGGGATACTGGCCTGGTTTATGAAACGCTAATCGTACATATTTCCTTTTCTGATCTTTGAAAATTATTTTCATTAACAAATTTAATGCGAGAGCTCAATATCTAATTTTGTTCTGATTTCAGCCTGAACTTTTCTAATAACTATATGACATATATTTAAAAGCTGAAATTCAATCTTTAACATTTTCTTCTACGCTTGTGAAAACAGTAATAACAACTAAAATAAATTGGGCATGTGTGTTTCGTTCTTTTTCTGTCATTTTTTAATATGGGCCAAATTGGCATCTTATTTAGGCCAGACCAGATGGTCTCCTTAAATACAGTAATGTACAGTAGTGAACTACAAGGTAATAGACAGTAATGGAAATGAAAATACAGTGACGTAAAATAAATTCCAGTAATGGAGCAAAAAATTACGAATGTGCAGTAAGAAGGATTAACAGTTGGCAAGTGTGTATGTATGTATGTATGTATGTATGTATGTATGTATGTATGTATGTATGTATGTATGTATGTATGTATGTATGTATGTATGTATGTATGTATGTATGTATGTATGTATCTATGTATGTATGTCATCAATCGTGTAACTCAAATGGTCACTGGTACCAAAGAGGATATCACCACCAATTTTCTCTATCTAACTGTTCTCTACTGCCCTTTGAGAACCTGCGAACCCATATCTGTGCACTTTTTAATGTTGTCCTCCCACCTCCCTTTCTGTCTGCCTCTTCTTCTGCTTCTGTGACAAGGGGTGGATTCAAACGGTAAACCCACTCCTTCTCTACGGTTCGTTGCTAGGGAATGCCCTCCCGTGATGTAATTTACCCAGTGTGGATGGATAGAAAGAATAATACAGATCTCTGAGCAAGTATATTGAATAAATAAAACAATGAGCTTGTTTTCAATGAACAAATATAAAATTTAATCAATCTAACAATAGAATTCCAAATGGAAAGAAATAAATTCCTCTTACTACATAAAAGGAAATGTATTTACAAGTACTCAATAAAAGCAAATACAAATTTCACTTTACTATTAATTGTCTGTGACATAATTAATGCAGAATTTCATCATAGCCTACGAGTCGTGACTTTGAGTCCAACGCTGAATGACATCATCACCTATCTTTATCCGGACATCGAATTTTCCGTTCCTTCCTGCACTTCCAAGCTTTGTCTAATTGTCTTTGACTTGGACCCTTGCCAGTCGAAACTTGAACAATTTGACGATAGTATCTCGAATCTAGAACTGGAATTCGGCTGTGAACTTTCTTGAGGAATTTTGCTGCATGAATTTTCTGACACATTGGCTGAGGAAGCTGTTTCCTTTAATAAATAAAAATGTCCCGCAATAGACAATAGGTTATCTTTTCTTATATATATATATATATATATATATATATATATATATATATATATATATATATATATATATATATATAAAGAATACAAATCATATGGCGAATAACAACCCTCTCAAGCGTACTGGATCCACCAAGGGATCACGTTTGTCAGGGATTAATTAAAATAGATGCAATAAACTGACGACGAACAGTACGAAACTAGTAACTAACTAGCCTAAGCGCTTTCGACTCTTAATGAGTCTTTTTCAAAGGCAAATACAAAACATAGTTACGACAAACAAATAAACACAAAAACGTTGCGTTTGTAAACCTCTACATTTCTATCTTCACATGTAGAGGTTTACAAACAATGTAAAGGTTTACAAACGCAACGTTTTTGTGTTTATTTGTTTGTCGTAACTATGTTTTGTATTTGCCTTTGAAAAAGACTCATTAAGAGTCGAAAGCGCTTAGGCTAGTTAGTTACTAGTTTCGTACTGTTCGTCGTCAGTTTATTGCATCTATATATATATATATATATATATATATATATATATATATATATATATATATATATATATATATATATATATATATATATATATATATATATAATCCCAGCTCAGATGGTACTGCCCAATTCTGTCTCACTTGCTCACTAGTTATGTTTACAAATTACATTACATATATACTGACCTTAATTCAGGTTCACGAGCTTAGTGGGATGTCATTAGCTTCCGCTTTACGACTAGCACGTATGTGTCCATATTTAGCACCACACGACTTAATGTAAAGCTATTTCATAGGTTTAGTGTTAAATTATATATGGATTAGCCCATCAATTCTAACTATTCTAAAATAGTTTATGTGATTAATTAAATTTTACAAACTAGTATATGAATATACACTCAATACATGGCATACTACACAGAGATTTGATTCATAAATCTACGAAATATTACCCATCATGTATTAGGGTGAATTCATGAAATTCCTTTGCATTCCTACGTATTGAATATTCATTTACATGTTATCTTGTCAATTCTTTCAATGAATTGATAATTAGAAAATCAAAGAATAAAATGTTGTGACTAACATTTCACTAAAACCCTAAAAAAAAAAAAAGAAATCATACATCATAATATTTGCAAATAAATCAACAAATGAAATGAAATGAATATCAAAATTTGGAAACTAAGTTTGTGTACCTTTGCCATTTATTCGTTTTCCCACGAACTTCAAATGTATAGTCTGTCTACTTTCTGAGACGACTAACTCCTTTTTCTTCAGTCACGGGGAAAACGTACTACTTACATTCTTCCCTAGGAGTCCAGTTTAACTTCTTTCAAGCAAGATTGAAGACTGAAGCAATTTTGCAAAGTAAAGCTACTACTTTCTTACAAGAGTTACGCCCTTTAATTTACAGTAGCCAATCAAAATCGACTGGTTCCTAACATTCCTTACGTAGAATATTTGATTAACGAGAATAAGCTAATCATGCCACAATTAACTTTCCTTTGAACAATCAATTATTGACATGCTTTCCCTTTTCACCAGTGCGATTTTGAAGAGTGTTACGCCAAAACCTTTGTACCATAACAGATGATCCGGTCAAATTTCATGATGCAAAAAAGTTTCCTTTGACGTTCAGAGATAAAATGAGAATAAACTGTCTCAAGCCCTTTCTACTTTATGTTAACTTTGGTACAATTCATTTAATCATTACGAGTTTCAAAATTCGACACTTCACTGCACACTCTCCTTTCTCTTGCAAGAGAGGTTTTGCCCATTCTGATAATTGTGAGATATGACCGTACCACATCGGTTTGAGCGTTTTGAGTGATCAGGAGGTCTTCGTAGAGTCCGATTGCTCATTTTATCGTCTTTTGGACCTCTTTATTGGTTACATGTTCGATGTATGAAATGCCCAAGATATTGCGGTTACGTCTCATTTCGAATGTTTGAATCCTGCTATGTAGAGTTGCTGTGAGTGTCCATGTTTCACAAGCATACAAAAAAATGGACATGACATTAGCGCGCATTTGCTTTATTTTGGAACGAAGAGCAATATTGCTGTTTTTGCATATTGTTCTCTACCTAACATGACTCATAAGCTTTCTTATAGGCCCTCAAGGAATGTGCATCTTTCTCTTCCTTGCACCATTCCTATACAATTCTTATGATATCCATGATACGACAAATGAACACAAATCAAAAGATGTTAAAACAATGAATAGAAAAATAGAAAATTGTATGTGTTTGTGTGATGGTCAAGATCCCAATTATTGATGGTTTGAAATTTGTAAATTTTAAGTTCTACTGCTCATATAGCAAAAGTGCTTATGTGACTGATCATAAGTTTGTTATACTGAACTACTAGATGGATTTTACAAAACTTTACACAATTATTCCAATTTCTAAATGAAAAATGTGCCCCTTGAACATCCAATATTACCACCATTAGTCATCTTGAAACATTTCCTCACTACCTTGTCATGGGTTTTCATTAAAATACTTTTTATGATGTCTTCCAAATGGTGCTGATCTGTCATTTAATATGTCTGCCATGACATCTAGCTTGAAAATAATCTTTCTATTTTTTGTGAATGGATGACCATTTAGACATTGTTTTATTTGAAATACTTTTCACAGACAGGTTGTACTAAATTAAATTTTGATGCCAAGTCCTTGCCTCAGATCAACAGTACTAATTTCATTGATATTACTGTGCATGATATGAAAAAGAAAATCTTTTGAAATTAAGTCTACTGATGAGATGTAATGCAGTAACTCAGTCTACAGACTTAGGACTGCTTCGTTGTAAGATTTAAAGAGGCATGTCCATTCCATGGATGGGAACATATGTTTCTGCCAATCATTCTTTTAGTTTTTAAAACTTCATCAAATTTGAAGAAGCCATCTTGTTTATTATTGGAGAGAACTCTTCACAAAATATTCATTTAAAATCCTATTCATTGAAGTCTACTATATTACACACCCCTGAATCTCATATAATTATTTTTCTAATTTAAAAAATTTTTTGGTGAAATTAAGAAAGCCTTTAAAAAAAAACAACAGAAAACCTAAAGATACTAAAAGAAGTTAATCAATATTTTAGAACCATTGTATTCCTCATTTGTTGTAATTTTGTGATATTTCTAGAAATGTATATGTCAATATATCTATTAATAAAATTTGTATTATATCTACCCATTTTCTGGTGTCATTTCAGGTACAATATTCCATATTCAAGTATAAAATGTTCAATTAATCTACTACTAATGCTTTTTTGTCAAACAGACTAAAAAAGTAACCATATTTTCTTTCTCCATTAATTCCTTTGACAAAGTCTTTTTACTTCAAAGAACTTTTTTATTTATGGTTTTCACTCCTTGTTTTTTTGTTATAAAAGTCTCATTTTATATTGTCACCCACTTTTTGTCTTGGCCCTTTATTATTTTGAGAATACATTTATTAGTCAAAATATATTTTTTTAACTGTTTTTTTTCTTTTGTAGGTCAATTATATCTGCGTGAAACAGAAAATCTAGGTGGTGTGCATTAATCAGTCTAAACAGAAATTGTTATTTTTCTAGGCTGCGTTTGTAATGCAAAATTAGTTTTCTAGACCCCCAATCTGGGGAAGGATATGAGTCTTTTCAATTTGTTTCTTATCAAGTTTTATTTGTCCTCACAAATGATTACTAACTTTGAAAACAACTAACAATTGTGTATATATATATATATATATATATATATATATATATATATATATATATATATATATATATATATATATATATATATATATATGGCAATTCTCTCTGAACAGATGGAAAGCAGCCTCCCTTAATAAACAGATATGGCAATTTTCTCTGAAAAGAGGGCAGCCTCCTCCATTCCCATCTACTGACAAAGTGCTGGGGAAGGCAATGATGATCAATGCATGCCTACAGCAAAATCATCCATGGTGTCATGGTAGGAAAAGAAGGCTTGGCTGACTCACCAGTGGTTGGTAGGTGTCTGTCCCAAGCTCTGTGGGGTTGAACATTGAGAAGAGAGAGATATAGACCCGCCTCCATCCCCATGACAGGTCCTCAAAACTCATTCTGTATAGAGTCTGAATGGAAACCTACAGAAAGCAAGGTTACTGAAATAATCCTTTTCTCTATGCCAGTGATCAGTACCCAGTAGTGACTCCTGAACAAAAACTTATTTTCACTGCATTTCGTAATTAGTGATTGGCAACTGACACTCAGTCACCCATTTGGTATATCAAAAGTGCTTGGTGCTTGGTATTCAATACCCAATACCTTGTGTCCCAGTGCCCTAAGACCGACTTATTAGACTTATTAAGACTGTCACTACAAATATTCATATCCTCGCTTTCCCGTGAGAGGAGAAAATGGATTAAAAATGGTGAAAAAGTATGAATCTAGCTTTATGCTTGCTATTGACCTAAATCTGCATCTGATTCAAGTTCTTGTCACAAATGGGCAAAATCCATGTGGATTAGTGCCAGAATATAAATGGGCAAAATCCATGTTGATTAGTGCCAGAATATAAATGTGCAAAATCCATTTGGATTAGTGCCAGAATGTAAATAATCAAAATCCTTGTGGATTAGTGCAAGAATTTAAATGGGCAAAATCCATGTGGATTAGTGCCAGAATATAAATGGGCAAAATTTATGTAGATTAGTGCCAGAATATAAATGGGCAAAATCCACGTGGATTAGTGCCAGAATACAAATGGGCAAAATCCATGTGGATTAGTGCCTTATTCCAGACAACTCTTATGAAAGCTGGTATCTTCCTGCTGAAGACATCTACTATGAATAAAGTGGATCCTCCAGAGATGAAGATGAAAGACCTTCCTGACCCAAATGGGACAGCTATATGTGTGTACACACATTGTGCAGATAAAACAGGTCCCCACACTTTCCAACACCTTCAGGCATTATTTAAAAATGAAAGGAATCTAGGAAATAAAACAATGAATTAAAACAACTGGTAGAAATTCCTTACCTTGACACACTATTAGAGGCATGAAAACAAGAGACTACTTTGCTAGCAGTGTATTCAAAACCTTGACACACTATTAGTGGCATGAAAACAAGAGACTACTTTGCTAGCAGTGTATTCAAAACCTTGACACACTATTAGTGGCATGAAAACAAGAGACTACTTTGCTAGCAGTGTATTCAAAACCTTGACACACTATTAGTGGCATGAAAACAAGAGACTACTTTGCTAGCAGTGTATTCAAAACCTTGACACACTATTAGAGGCATGAAAACAAGAGACTACTTTGCTAGCAGTGTATTCAAAACCTTGACACACTATTAGTGGCATGAAAACAAGAGACCACTTTGCTAGCAGTGTATTCAAAACCTTGACACACTATTAGTGGCATGAAAACAAGAGACTACTTTGCTAGCAGTGTATTCAAAACCTTGACACACTATTAGTGGCATGAAAACAAGAGACTACTTTGCTAGCAGTGTATTCAAAACCTTGACACACTATTAGTGGCATGAAAACAAGAGACTACTTTGCTAGCAGTGTATTCAAAACCTTGACACACTATTAGTGGCATGAAAACAAGAGACTACTTTGCTAGCAGTGTATTCAAAACCTTGACACACTATTAGTGGCATGAAAACAAGAGACTACTTTGCTAGCAGTGTATTCAAAACCTTGACACACTATTAGTGGCATGAAAACAAGAGACTACTTTGCTAGCAGTGTATTCAAAACCTTGACACACTATTAGAGGCATGAAAACAAGAGACTACTTTGCTAGCAGTGTATTCAAAACCTTGACACACTATTAGTGGCATGAAAACAAGAGACTACTTTGCTAGCAGTGTATTCAAAACCTTGACACACTATTAGTGGCATGAAAACAGAGACTAATTTGCTAGCAGTGTATTCAAAACCTTGACACACTATTAGTGGCATGAAAACAAGAGACTACTTTGCTAGCAGTGTATTCAAAACCATGACACACTATTAGTGGCATGAAAACAAGGGACTACTTTGCTAGCAGTGTATTCAAAACCTTGACACACTATTAGTGGCATGAAAACAAGAGACTACTTTGCTAGCAGTGTATTCAAAACCTTGACACACTATTAGTGGCATGAAAACAAGAGACTACTTTGCTAGCAGTGTATTCAAAACCTTGACACACTATTAGTGGCATGAAAACAAGAGACTACTTTGCTAGCAGTGTATTCAAAACCTTGACACACTATTAGTGGCACGAAAACAAGAGACTACTTTGCTAGCAGTGTATTCAAAACCTTGACACTATTAGTGGCATGAAAACAAGAGACTACTTTGCTAGCAGTGTATTCAAAACCTTGACACACTATTAGAGGCATGAAAACAAGAGACTACTTTGCTAGCAGTGTATTCAAAACCTTGACACACTATTAGTGGCATGAAAACAAGAGACTACTTTGCTAGCAGTGTATTCAAAACCTTGACACACTATTAGTGGCATGAAAACAAGAGACTACTTTGCTAGCAGTGTATTCAAAACCATGACACACTATTAGTGGCATGAAAACAAGGGACTACTTTGCTAGCAGTGTATTCAAAACCTTGACACACTATTAGTGGCATGAAAACAAGAGACTACTTTGCTAGCAGTGTATTCAAAACCTTGACACACTATTAGTGGCATGAAAACAAGAGACTACTTTGCTAGCAGTGTATTCAAAACCTTGACACACTATTAGTGGCATGAAAACAAGAGACTACTTTGCTAGCAGTGTATTCAAAACCTTGACACACTATTAGAGGCATGAAAACAAGAGACTACTTTACTAGCAGTGTATTCAAAACCTTGACACACTATTAGTGGCATGAAAACAAGAGACTACTTTACTAGCAGTGTATTCAAAACCTTGACACACTATTAGTGGCATGAAAACAAGAGACTACTCTTCTTCTTCTTTTTCTTCTTCTTCTTCTTATTGTTATTATTATTATTATTATTATTATTATTATTATTATTATTATTATTATTATTATTATTATTTTTATTATTATTTTTATTATTATTATTACTAAATTATTCTTGTTATTGAAATAAAAGTTTACATTTAATTTTAACTTTAGGGACCAGGGCTATGTGTGTATAACAATGCTGAATTCACTGAGGAGGATTGGAAAGGAATATGCATGTTGAACAGCAGTGTGAAGGAAAAGGACTCTATCAAAGTCAGCAGGTTTGGTCTTGGATTCAAGTCCGTGTTTCATATATGTAGGTATTTGCAATGATTGACATAATCCATGTGGATTAGTGCCAGAATATAAATGGGCAAAATCCATGTGGATTAGTGCCAGAATACAAATGAGCAAAATCCAAGTAGATTAGTGCCAGAATATAAATGGGCAAAATCCATGTGGATTAGTGCTAGAATACAAATGTGCAAAATCCATGTAGATTAGTGCCAGAATACAAATTCATAAAATCTATGTGGATTAATGGTACCAGAATACAAACACAGAATATACTGACAATTTATGTGTACAGCACTCATTTTTACATGTCTGACTTTCAGCTGATTGATTTTTGGTGGGTAGCAAACTCTACATATTAAAGGCTTAATTTCACCAAGAAATTTTTTTAAATTAGAAAAATAATTATACAAGATTCTGGGGTGTGCTAAACTTGAGTGCTGTTAAACATCACTCATACAATCTTTTTTAAATCAGGAACTATTAATTTGTCCTTTATCCCTCTCGAGAGGTTTCAAAGTTTAAAAAAGATCCCCTCTAACACTTTAAATCATTAGGCATTAACAGTCACATCAATAAAACCTGCTTCATTTAATATTGTGTGTTAATTCATAGTAAAGACTGGTCCATTAATCAATTCTCTTAATTACTATTAAGAATCTGCAAGACATTTGCAATGTGAAGAAATTGTATGTTCCTAGGAAATTTTTCATATACAGCTGCTAAAAATAGTATATAACAATTGTTAGGCAACTCAAACGGACATCGTAATATAAAACTTGAAGAATCTGATGGTCACATACATCTATATGTAGAAAGTTTCTTTATTCAGTTTCTTTATTCAGAATATTCTAAAATTTAAACAATGTCTGGGATTAAAGAGATTATAAAAATGACTGAACCTTAATTGATTTCTTTAATGCACCAAAGAAGAGTAATCCATATACAGGAAAGAAAGGATGCAATTAAGTGACAATTAGTTTAAGGATTATGCCAAATGCATAATGGTTGACAGCTATGCTATTTCTCCAGTAAACTAGTGCCTACTCACAGACTATAGGTGACTGTCACCTGACAATTTACCAAATGCTCCATTATTGAAACACACTTGCCACTGACTAGTTAGATAATGTAAACCTCAGTAGAAACTGTTGGGGAACTCAACCCTGATGAAAGAGATCTTGATTTAAAATCCAGGTCTACTTGAGAAAGATGATGGTTCTGCTTGTTTTGTTTCAGGCAAGAGAGAATCATTAAATTTCATATGTTGGGAAGTGCCAAGAAGCCCTTCCTCTTGGAAGTTAAAACCTTCCACCCAAGTCTCAGAATTCTCTTCCCTCCAATCACCCCACAGTCAAATGGATAACTTCCTTATTCCAGACAACTCTTATGAAAGCTGGTATCTTCCTGCTGAAGACATCTACTATGAATAAAGTGGATCCTCCAGAGATGAAGATGAAAGACCTTCCTGACCCAAATGGGACAGCTATATGTGTGTACACATATTGTGCAGATAAAACAGGTCCCCACACTTTCCAACACCTTCAGGCATTATTTAAAAATGAAAGGAATCTAGGAAATAAAACAATGAATTAAAACAACTGGTAGAAATTCCTTACCTTGACACACTATTAGAGGCATGAAAACAAGAGTCTACTTTGCTAGCAGTGTATTCAAAACCTTGACACACTATTAGTGGCATGAAAACAAGAGACTACTTTGCTAGCAAAACCCTCAAAATCAAGAAAAAGAGTAAGAAATACATGAAAATAAAACAAGGACAGGGGAGATAAATGCAAATATAACACAAAAGAGGATATTACTGACAGCAGAAATCTCCAAAAACATAATAAATGATGAAAGTATGAGGGCCCAAAGATATATGTAGGACTGCATGGACTCGATGAAAAAGTTGCATGATATTCTGTTTGTAGAAAGAAGACCAAGGTATCAGATTGGAATCATGTTGATTTTTAATTATACTTTCAATTGATACCTAGTGCACATAAAAAGTATAGCAATAACAAGCGTTAATATATTATTGCTATAATTAAATTTGGGAGTTGCTATAGTCAGTGCTAGATCATGATGGAGCAATATTTCCATGGGTCCTATATTGGATAATGGTGTAGAATAATTTAACAAATCCAGTTACCCATTACAAAGCTGCTGCTGGACATGGTGTGACCTGACTCGACTATAAGTTTTGGGTCGGGCACTGTGTATACATCAAGAAGACTGATTTTCATACCCAGTCTTAGTGGCATAGGTCAAGGCAGTGCCAGAGCTGCTAGGGGCAGTACCCAGTTGCTGTCTGGTGCCAAAGTCCATACTGGCTTATAAAGGAAAACATCATCGAAGAAAGTGATGAGTCTGTGCTGAGAGTACTTCTACTGATAGTCTAGATGGCTACTGTACTGTATTAGTACTAGCCCAAAAGGTATAACTAAGAAGATATGCACAGTTGCATCAATGTTAGTGATGTTGGGGCTGGTTGTATGTGAACCTTGCCATGACTGGGTTTGCAGAATTTCTTTTGATTGGCTGACCTTTCAGCCTCTACTGATTTGAATGGAAACTATCAATAGAGGCGGCATTGACAACAATGCTAACAGCATCTATATGTTCATCTCAGTTCTCTTTTTTTCTCAAGTTTATGATTTTTAGTCACTATTATGTTCTAGTGACAGTTTTCCATAGACTAGACTAAACACATTTTGTGTGTATGGCCTAAACTACACCCCATACAACTATATAGACAGAGTCATCTACAGCCGTGATTGCACCCCATACATTTAACCTTACTGAATGTGTTAACAAATTTAGATATAGAGTATAACGACAGACGCTGGGTAAAATCTGTGAGGATTGATGAGATGTTATGAATAATGAAAACTGTCAAAATGAATTAAAGAAATGCTTGTATGACATGTAATAAATGATTATTTACTCTGACAGAATTCATAAAAGAGTAGAGCACTAGCCTGAATTTAAAGAACTATGGAACATCAGACTGGCAATGTAGATACGCTTATTACTTGATGATTTTATATCAAATAATTACAAATATTTGTCTTGGAGAAAGATAGAGTAAGAAATACAAAAATAGCTGTAGTATACTTCTTTAAGGCAAAATCTTGTTAGGCATGAATAGAAATAGTTACTAATGACTGACAGGTGCCAACTCCTTTCTAAGCCTTGCTTGGCTTCCATTTTGTCAAGCTTACAACTTTTTTTTTAAAAATGCATTTTTGTTGCAAATAAGATATGGATATCTTTCGTAGTTTTGAAGAGCCAGATTTGTTATAAATTGTGGATGAACAACTAACCTATTATGATCAAGTAATATATTTTGAGAAGAAAATTTCTTCAAAATATTGAAGCTCTGCAGGGCCACTTTGTTGGTTTGACTTTTAGGTAGTTCTGAGTTTTTATTGTAACAGACAGAAGACCATTTTATACTGGGACTGTGCAAGAACGTTTTAAACTGAGACTGTGCAAGTAATTAGAGGAATGCCACAATCTCACGATTAATCCTCAAGCTTGGTAACAGCCAAGTGACAGTAAATCTGAGATATCTTGGCAAGATAAAATACTAGATGACTGTAACAGGAGGCTGAACTGGAACAGTAATTTCTAAATAATGAATGATCTTCTGTATATCTATTAAGTCCATTAGACGCATGAGATCAATTCTGTTAAACAAAAGTTTTATGCTTGATCTGACAAAAATTATCCAATTCTTGTGCATATGTGTTTCGGTATGTGAGAAAGCCATTTTTATACAATAGTGTGAAATAGTAAAGATTCACTTCATGAGTCAGAACATTATATACAGGAACTATGCAAGGCTTCATTCCTGTTTTATTTCTAACTCTCTGGTCGAATCATTTAACCATCTCACACTGGTGCATACAATGGATACCATATTCTTTAAAATTTGATATGAACAGTTAGAGTCAAAACAAGAGTGGACCAAATTACACTTGTGTTTGAGGCTTTTGGCGGATTTTTTCAGTTGCACTGTTTTGGCCATGGAAAAAGACAAGATCAAGTGTCCTCTACAGTACATTAACAGACAATCTCTTTTTAAATTGATATATAGGACAATTACGATTCCAATTCATCTGTACATCAGGTTTTATTTAGCTTTGGATTACTTCACACTGTTCTAAGTCCATTAAATGGCCACATG
The DNA here is from genome assembly GCA_016746295.1 of Potamilus streckersoni. Lineage (NCBI taxonomy): Eukaryota > Metazoa > Mollusca > Bivalvia > Unionida > Unionidae > Potamilus > Potamilus streckersoni. The sequence continues at coordinate 2,037,841 of JAEAOA010002330.1, read as the reverse complement.
TTCTAATTAAGTTTCCATTTTATATGGTTCATTTCAGTGTAAATTTTAAATCTGGGACCAAAATTCTTTTGCTTTTTATAGCAGAGGAATTTTAGTTCACAGATGTAAAGTTATTAAAATTTAAAAAGAAAGTGAAACAGTTTCAAGAGGATGTCTATTTACTGTATTAAGCAATTATTAGTAAAATTTCCAAGGTATCTTGTATAAAATTACTATAGGAACAAACCTCCCTGAGGCAGCCACTTGTCTTAAAAAGTTATTTTTCATATCTCTCAGACTGCAGCTTACATCTGGTTTGGCTGTAGTTACAATCAAGTACTTTCTCCACCTGGCACTTCATATATAGTTTTATATATGTACATGTTAATTGTCATTTTTATATATTGCAAACTTGCTCAGCAAAATGTAATGTTTAACTGAATGTATGAGTCATGTCAGAAAATAAATTGACGATATATTAATAAAGATATAATTCAACAATTATCAGAATGAAACCAATACTAAAACGTGGCAATAAATATATTCACTAATAATGAATACAAAGCTGATCCAAAATGTCACATACATTTACCATCTGTACTCACTGGAGTCCAACTGCAAACTGTACAAACCCAGATCTGCTGTCACATAATCTGCAGTCTGTTAGGAGTAATCCATAGAACAAACAACATACACCCTGGTCTGCATTATGCTATGGCAGATCAAGATCTTTGTTGTTTGCAATTGGGCTTGACTTACAAGTTAGTAAATACATTTAGATAATTCATGTATATTAATTAAATTAAAAAAAAATTTCTCCACATAAGAAATTTTTATCTGACATGAAGTAAAATTGCACTAGCAGAAAATTTTTTTGCATCAGAATATATTTTAATACTATGTAAAAACATTTTCATTGATAAAGCCAGAGTATCATATATATATATATATATATATATATATATATATATATATATATATATATATATATATATATATATATATATATATACACACACACACACATGCATATATATATTTATTGATTTACCAGCACTTAAGAAGAAGGATTTTTTTATGCAACAAAATTTCAGAGTTTCTGGTATATCAAGAAAAAAATCCATCAAGAGTTTTAGGAAACATAAAGACTTTGTCCAAAACATTAATGCAAATTTCCCATGGATGTGACAGTAACCCACTATAAAAAGAGTAATGAAACAATGTCACAGAATAAACTGTCTTTCCTTTATAATAATATAATAATTCATGCCAAATATGATCAGAATTTATAGAGGAGTTTAGGAAATATATATAAACTACAATTTGTAAGCAGTGTTATAACAAATTATTCATGATAATGTCAAAACCAGCAGGTTAAAAAAATGAATGCTGACTCACTTTCCATTAATGTGGGCACATTATCTCACTTCCCAAAATATGGGTTAGAAAAACTATTAAGATGCTACTGGATATGCATACCATAGATACCTGCCTATAAGTTGACTCCAACTGCAAGCTGTACAGACTCAGATCCGCTGTCAAATAATGTGTCTGCAGATCTAGGTCTATGCAGTTTAGAATAATCAGTAGAACACATAGTATAGACCTTGATTTGCTGGCACAAATCAGGGTCCATGTTATTTGCAGTTGGATCTGACTTTAATATGGTATTAAAGTTCAAGACAGATACTTTTGTATTGTATGGCTCTTATAAGAAATGAACATGCCTTGTCATTCTGCAATGAAAGTACACATCTGCTTCACATATAATTTTGAAGAAAAAGGTCTTTGTTGAAATTCTTCAAAAAAATCCATGAATGCCACTAATGACAATGCCACTCAGTCTCAAAAATGAATCAGTCAGTTGGACATTTCCAGCATTCATGCAAACACACTGCTGTAATTCTGGTTCCAAAGGCCTATTTTTCCATTGAACAATTTTTCAACATGACTTGTTGCTGTTAGCATCCTAATTAATCTCTTTTCTTGCAGGCATAATCTGTCTTTCTTTGCATTTTCTAGGTATTCACAAAATGTTTCAAATACATTCAATGTATCATTATAAACAGAAAGTCAACAATTACAAATATTAGTTATTTTTTTTCATTACTGATAGACCCAATAATCTACCACACATGTAACTGATGAAGAAATTGTTTGTTATGTAAGATATTTGAAATGAAACCATGAAACTGTGATAAAATGGTTTTTGGTTTCCAACACAGAAGATGAGGAAAACTGCTCCAATCACAATTACTCTTTATCAACAGGATCTACTGGCTAGGCAAAGAATTTATAGTACACCATTCCACCTAATATGCCAAGTTCCAAGAGAATTATCACAATCAAAATCATCTTGTTGGTCATTACCCTGAAAGAGAAAGAAATCACAGCTTATAGACAAACAACATATTATATAGACTCACATGTTAAATCAGGCCCAACTGCAAATAACATAGATCCTAATCTGCCAGCAAGTTATGTGAAAGCAGATTTGGGTCTCTGCAGTTTGCAATTGGATTCAATTTATAAGCAAGTACATATGGTAGATACAAATAGGCTAGAGTATGAGATAGTCTTATGGCATGAAAAAAATACTGTCAATGGGTAATTTATTAATAGATAAAATAAAGTCTTTAAAAGGGTATCTGCATCTTTAAACAATTTTTAAAAAAAATTACAGCCAATTAAGCCTAATGATCACTGCTCTGCATTGGATAACATGTAAGGATTATCCATAAGATTACTATATTTGAGGCTCCACTTCCTGTTTTCCAAATGGGAGGAGGTGGTAGGTAGGATGAATCCAGAATGGTGATAGAACCAACAGTTTTTTTTCTCTAACCTGCCTCTTTTTAATGAACATGGCTCAATTATGTTTCTAATTGGGTCTTTAGCCAGCTTCTGAGAATGGTTTTAATTGTAATGTGATTCTACTGTGTATCTTGTTGCTAAAGTTATCAAAAGCTTTTGGTTAATAATAAATGTCTTATTATCATATTGTCTCATAAATTTCTTCCCTCATTAGGAAAAAAAGGATAGTATGTAAACATTAAGTTTAGTGGTATTTTAGAACAAAAATGGCTGTATGGTGTATATAAATCCCATCTATGTATCACAATAATAAAAAAACATCTTTGTGTATTTACAAAAAATGAGTTACCTTGTTGCCATGGTTTTTAATATCTTTCTGCTCCTGCTTAAATTGGACTCTGTATCAACTAACTGTAATAAAACAAAACAGATTAATTTTCTTGTATTGCCATCATACTTTTGTCATGATTCAGAATGCAATTATTTTAAAATGTTGGGGAAAAAACTTTAAATTCATCTTGTACAACACTTAGTGGCATAAATCACAATTCAAACAAAATAACAAAGGTAAAAGGGTTTGAGCCTTAAGTAGTTTCATGACATGAAACAAGAGTCACTCATAGAGATTCACACTCTGCTGGGCAGTAAGAATATCCATGAATCCAAAGTAAGATCATTTGTAACTTTTGACAACTAGGCATTGAAAATATTTGATATTCTTTAGCAATACCAATAGATTAGTATCTGGATGCTAGATTGGCACAATTTTCACATAGAGCTAATGAAATATCATTAAGAATCTTGGTAAGATCATCCATTCTGGGGGAAGAGTGACAACATTTCCAAGACAGTCGTCTAGGCAGATATATTGGATGTATGACTAGCACCAGTTTTATTTAGTACCAACAATGCATCATAAGAAAGTTTATTAGTGAAAACCCTATGTTGATATGGCCATCCATTTGGGAGGAGTAGAGATCACAAATGTTGATACAACCATTCATTGAAGAGGAGTAGCAATAGTAAGATTTTCAAAATGTTCACTGCATGGTGGCTTGTATTGGTGGCCAACTGAACATTATAAGAAATCTTTAAGTGAAAATCTTATGTTGATGTGACCATCCATTCAGGAGTAGCAATAACAAGATTTTCTAGATGACAACTGTGGTGTGGTGGATATGCAGGAAGCAAAACTTTCATTTCAGACTAATTAAACCAGGTGTCAGAAACCAATGGCACATGTGCCAATAGTGGCATGCCAGATGATGGTATGAGCTGCATTTTTGTACTGTATGTATTAAAAACGACGATTAAATTAACTGGATGAATATGACTTTCCACAAAGCACTCTAAAACATAGTGGAGCTGCCACATCAGTATTAAAAGGTTGCCGAAGACTAAACAAGACAAAGGGATGAACGTGTGTGTAGAGTTTTCCGGCAATCCACCATGCAGAATAGGAGGAGTAGCGATAAATTTGTGTCAATGGACAGACAGACATGGACAACAGATAAAAGACCATTTATAAGCTATATTCCCTACTGAGCTAAGGAGACTGTCAACTGGTCACTTACAATACAAAGTAAAACTTTAGTCATTTATTGATTGTAGCCAGTGTAAATGTCATATTAGCCTAACTGTTAAATGAAAAAAAAGATTATACAAAGATTTGTTGAAAAAAGATTATACAAAGATAAAAACCTAAAAGTTGATATTTGATAATAAAGTTAACACAATCTCCATAGCACTTTTAAAACCAACTACAAATAAATGCACATTCAGCAACATAATAACACAGATGCAGACCATCAAAAATATAAACATCATTTTAAGCAAAGACATTTAAGACAAACATTTTTGCACATTAAAGTAATTACACTTAATTGTCATAAATACAATTATATGATGATCATGCTGAAAACAACATAATCAGGTTTAAGACACAATATAAAATCACATTTAAATGACTGATAGGTGTAAAGATGTTTGTTTTGCTTCAATGTGTTCTTACTGCCACTGATGCCCTTGATATATCTTTCATACTTTCTAGAAAAGGGATTTTGAGATTTTAAAAAATATTCATTGAGTATTAAATTCTAGAAATCATATTTTTTCTGAGTTCATCCATATGTCCTGATGTAAAAACATTGTCCTTGGGGTTCACTTTTACCAGAAGCTGAGATAGCTCTGTTGCTACATCAGATTTGCAATCCAAGATCATGGGTTCGAAAACTACCAAGGACAGCTACATGGGTGTGTCCTTGGGAGTGACGGACGGACACACAAACATACACACAATGTACTGGCAGATCTGAGTCTTGCAGTTTCTAAGGAGTATCCAGAAAAACAATGTTATATAGACCATGAACTGATGGCACATTATGTTCAGGTAGAATTGGGTCTACAGTTTTTGCAGTTTGACCTGACTTATAAGTTAGTCTCTATGGTTCATGACCATGTACCTAAATTAATTCTAAGCATAGATTTTTAATTATATGTGCAGGAAAGCAACTGTGTCCTGCCTGATTTAACTCATGAGATATCTAGGACAAAATGGTAAGCATCACAAATTCCACTGCAAATGAAAACAAGGATTGTGTCAGGGCTATTCCCATGAGAATGTACATCACTTTTTAGATCCATCAATCATTAAATTTTAATTGTCAAACAATCTTTAGATTGGTACTGTTTAACCATGACAATTAATTTATATTTAGAAATAATCACTACCCCTTTATCTTTTGGAATTGGTATCAATATATTTTTTTAAAAATAAGCTCTACCCCTTTATCTTTTGGAATTGGTATCAATATATATTTAGAAATAAGCTCTACCCCTTTATCTTTTGGAACTGGTATCAATATAATATTTAGAAATAAGCTCTACCCCTTTATCTTTTGGAATTGGTATCAATATATTTTTTTAAAAATAAGCTCTACCCCTTTATCTTTTGGAATTGGTATCAATATATATTTAGAAATAAGCTCTACCCCTTTATCTTTTGGACCTGGTATCAATATATATTTAGAAATAAGCTCTACCCCTTTATCTTTTAGAATTGGTATCAATATATATTTAGAAGGAAGTACCACCCATTTATCTTCTGGAATCAGAAACAATCTTTTGGTGAAATATTCTGAATAAATGTCTGAACAATAACCAGGGTTCATTCAAGAAATGAAAATGGGAGTGGGGTGATTCTCTCCACCATTTGAAGGAAAATGGGGATTTTTCAAAACAGAGACTGGACTTAAAGAAACAACCATAGTGTCTGCAAATATGATGCATGATTTTTGTGAACTTTGGAAGTTTTTCAAGCATATCTTAGATGAAATAAGTATTAATTTTGCAATCACATCCTGAACCAGACCCTGATTAAAGTCCACATCTATATTATAGTAAATCTACCACTCTCCATTATTAAAACTACATTACACAATATCTGTATTGAAAATTTTTCTTTGATTAAAACTATTTTTGCATTACTTACTCCAGATCAAAACCAGACGTTTTCATTTTGCCACATTAAATGCATCTTTTTAAGTGAAGTTAAAAATTATTACAAATGTAAACTAGTAGTTACCCGGTCTCTTGTCCTCTCCAATGTCTCTCTCTGCCGACCAAGCTCATCTATAATCTCCACCCCCACCTGGTCTGTCTCTGCTGCTATTTGCTGTGTTCTAAATAAACTTTCTGAAGCTCGACCCAATGAGGAAGTTCCCTGAATCAGTCTGGTTCTTTGTGAGGCCTCAATCCTCTCCTATAATTATATGTATTAAGAAAACAATAGTGAACATCAAATGTCATTGGTGTTCCAAACAATACTGTGCGGCATACTGCTCAAAATCTCAACACTGATGAGAATGTGGCTACTATCACCACAAAAGAGTAATATATATATATATATATATATATATATATATATATATATATATATATATATATATATATATATATATATATATATATATATATATATATATATATATATATATATATATATATATATATATATATATATATATATTGCTATCTGATATAAATGCAGGTGAGAATAAGCAGAATTACAAGTCATACTGTAATCCTTTCAGTTGGACACTTTAAAAATGTAAATTACCAATTGCTTTATTATCCTTTTATGTTCTGTGGAAAATACAAGAATTATGTTTTTACATATAATAATCATTTATTTTAAAAAATCCATAACTAAGTGCACATTTGCACCTATCTTTGGGTTTGGTTTGGTGTGGTATTTGAATACCATTTTTAGTACATGATAGGCTATACATGGCAGCCAATATAATTTGGTGGAAGAAGAATCCAGGAAGGACTACCAACCAACTGGAAACAATTGACAAGCTTCCTCACATACCCATACATGCCAACCCTTGGCGAGGAAAAAGTGTAATCCAAGTGGACGAAAGGAGTAATCTGAGCAGAAAAAGCATAATCCACATATAACATAATAAAATTCAATGCGCATATGTATAAAAATATAAATCACAAAATGTCAGCAGATTTAGCAAAGGATCTAATTTCAACTGCTGCATTCATCCTACCAAACCTTGCCAATAATACAAACATTATATAACTTTTCTAAATCTGTTTCAATAATTCCTTATCTAAAACTACAAGTACAACAAGCATAACATATGTAGTCATTCATAAATGTCGGGAATAGAAAAAATTCATAATACAATGGGGCAGTGACTGAGAAATGAATGCTGCAAACATGCTCAAAAAAATGCTCTAATTTCAATGAACTGGCATTACATGTATTACTATAACAACTTTATTTTCTGCTTAACTGTTTAAGATAATCAGGGCTGACCAAATTCCACAGCCAGATGTCCTGGATTATTCATTTTTGAAACTGGACAAGTCAATTTTACCAAAGCACTAGTCCGAGGCAAATGCTTTTTTTCCTGTTATAAAACAAGTCATGCAAGCAATAATTTTTATATTATCACTTAATCTATTTTCATCTAGCCATTCATGCCTTCCAGGCATTCAGAATGCATGAATCTAACTTCTTGTTTATTCATTCACATCCCATTATACTACAATAAATGGTCATTGATAACTGTCACGTGCTTGAGTTCTAATACATTTGACAATATATTGGATTAAGAAACCAGAATATCAGCAAATCAAAATACTTAAAACGAGATAATATATTTTGATTAATTTGCAGTGATTTAAGTGACCTTGTATTTGCTCAGCCCTGATACTTGCGAGCAGATCATGCTTTAATTCAATCCAAGGACTGAATGCAATACAATTACTAATAGGCGGAAAATTCAGAGTAGGAAAATTCATGTAGAAGTAGAGGGTTAAAATGTAAGACTGCCACTCAGTCTGAGAAAGCTATTCCTCCAAACTCTGATTCTGTGGAAGCAAAAAAACAAACAAACAAAATGTGACACAACTATATGAAAAATAAAATTTAAACCACATCAGGTTGATAATTATCCATGGCATGAATATGCCGATTATGAAGGAACCTTGTTTGGCAGATATTGCAAACAATATCCCAAACTGGCATGGATATGCATCAAAAGTACATGTCAAAGGAACTGACAAATTCAAGATTAAATCAATCATGTCTCCTGACATTTTGAAATCTGATAAAGCCTGAATATCCATGACAGTAGCCAGTATGTGTACAAAATCCCTTGCTAACACTCCACTAGGAAAGGCCATTTCAAAATTAAATGAGAATGAAATGAAAAATAAAATAAAACAAGCTCTCTTTAACACAGTCTAAACCCTAGCATAAAATGAAAACCATTTTTGATATGGAAATTTTGTCAGTGCTTGAAGAGGTGAACAGTGTTAACCTTGGTGCTTATCTTATAAACAGACTCAGGGCAAGAGACTTTTTTTCTGTCAATGGATAAAAGTCTCGAGAGAAGAATTTAGGAAAAATCTGAATTCAATTAATTTCATTTCTGTTCTTGCTGATGAAAGCATGGATGCTACCGTATTTGAGCAAGAAACTGTATATAAGAAACCTTGACAATAAAAAGTGAAAGTTATGCCTTTTGAAGAACTAAAATCTGTTTTATTTTATTTTCTATGGATTTAATTGGTAGCATCTCATTAACTCTGGGTACCAAGAAAAGAATGAAATGTTTTGACAAGTGAATGAAAAAATTTGATCAGCTCTGACAATATTTAGTCCTGAAATGTACACCTACATCCTCTCTGTCAAATCCAAAGTTATCTGCTCCACCTGCTGAAATCCCTTTCCCCTGAAAAAAATTAAATTGTAAATTTATGAGTTTAATTTCCCCTGAAAAAAATTAAATTGTAAATTTATGAGTTTAATTTATGAATCGAGTTGTTTTTATAACAAGTAAGATAAGTAATCAAGATAGTTTTAACTTTTAAACAACACAACTAATATATGATCAAAATAAGTAGAATTTTCAACCTGTGCATGCCATTGCAATCTACCCCAATACTAGAAATTTGTTTTTGTAACAATATAATCACAGTTAATGCAAGCATATTAAAATAAAACTATCTGACAAAAAGGTCAGCATTTGAAATAATTTTATCTTCTATAGTCAAAAGTCATCAGTCCACTACATTCAACAGCAACCCTTGGCATTTGTAGCTAAGCTGGAACTGTATCTACAGCTCAATGATTAGACAAGATGCAGCCGAAAAAATTGATCCAATCAGTTTTCTCTTTAAATTTATGCAAGGAAGATAACTGGGAATAATTAAAGGGGTATCCATTGATGATAGCAACTACTGTGTTAGTTTCTGATTTAAAATGTTCACATTCAAATTTTTCTTTAAAGCCAAAATAGTGGATTTATGGAACTTATTACATTGAACACTTTTCAAGTGTAAAGACCTCTCTCAGTGCCTTATTGATGTTGCTTGCTAAGGGCAGTAACTGTTGTCTGACAATGGGCAATTGCTCAAAATAGTTGGGCTAGCTACAGATGTCAAAAGTCAATATGTAATGAAGTGGATCAACAACCCTTGGCTAGGGAATATGATCCATGGAAAGTGGCCACAAATGAGTTCTCTAATAAATAATATCACATATCTATACATGATGACACCTTTTAAAAACAGCTGTGGATTAGATATTTTTACAAATTTATAAAGGATCATAAAAAAAATTAACCTGAAGAAAAAAAAGTATACCATTTTTGTCTGAATCAATAACAAGAGAAAGGTGTGATTGGTGATTCATACTTCAAAACCAATCAATTTGGTTGTTTTCTATCAAGCAATATTATCAATAAACCACATGAAGACACAAAAAATTGTTTTCCCCAAACAAAGAAATAAAGTCAAACTGACTTCAGGTTGTATTGAGAGTAATGAGAGAGCAGATCAATGTGGCCTAAATTTGCATTTTGCCCACAGTGAAGAGTAGATCAATGTGACCTAATTTTGTCCACACTGAATAGCAGCCTCAAAGTTTTATGACTGTACAAAGTTTATTGTCTGAGAACTTATGTGAATGCAATTATATCTGTTAGTCAATGAAATGCAGCGCAGTGTCTTATTTTGGATCTAATGAGCAGCCAGTAAAGGTTACAGAGTGGGATGGGGAAGTGTGCTCTGTTCTTCATACCCTAAGTAAAGATCTGATCAATACTGTTTGGAATTTTTTGAACTCTCTGTAGTAGATACTGAGATGAACTAGAGTGAGATTGCATTAAAATAGCAAGTCTTGAAAATACTAAGGAACACACAAGTTTTAGAAACATCAATCAAAAGGAAATTGTGAATGGAGCTAATACATATCAGCGCCACATGCTCTTACATGCGGATGTCATGAGAGTATGCAATCAAGAATGACACCTAGGTTTCATATAGCTTGTTGTTGTTGTTGGGCTTAACGCCATTTTTCAGCACATGATAGGCTATTTATGGCAGCCAGTATTAATGGTGGAGGAAGAAACCGGGAAATCACCGGAAAGAACCACCGACCCACGAGAAGCTACTGGCAAGCTTTCTCACATATCCACATTCGCCGAATCCTAGACTCGAACCCACGAAGACAGAGGTGAGATGGCAGTGATCCGTAACGGACAGCGCTTTAGACCACTCGGCCACTCAGGGCCCCACGTTTCATATAGCCCTAATAAATATGGGATTAGTCAGTTTGCAGTTTAGTATAATTTTAGATTTATTGAGTTATACTATTATAGGATGCCATTATTTTGTGCCAAGTTGCAAGCATCCCTGCCTATGCTTTTCATTTGGCATTGATATACCCCGTCATTTGTCTGCCACAATTTATTCACTGTAAAGATGTTTTGCTGGATAGCATACAGAGATTGAGTTCCTAAGGTTTTACTGAGAGTAAAAAGATTGCATGTTTTATACACTGAAATATGCTGAAATTTATTCATGCACAGTTGTCATCATAAGAATAGAGGCTTGCCATTGTGCCACATTGTATTGGTTTGTCAAAAGGATTGTCTAGTATTGTCACATGGTTAAATATAATGACAGCACTTGCTGAATAACTGTTATGCACTGTCAGCTTCAAAACTTAAAGCAAAATTTCTTCAAAAGTGCATTTCTGGTATATAACCATCATTAGTGAATGTTTACTTCCATCACCACTTTAACTAATGAAATTATGAGAAATAATTAAGTAACAAACAAGAAATTCCTCATAAATAATAATAATAATAATAATAATAATAATAATAATAATAATAATAATAATAATAATAATAATAATATAATTTTAGACTGGCAATGTAATACCAATTATTTATAACTGTTTGGACATTTATTAGTTATTTACAGGAAATGCAAGTAAAATAATTTGCATGTCAGCATTTTTAACTGTGTTAAGCAAATCTGTCATCAAAATTTTCTTGCAGTTATTAATAAATAGCAAATCTTCAATTTACATCTCCATTATTTTACTTTTTGAAACAGCAAATTAAACATACAGTATAGCCTTCAATAGTTTTAAAAAAGCTAATATTTGAATCCTAGTAAACTGACATGATAATTATTGTTAAATGTATTGCAATTTTTTCATGATGTACCAACTGAAATTTACTTGCTTAAAATTATGGGCCCTGATTCAGCAGGGATCAATATACCATATCTAACTGCATTTAAGTTTAGTCCATCTGCAAACTGCATAGACCTAGCTCATTATTTACTGGCATATCAGGCTCTATTTTCTCTGCAGTTGGACTTAACATATAAGCAAGTATATAAGCAAATTGGAGTGAAAACGATTCCCTGGAATGTCACACACACATATATCTTTATAATATCAACACTAACAAAAATTCCATGCCTGTTTCACCATGGCACAACCCACAAATATTACAAAGTCACCAGAGCAACTGTTATTTACTTTTGCCCATGGTAATCATTACCCATCTTTTAGATAATGCACTCATTAAGTTTCATGACTACATGCACAGTACAGAAAATTTACCTAATGCAAAACTAATATAATTACTAAAACATGCAATGGAGGCCAGGGCAACCTCCTAATGCAAAACTAATGTAATTACTAAAATGTGCAATGGAGGCCAGGGCAACCTCCTAATGCAAAACTAATGTAATTACTAAAATGTGAAATGGAGGCCAGGACAACCTCCTAATGCAAAACTAATGTAATTACTAAAATGTGCAATGGAGGCCACAACAACTTCCTAATGCTAAACTAATGTAATTACTAAAATGTGCAATCGAGGCCAGGGCAACCTCCTAATGCAAAACTAATGTATTACTAAAATATGCAATCGAGGCTAGGACAACCTCCTAATGCAAAACTAATGTAATTATTAAAATGTGCAATGGAGGCCAGGAAAACCTCCTAATGCAAAACTAATGTAATTACTAAAATGTGCAATGGAGGCCAGGACAACCTCTTAATGCAAAACTAATGTAATTACTAAAATGTGCAATGGAGGCCATGACAACTTCCTAATGCTAAACTAATGTAATTACTAAAATGTGCAATGGAGGCCAGGGCAACCTCCTAATGCAAAACTAATCTAATTACTAAAACGTGCAATGGAGGCCATGGCAACCTCCCTTTGCTGATCACTATGGGCTTTTGTCCTCAATAAGCAGTACACTCTATGATGAATACACTCATTAAGTTTCATTACTGTACATCCACAAGATCAGAGAAACTCAACTAAACACAAAATTTTAGCACTGATACTTATGCTAACAACAACAACCTTTAGAAATGTAAAACTCATGCTTATCAGAGAGACAAAATCCTTAACAGTGACAATGAAAACAACACCAATAGTGCTGTCTCTATTGAAAAAAGATCCCTTTCTCTTGCCAACTGCTAATACAGGTGGTTGCGAATGATGTTCTTCTATTCTTACCAAACTCTTTGTCACTTGTTCAAGATCCTTCCTGTAGTTCCGTAATTTTCCTAACATCTGAATCCTATAGGTCCCTGGAGCCACTTTGGCCTCAGTTTCCATTTCTTGAATCTAAAATAATAAAAAATAAAAAAATACATAAATAATAATAACAATAATAATAATAATAATAATAATAATAATAATAATAATAATAATAATAATAATAATAATAATAATAATAATAATAATAATAATAATAATAATAATAATAATAATAATAAAATAATAATAATAATAATAATAATAATAATAATAATAATAATAATAATAATAATAATAATAATAATAATAATAATAATATCTTCATACATATGATATTTTACTCTCTGCAGTCAAATCAAAATATTGTTTGATAATCTCACAATACCACTCACTGAAATTCTAAAAGAAATAATTGTTCCTGCAAAATTTTCCCTGGTAATATATTTGGATTTTCAGATTAAACTGATTCTTATGATCTCTGTAAATCAATATCAAACCTAATAACTATATTTTGCATGTGTTCATAAAAGACTTCCAGCAAGTCATGCTTAGTCAAGACAAAATACTGTCATAATCCAAAAGCCTGCAGAGTTGAAAGAACAGACAAACCTGCAGGGTGAGTTTGACTTTTGCCAATGTGTAGTACAAACTGCATATACACACCAAAATTCATGACTGCAATATAAGTGACACAGAGAAAGAGCTAAATGCAAAATCATCATGTAATAATTTAAGCATATCTGTAGATAGCAATGAAATTTTTCCCCTAAATTTCCACCATCATCTTTGAAGGACAATGGACAAAAAAGTCAGTTTAGCTTTCATTTTTAATGCATAGCTCTGAAGCAATAATGGTGGTAGGTGGATTTAGTAAAATCAAGTTAAGGCCAAGTGAACTTTACTTTAGGGAAAGAATGTGTTTAGGCAAAATGACAGACTTGTAGGCCACTATTTTTCACATGTATTACCTTCTAGCATGATCTGTTTCTGATGATTTTCTTTCTAAAGTAAATAAGGCATTTTCACCTATTCTCAATAGTTCTGCTTATTTAGAACAATTTAATTATTACTACCAGCAGTAATAATGCTGGTTTTTCCCACTAAAGACCCGACTTAATAACCTCCCTATATATGTAATTGCTAAAATATAAATCACCAAAATTTAAAATCCACTATCTTTAAAACAAAATCAGTGAATCCTGAAAATAACACACTATATGGCATATGAACTTACAATGAAGTTTGCATCTTCAACTTTTTTCTCAGCTTGTCGAATTGCATTTTTCTTCTGTTCTGTAATTTACACAAAAAAAAGAATTTGATGACATGAAAAATGAATAGGACAATATAGGTATTTCAGTACTTAAAATATAATAGTAAAATATGTGTTTCATTACTTTAAAAAATAAATAGGACAATACAGGTATTTCAGTACTTAAAAAATAAATAGGACAATATAGGTGTTTCATTACTTAAGTCACCAAAGATAGGTAAGTGATGGTTTTTAAAAAGCTGAGATCATAAATAATTAATATGACAACTATTTTGTAACTAAGAAAGACGTCAGTAACAACGCATATACCAAATCTGGAAGAATCCCAATGCCAGATACAAAACCTTTAAACACTACAGCTAATGGAATCAACCATTAAATATTAAGAAACTTAATAACGTAGTGGAACCAACAATAAATCAGATCCAAATTACATCTATTTTGTGTATTATTTCTTAGCAGTCACTTATGACTAGATGATGATGATTAATAATGATGATGATGATAATGATTGGATGCAAAAATAATTACTGCTTTTTGTCTTTATTGATGGAAATCTTTAATGTCATGTTTTATTATTTTTTTGCATCTTCTTTGTATTGTATTCAGGGGCCTGAGCACATGCATAAATGTGCAAGAATGTTAGATCTTAGCACAGATTTTGTAACATTTAATTCTATATTCTGATTGGTTTAACTCTTCACAAATGCAATTCAATTTTGAGTCATCCAGTCATATTGAAGATTACTTGGATAAAAAAAATCCAAGTTAATTACAACAGGTATGATGAACCCATTTGTTTTCCTTTTATTATGACACACAGAGTTCAATCAGAGGTATGATTTGATTTTAAAATTTGACAAACATGAAAGATATCTGAAAATTAATGGCAGGCAAACATGATGGCTATGTTGTCATGATCTGTTTCTTTCTAAAGTAAATAAGGCATTTTCACCCATTCTCAATAGTTCTGTTTATTTAGAACAAAGTAATTATTACTACCAGTAGTAATAATGCTGGTTTTTACCAGAAACAGATCATGCAAGCTGGGTTCATGTTCAAAGTTATGTTGTCAACCAAAATTTCTTACATATGTTGCAAAGCATAGATTGATTTGGTTTTGGGAATGTAATGCCATTTTTCAGTACAAGACATCACAAGAAAAACTATAGGAAGAACCAATGACTGATTGAAAGCTACTGGCAAGCTTTCTCACATATTCATGTTGGCCAAGCTGAAACTTTAAACCATGTGGAAAGAGGTGAGATCTCAGTGGTCTGGAAAGACTGCACCTTAGACCAATCTACCACCTGGGATCCCCTGCAAAGCAATGGAACATATCATATACTATGTCATTTAACACCTTAGACCACTGCCACCTGGGATCCCTGCAAAGCAATGAAACTTACCATATACCATTGACTTTAACACCACATAAAGACAACAACAACCAGCCTGGATTCTGGAATGCTTTTGTAAGCAGCCAGCATGGATTTGGAAACACTGCTTACACAATTAATAAACACAAATGAAAACATTGCTTACATTATAAAAGGCTGGAAATCAAAATAAGTCATGGTCTCAACCAAATCGTGTTGAAATCCAATAATAAAGTTGCATAGCAGAATCTAAAGTCAAATAAAATGGCAAAACCATACTGTAACTCCAATAAATGATATGGAACTCATTCATGGTCTTATTGGCAGTCAGGGGCATCTGATGATGTCATAGATGACTGGATATCTATCTTATTTAAAGCCATGCCAGTAAGTGTGTATGTGTTTGTGATTTGGATTTTTAACATAGCTTTAAAAAAATTTCAGTCACATCACTACACTGTCTAAAGTATGGCAATTTATAGTCATGTCTAGAACTGAAGCATCATGCTGCAGACATGTAGCATTATATTCCACCGTGTCACATTATCCTGACACTAGGCCGATCAGTCTGAACACTAACCTCTAAATGCTGAATGCCTAGTGAGCCAGCTATTAGCACCATTTTGGTATGTTATTCTTTGAAAGGATAAGTCTAGAGAAATATTAGTGGTATAACTCCCAAAAATGATGTCATAGGTGGATGGAAATTTTACTTATTCAAGGGGCTATGAATATAAAACTACATGCCATATTTGGTTCAAATCCAACAATATTTGGTAAAGTTTACCATGAAAAGTCAAATTAGGAAGATAGTGCCCGTAGCTCCTCTAAATGATAACAAAGAAGCCAGGAAGGCAAACATTTTTAATACATAGTTGCAAACCATATCTGGATTAGAAATAAACAAGGTTAACTGTGGTTGTATTATATGAGTTATTGCTTTAGTCATGCTTAAAAAAGGTTTAGTCTTCTGGCTAAATGTGAGATATTGTAAATTGAAAGAAATCTTGATAGATACTGGTCTAGTCAAGAATTGTTATATAATTATTATGCAACACTACAACTGGACTTGATGAGATAAATTCAAATGATACAACTGAGCTGGTACATGATCCTACCCTGCAGTACCAATAGCCTTTTGCTTGACAAGGATATGTGAGTACCTGTGAGGTGAATACAGCAGGAGAATAATTAGAATCTACATCAATATAGCCAAATAAATCAAACTGAAAAATTAAGAAAAAGAGAAACAATCACAACACAAGCTCTGTAATATACACAATAAATATGCTTAAAATTAGCAAACCTTTGAAAAATGGCCACTATGTACATGGCTCATCCTATTATTTAAAATTTTGACCAACAAATTGCCATCTATCCCACATAAATTTTTATACACAGGTACTGCAGAACTACACATAAACTCATGCCTAGCTCTCAGACCATTGAAACAATATTCATAGAAATACTTCTCTTTCTTAAAATAATAGCCCCACAGTCTGCCAGCAACAGTAGTTTTTGCAGTCTCTGCTGTTACTTTTGCAATATGTGGTTTACCACATTTTTTATCTTCGAAAACTGAAGAATTTTGAAATTCAAAAGCAAAAATAATAATACTATTACTGTATATAGTTTAAAATGTACTGCATAATTTGTTTCAAAATCACTCTTACTCACTGCCCTCCAAGCACATTTGAGGGTTAATTTAGTGACTGCAAAACAAAACTTTGAAGGGTGATGTGTGTCTATATAGCAATCACATACCCTTCCAATTGTTTGTACCTCCAGCCAATTTTAGAAACAAAATGCAACAAGGATAAAAAATGTACAAAACTTTTTTTATTTCATTCACTGATTTAAAATTTTAATCTGATTGTCTTCAATGGATCCCCTAACACTGTCAAATTATTTATGTTTTGATGCCAATGGAAACTCCAAAAGTAAACAATCAAACTGATTTGCTCACTATCCATTTCTTATAATTAGAAGGGTCTATTATTTACGGAATAATTGAGATTTTCAAAAGGCGGTGAATTATGACTAAATCACATCTGTTGCTTGAAAACAAAGACTGGCCAAAGCAAATATGGCGACAATGTTGGTAAAGAAACTCCCTTTTGATTCAGAACAACAAGTTGACAATAATCAGATTAGAACTTATAACTCAATGAATTAAATGACTACGTTCATTGCATTCTTTTAATATCCTTGATGCTTTCTGTTTAAAGATTGGTATGAGGTTACAACCAACGGTGTGATGTGAGAATATTACAGCTCCCGTTCTGCTACTTCCCTGCTTTGGAAAAACTAGCCACGATGTCGTAGCCTCAACTTGTTTTTTTTGTGGCTGACTAAGGTACTAATATTAGTACTATGGAAATACATGTATATTATGTCCTCGTCTACATGAGGATAAGATTCTATTTTATAACAGTGATACGCATGCTGAACTAATGCTGAAGGTATATTTACTTCACTAAAAGTTATTAGTGAGGTATATGGAATGAAAAGGGATTCTTTATATCATGCAAATCGCCAAGAAATAATAAGTAAAGGAGGAAAAAAAATCGCGTGATACCTTCTCTATCTACTCGTATATTTAAAAATGATGAAAATGAACTGGCAATGAAAGAGAAAGAGAGAGAGAGAAAGAGATAGAGATTTACCTCCAGTTAAACTAGATAACTGTGAAATATTCAATTTGAGATTATCTATAAGAGAAGCTAATTCATCTTCCATCGACTCGAATTTTTCAGAAGACATCATGACAGCTACTGATCATGTGATATGCGAAGTGGAAACAACTCTTTCTTCATTACCTGCCATAGGAAGCTACTCTTCTGTACTTCAAGGTATAAATTGTTCATGGAGCGCGAATGAGCGTCATTGACAGCAGACTTGGTAACTTGTTGCATTTATATTTTTAAATTGCAAAAGATAGACAATTTTGCGATCAAGTATTCGTTGATTATATACACATATTTAGCGCACTAATATCTGGTGAAATTTCTTGTTGATAATTAATCTGACCTGCAAAGGTCAATCATTTCTGTAGAGAAGGCACTGGGGGGGGGAGAGGCAGTTTTCGGGGTATTATTTCAGAAAGCATTCAAAGTGCATCAGAGAATGTTTATGTCAGTGTGCTTTCCAATCATATATAAAAGTCACTCTTGAAGGCCGTATTTACTGATTTAAACAAACTTCGATATTGGTATAACACTGAACTTCTTTTGCAATTATAACGAACTTTTGGTCATACAATCAAGATTAGTCTATATTGTTGTTTGAAAGAATTTTAACATCAGATCGGAAACAAAATCAATATAAACCCCCCAAAAATGAATTTCTGATTATATTTTGAGAGGAAAATTTCATCTTTAGTATCACTTTGAGTGTTGAGCAGATAAAAGTCTAATACACTAGATGTCACCATTTGTTATATTAATTGTGTTGCCAGGTTCTTGGGAGTTAACCATTTGATTTATTGTCCAAAGAGTATCTCCAGCAAACAGTGGAATCATTTTCTGATGTACAGAGAAGAGAATAAATGAAAAAAGCCCTAAACAGACTACAGTTTTATTAATATATCTAGCTTGGTATTAACATGAAGCAAAGACGGGGAAAAATTCTAGAGTAATTCTATTTTAACATCAAGCCATTGACATTAACCAAAACTATATCTTACAAATGTGTTCTACAGTTCTAAGATTTTCCAGAATACATATTTTTTCTGCTAAAATCTATAATTCATCCTCTAAAATGATATAATCTGGAAAAAAAACTCAGTAAGCATATTCATGACATGATGATACCAGTCTCATTTTAAACTGTGACAGCTGCTCCAGTGGCTTAGTGCATAGAGCAACCCCATTGGATGTGCAATGTCACAGGTTCAAACCCCAGTTCTAGACATCACTATAAATTATCACACTGTAGATGAGTTAAGCACTAAATGGGCAAGTATTTTTTCATAGTTCAACAGCTAAACTGATCAAAAAAAAGCTTTTTCTAACCTACATGAAATGAATAGGAAGTTATTTAGAAAACAACTGGATATGTACAATTACTGAATGTATAATAGTTTTAATTTAAATTATATATATATATATATATATATATATATATATATATATATATATATATATATATATATATATATATATATATATATACACCTTTAGTTTTGTATGCATTAAAATTGAAACAAAGTAGAAGAGTATTATCAAGAACCCCAGGATGTGAAGCACCTTCTTAGCCAAACCAAATACATTTCCTCATGATGTTTTCAAATGAAGGTACACTATATATTCATTCATCAGTCAAGTCCAATTGCAACTGCACAGACCCAAATCTGCTATCACATATTGTGCTAGCAGATCTAGGTCTGTTCAGTTGTTTTTTGGGGGGTAATTAGTAGAACAAGCAATATTGACCCTGATCTGCCAGTGCATTATATAACCCTGATCTGCCAGTGCATTATATAATGGCAGAGCTGGGTCTATGTTGTTTGCAGTTGCACTTGATTTGTAAGTGTATATATGTGGTAATATATCATCAAATTATATACAAAGGGCCATATATCTGAACTAGATAGTAGTCCCCAAGCATTTTGGATACAGTGCATGTCTACTTTAATGCTGACATATTTATTTTATTAAACAAGCATGACTTGAAACATGTATTGAAATTATACAAGTTGCATCCAACAATTGAATAATTGCACATATTTTATTTTTGTTTTCATACATTTGCAATCAATGGATTTTGTTTTAAATTCTAGTGATGCCTGTACCATGTAGGACCAACATGTAGCAAACTATTAAGATTAACAGGAAGATGTATTAGAATGGACTTTACTGAATATTTACCAGAAGAGATTATAGACAGAATTCTCTGCTACCTCAAGGCATCGGAGCTCAGCACATTCTCTTGCTGCTGTGTGACATGGAGGGAAATATCTAACAAAGATAACCTTTGGTAAGGTCCTACTTTGACAGCTACTGAAGAAACACATTGTAATCATACATGATTAACTGCTGATGTCCACAAAATTCCATTTTGTAAAATAGCTTCATTTGCCTTGTTAAATATTATTTTATGGTATCTTCAAACAAAGTAAAGTTATAAAGGTAGAAGTTTCTAGCTGCTTTCAAAACTATTGCACTATTTCTAATTTTAAATTTTTTACATTTTGCTGTGCAATTGATTTTGATTTTGATTTTTGTGTTAGTGAAATTTATGAAACTTGTTTCACAGTTTAAAAGTATTTGCTTACAAAGGCTCACAATAACTAAATCATTTTTCTTCAGTTCATAAATTTCTTACACATCTAATGCAACTGTAAGATCTGCTATTTGCATGGGTCACAAAATTTGTTCAGATTTCTTGTTAGGCTTTTTAAATTAGTTTAATCAGTCTACATTAGTCGACATTTGTCAAATCAATATTTATGCATAGTTTAAATTAACATGGTCATTGCATCTTGATATCATTGATGTGATGTCACTTTCTACCTTTGTGTAGCATAGTGCTGAGAACTCTATGAGAGATTGGATCTAAAATGATGTAGCTGTTATTCTATGTCTTATTAAAAATGAAAAATAAAACTTTTACAATATTCAAATAATTGCAGTAACAGTCCTTAAAATTCAGAAACATGATAAAGTCAATTAGCAATATGCAAGACCTTTAAATTTTTTTAACAATTTTTGACCTGCCATAAATTAGACACAAGACCTTTCTATTGCAGAACTTTAGTGAAATCTAAAAAACTGTCATAAGAAAATATTAACTCTCCAATGTACATTATTCATTATGTATTTTATAAGGGGAACTTGTTTTCTTCAATCCATGACAATTTTATGGATTTATAAAGATTCATTCCTGTATTATGTATTTGTCAGTTATTGACAGAGTGATTTTCCTATAGATTTCAGTGTAAAAAAAATCTTATACATTGGATGCATATTCTTCTAAGATCAGTAAGAGACAATTCACACCAACCCATACATTTTGAGTAGTTATGGATTTAGACCTTTACCCATGTATTTTAAACATAATTATATGACTCCAACATTTGACAAGATGTCATCTTTAATTTTGATTTACAGATTATAATATTCATTTTATTAGCTTACATATTGAAAATGTGTTTGTCATGTATAAAAAAGGAATTTATCTATAATTTTGTCAATCCAGATAATTTATAGAACAACTCTTTAATCAGACCGAGTAAAAAGTCAGGAAATAATTGACATCCTGATAATGTATGATTTGATGTGGGGAATTGTAGCTTGCATGATGTATATAGCTTGTAAAGTTTTAGGTGAAATAAACTTTTAAAAAAGTAACAAATTCATTTTTCAGAAAAGGCAGGCAAACATAATTACAGGTACAGTTTGTAACAGAATTGACACCAAGTGGTTTTCTTTTCTTGGATTAAATGAACAACACAAACAAAATGTTATGGATGATGGAAATTTATAAAATGAATTACCTAAGAATATAAATGTATATAGTGCAGATGCACTGAATCTCTCCCTCTCCTATCATATGATTAAACACTCTACACACATTCAAAAAATATAAAAAAATACAAAAATGATTCATATTCCTCTAGCATGAAAAATTGAGGTTCAAATAACTCAAATAAGCCCAACAACAACAATGTTGTACTCAAAGTGTCTTTGATAGGTATTGAAATTCTCAGGCATCAAAAAGTATGATGAAGTTATTTCATAGGAGACCACATGTCTTTAAAGACCGCAATTTTTGTTTTGCCTCTGTAAACATATGCAGACTTCAGCACAAAATTGCCACATTGTGAAAGCAATATATGATCAGAAAAGTGACATTTTGACACTGCATAATTTACAGTTTTTGTTACTTTAAACTGTAATGCCTCTGATGTCACCAACATTACTAATCAATATTAAAAGTTCTGTGTTATGGAAGCTAACTTGCGAAACATTCGAGTATCAAACAAATGAAGAAATATCATTACTTTTGCCTGGAAATATCTTATTGAATAAATATCTCAGAAAACTGTTTGATATCTAACTGGAACAAAGGTTCCTTGTATCAGAATTAATGATGACACCTATACTGTGTACACCAATAATGTTACAACCATTATCATGCATTTCGATTTTTGCCACTGAATAAAAATAATAATAATAATAATAATAATAATAATAATAATAATAATAATAATAATAATAATAATAATAATAAATAGAAGAAGAAGAATATTAATAATAGACTTTTATTCCTTGGACTGTTAAGTCGAAGGTTCATCTCACACAGGGTCTGGATGCATTAAAATATGCAATGCTTATATTGTTTGCAATAAAATATATGAACCACACAAAATAAGTATTTTAGCAGACTGGAGGTAATAAAATATAGCATGTTTGTAAAAATTATTGCATTCTACTTTGGAATAAAAATAACATTTGTCATTTTCTGTTTAAAAGCAGTGAGGGTTGTATGAGGTTTATTATCATTAGATCAGATATTCATTATTAAAACATTGTTATATTTAAAACTCCTTTGAAACATTTCAGTTTTGTGTTTTGAGATACTTAGTTGGTCTTTTACTAGGCAAAAAATATATGATTAAAGTAGAATTTACAAGGGAATAGGGAAAAGTATTCAGATAATCTGGTGCCAGATTTTTTTAACCATGTCCCTGAGAACCAATTCATTGTACTGTAATTTACTCTACCATTCAAGCTTTTCAAAGCAAGTTTTACTTGGTGCTGAATTAAATTCATCCTGAATAGTTATAGTCACATTCTTTTGTTACTGGGAGATCAAAGTCAACACTGATCACATGAAATTATATATATAGAGCAAAAGGCATAAACCCTGATCTGCCAAGCACATTATGTGACAACGTATCTGATTCATTACCTCAATCAGATTCTCCAAAGAAGTGTTAGAGTTATATCCCTTTCTTTATGTTAGACATTATTTGAGAAACATTAATATCAATGGGGCATTTATTTAATTGCATATTCAAATTAAAATAGGCAAGAATATTGTTCCTTATTACACTAAACTTAAACTTTTACAAAATATTTCAGCTTATATTATTAGTTTGTATTTGCTAAAATCACATCTAAATGTTGATCATTTTTGTTTCTGTGTTGACCTCTAATCTATTGCAAAGGTATATAATTTGAGAGAATATATAGATTTGTCTAATGATGTTCACTGTTGGGTATATCTTATGCACAAGGATATATAGTATATTCTAATTCGACTTGCAGGTTACACCATTGTATGAAGCAAGGATGGATGAGATTTGGTCTCATCATGAATATTCTTCAGACAGACCCAACACCTTCACCAAAAACAAATATATCAAAGACATCTCCTGTTTTTCATATGTATGGTAAGACTACAAATGGCTGTATCTATGGATTGAATAAGAAATATAGTAGAAGTTAATCTGACTGACTGACTAAATGATACCCTTATATGGGCATTTGGATGTTTAGATATTACAGCATACTTCTGTTATGTTGTAATTCATTGAACTAGAATATATATCAGGGATCTCAAACTCAAACCAACCTGAGAGCCACATGAAGGCATTTTTGATGGCTCAAGGATCACACCACCTTTGTTATATCTCATGACACCTTGTGATGCCAATCATTTTGCAGTCCACTGGATATGGCTTAGTGGACAGCATGTTTGAGACCCCCCAATCTATGTGACATTATTATATTATATTATATTATATTATATTATATTATATTATATTAAATTATATTATATTATATTATATTATATTATATTATATTATATTATATTATATTATATTATATTATATTATATTATATTATATTATATTATATTATATTATATTATATTATATAGTATAATATAGTATAGTATAGTTTAGTTTAGTTTAGTTTATCACATTACATTACATCACATCACCTTAGGTGGCGCTCACCAGTTATTATGTACTTTTGAGAGAGTGATGTATGTAAGGTGAAGTTGTTTGCATTTTAAACATGCACAGTGGAGAGAATGTTGGCATACCTATATACTACTTTCATGTAATGTGGATGAAATTTCTTTGGATATTGTACTTTTGGAAATTTTAAATGATCTTGGGACACTGCTAACTAAAATGACTGCTCCCTTGTGCTCCAAAAATCAACATAAATTTGTCTAAAGTACACTATTCTTGGCAGCTATTAAAATATGGAAAATTATTTTGCCAAACTAGATAATACCAGCTTCTAAAAGTGCAATGACTGAATTACCAAATACATAAAATGTAAAAAAAGTTATCAGCTCTTTTTTTTACAATTTACCTCTGAAGTTCGAGAAGTGAAAATGAGCAAGTAGAGCTAGCACGTTTTTGAAAGGTGCACATCTGGAGTAAGGCCAAGCTGTATATTCTCTAACCCATATTACACCCATCAATCATACATCAAAATAAAGGGAATTAAAGGTTCTTTGAACAACACCTAAGATATACAAAGTCTCTTTTAAATAACCAGTATAACTAGTGAGGCAACCCAGGGAAACTCTTTTTCTTTAAAATTTTAACCCTATGCTAAATATGAAACTGTAGAGCGCCACCTTAAAAACAAATATAAACATTTATGAAATTATTTTTCTTATTTTCATATTATTATGTATGATGTTCTGAGTAAAATGGTACATTAACAATGATTTTATTCATGAAAATAAGCTAGTTATGCTTATTTTTGCTCTATCATACATAATTTGATATGAGGCATGTTTGGGTGAGTAGTGACCTTCATTATGGGGAAATTAGAAGTCTTAGAATATATAAATAAAGTCAACTTAAATTGAAAAATGTTGCATTAAGTAAAAGAAATCCATAGTGAAAATGTTTTATTTCATTTATTTGCAATGAAATTAAAAAATAAATGATAACAAAGCAAATTTGCTTTCTTCCATATCAAAGAATTAGTTAATATTTACCCTTTGACCTTTGACCTTTATGAACCTCACCTGTTATATCCCTTTTATAACTGTAAAATTTATTGTTGACATCTCAGGAATAAATATGGCTAGTTTCATGTTCCTGTCTATCAGCATAACACTGGTTGCTATGTTGACAAAATGCAATGCGCATTTTTAAAATAGTTCACTTTTTATCATAAGGAGGGGGGGGCTGTACCGGTTTAAGACTCTGACTCTAATAAATGCTGTTCGGAGGGGGAAAATACATGACAATTATTACAAAGGACTGTTTTGATGCTTGCGACTTAAATATTTCAGTCGTACAATCAAAATTAAATCATACAATAATAATACCTATATTCTCTTTATGGTGGCGCTCACCAGTTATTATGTACTTTTGAGAGAGTGATGTATGTAAGGTGAAGTTGTTTGCATTTTAAACATGCACAGTGCAGAGAATGTTGGCATACCTATATACTACTTTCATGTAATGTGGATGAAATTTCTTTGGATATTGTACTTTTGGAAATTTTAAATGATCTTGGGACACTGCTAACTAAAATGACTGCTCCCTTGTGCTCCAAAAAATCAACATAAATTTGTCTAAAGTACACTATTCTTGGCAGCTATTAAAATATGGAAAATTAATTTTGCCAAACTAGATAATACCAGCTTCTAAAAGTGCAATGACTGAATTACCAAATACATAAAATTTAAAAAAAGTTATCTGCTCTTTTTTTTACAATTTACCTCTGAAGTTCGAGAAGTGAAAATGAGCAAGTAGAGCTAGCACGTTTTCGAAAGGTGCACATCTGGAGTAAGGCCAAGCTGTATATTCTCTAACCCATATTACACCCATCAATCATACATCAAAATAAAGGGAATTAAAGGTTCTTTGAACAACACCTAAGATATACAAAGTCTCTTTTAAATAACCAGTATAACTAGTGAGGCAACCCAGGGAAACTCTTTTTCTTTAAAATTTTAACCCTATGCTAAATACGAAACTGTAGATTGCCACCTTAGGTCAAATAGTTCAAAAGGTGTTTACCTTTTAAATCCCAGTGTAATCAGATCAGATGTTTATTGGTGAATTGACATCAGTTTTTTTTATCACCTGACTATCTTGCTGACCTTCATTCACAAGGATATGATTGAGTTTTGTACATGTATGCATTACCTCCTTCATATTTATCATCACCATCATGAGAAGCACATTGGTGTCAAATACAAGCCAGACTATTCACTTTCACCATATGTAGATATGTTGCAGATTAAGTCATGCATGCACACAGTAAGAACTGAAATGATCAGTATGCCATGGCATCTATTGATTTATTGTCCAGTTCACAATTATAGTTGGAAGTGAGACAGCAGTCATCAATATTTGTTTAAAGTTTAGGTTCAGTTTTTTGTATAATTCTTTTGTATATATTTGCTAAATCCAGTGATAGATGTTTATCATACTTGGCATGAATCATCATAAATCAACAACATTTCATTTTACAAAATTCTCACTCTATCCTTAATCTTGGGGTCAATGTCACATATAAAATGTGAAAAAGATTTTGTATAAAAATTCCTTTGCTTACATTATTCTTATGGGTTATGTTCATGTTTGTGATAAATCATTTTGAAACAGAGACAATTAATTCTGTGACATTATGTTCAAGGTCACAGTCATGAAACATTTACATTAAGATTTGGCTTAAGTTTCATCCTATTTTTAGGTTTCTTAAATGATAGATGGATTTTATCATACTAGGGATGAATCATTATGAAGCTAATACAGTCATACTGCAGCATGCTTGTTTAACCTTTTGACTTTTGGGGTCAAGGTCACTGTCATATACATTTTACATTAAGCTTTGTTAATGTGTTTTTAAATTGCATGTATTTCCTAAACCCTTGATGGAATTTCTTCATACTTTGGATGAATCATTATGAGGCTACAAATTTATGCTGCAACATGCTTGCTTAGTCTTTTAACCTTGGAGTCATAGTCACACATTCTAACTACAATGCTTTGATTTTGGACCTGACATGTAAAACATGGTCTTCATGTCCAAACATGCAGTTTATTAAGAAAATGCTTACAACATATGGTCTTTTGGTCCCAAATAAAACATCCCGATGTAAAAATATCAGCAAAAGTAATTTATTATTGTGTGAAAACTGGAACTCAGATAATGAAATGGTCCCAAATTCTGTGACATATTTCCTCAGTGTTAGGGTATCACATGGATAGAGAGAGAGTGAAAGAGAGAGAGAGAGAGAGAGAGAGAGAGAGAGAGAGAGAGAGAGAGAGAGAGAGAGAGAGAGAGAGAGAGAGAGAAGATGTTAATTCTCTTTTATGTTAAAGTGGCGTAGACATTGAAGATGATGGTGTGGATTTTAGTACTATACAAAGCTTGAAGTTTTGTATGGAATGCTCAAAAATATGTTTGCAGAAGCATACTGACAAAAGATTAGAAAGTATGCCAGCCAACATTGAATAACATAGGAATAGCTATAATACATTTCCTCATCTCTAAGCAGGTATGAAAGAGATCCTGGCAGAGAAATTCATACTGTGCACAAAATGTTTCAATCATTGAATGACTTGGTAAACTTACATTTATGGTAAAAAGTGTTGATCCATGCATATAGCAATTACAGAACAGAATAATTTGAAACTAATCAGTACCTACCCATATCAGGAGCCAAAACATTGCTAAATATATTTTAGATACTGAGTCCCCTTTAATCTGGCAATACTATTTGTAATTAGGGGACTGGGGTTCTATCTACAACTGACCCTTGATGATGGCTGGAGATATGCCTGTTTTGGTCAATGGAATGAAAAGGATGGATATATGTATGGATTTATGAATAGATATTGTCTGTCTGGCAAATAGCTCAAAAGATTCATAATTTAACTAAAAATAAATTGACATTTTGACCTTGATTTTGTTAATAATTTACATTTTGGCAGTTTTATTGCTTTTCTAGAACTTAACTTTTAATTGGCACTATACATTCAGGATTGTGTTGATGTGCTGTTAAACCACACACACACACACACACACACACACACAGGAGATATTTTCTTTTCTTGCATAAATACAAGAATATATTTCATTGTGTGATACAAAATTGTGTTGATGTGCTGTTAAAACACACACACACACACACACATGCACATGCATACACACACACACACACACACAGAGGAGAGATTTTCTTTTCTTGCATAAATAAAGGAATATATTTCATTGTGTGATACAAAATAATACATATTTTTAAGAGTGGTAAAACCACAGGTTAATATATATATCTATATATCTTATTTGGTACCACAAGGTTATAGCTGGTAATTATACAGGAAAAGACAATTGTTAAAAAAAGACAATTGTTATAAAAATATTGTATACCAAACTTGCTCCTAAATCAAAGTTTAGAAAATTCAACTTACTCTTCAGTACAATGCACCACTAATCCTCTTTTTGTAATTAAATTCACTTTTCTTTTGTTGGTGAATCTTATAACTGTTTGTGCATTTAGTGAGTGGTATAATTGGAATGACCAAATCTCTTGAAGTAAATTACATTTTTAACATTTTGTACTTTCTTTTATTCTAATTCACCACAAAGAAAGTTTAATTCAGCAAATGTATTACAACTGGTTTATTACTGTTGTCAAGGTAGTAAAGGGAAGTAAATTCATAGAGATTTGAACAGTGCCAAGTCAGATTTCATAAGCAAAAATTTCCTTGTCTGAAAGGTAATGGAAAATTTCCATTTATTTATTCTGACACAAATTGCTCGTTTATGTTAATGCAGGTATAACCTCTATCAGCACATACAATCAAGCATTGCATATCATGATGAGAAATCTTGTATTTTCATTTGTGAAAATATGTGAATATATTGCAGAAATTAAAAATATGAAAACTATTTCACCAATAATTTTCAATATTTCACACTAAGTATAAAATAGAAAGCAAAATATGTCAGTTAAATTTGAAACTTTCTTCAGCATGGGTGAAACTAACTGTAATGAAAAATATATTTTTCACATGTGAAAATATAGAAATGAAAAATATGAAATCATAAACAGTTTTCTATAATTTACACTGAAGTATATAATAAATATAAGATATTTGCTTCAAACGAGTAAATTCTGGATATATTTCATTGAGTGGGTGACAATATCTAAGTGTTTCACCCATGAGATGAAGTATATCCATTATTCACTCGTAGGAAGTAAATTATCTTTTTATTTTATGCATAAACATATTGACTAAAAAGTTGTACACAATAACAGATAGAGCAGCAAATTTCTTAGTGGATTCCACATGACGTCCGTAATTTACTGCTATGCTCAGACAGAAAATATAAACAATGACATAATTCTCCTTCCCAATTCAAACTATAATAGCACATCATGAAAAAAATTCATTCTTTGTTGGATTTGAACTCATTCTGTCTTTACTTGGAGGTGGCCATCTTTACCACTTGGCCAAGTAAACATCTGAGGATAACTTCAAATTTCATGGTTATCTTGATATCGATGTGGCAGTGAAATTATTTATCATAACTCTCTCTAGTAAATCATAATTTTTTTTCACAGTATTTCATAGCATTTATAAAGTATTTCATGCCCTAGCATGACACACAGACTCAGACACACAGATACAAACACACAAATATAAAAAATGACAATGGATGCAACAAGGGTTTTAAATGGTAACAGAGAATTGATATTATTGGGATGACTGACTCAGTTGAAATTGCAACAAGATCAACATGTACATGTCCATTGTGTGGAAAGAATGATTCATCTTTCCAGTGAGGTATAGTTTGTATCCAGGTGACTAGTCTTTGTGGAACTTTAAAAATTGAAACATTGTGAACTGTGTCATAAAAGTAGATCAGTTCATCGTAACTAGTACATTTTTGATCCACCATTCATACTTTGGCCTTTCCACTCCAATGTTTGATGGAGGTCACTTGATTAACATTTAATTTGTTATTGCTTTCACCCTGACACCATGATGAAAAGTTTTTAGATATATTAACTCCATGCAGAATGAATCAGTCCAATATCTTCAGATCGCTCCCATTGTCACAAGCACCAAATAAAGATTAATAAAGGTTCATGGTAATTTCATTTTTACAGACAAACCCCTGATTTTTTAAGGCAGATCCATTCTGTATTAATTAGTTCAAATCACTAAATCTTGGACACTGTACAGCTTATGACTGACTACAAATTCATGCAGAATGAATCAGTCGGATATCTTCAGATCGCTCCCATTGTCACAAGCACCAAATAAAGATTAATGAAGGTTCATGGTAATTTCATTTTTACAGACAAACCCCTGATTTTTTAAGGCAGATCCATTCTGTATTAATTAGTTCAAATCACTAAATCTTGGACACTGTACAGCTCATGACTGACTACAAATTCAGATAATCTTAATAGGTTCTTATTTGCACATATGGTTTATTTGAAGTACTGATTGACTATTAGATGTGGCTAATAATAGCCAAAGATGCTGGTATTGACAGTGAAGAACAGTAATCAATTATACAAGTAAAGAGTGAATTGCAAAGTACTTGCTTACCATATAATGGAATTTGGTTACTTTGGAGTTAGTTGATCCTTTAAAGCAATGATAAGATCAGAAGTGACCTTGTATTTGAAAACAATGCTAGAGCAATTAACATTAGCATTTCATTGATTAGGAAAATGGGTGCATGTCAAGTCATCCAGAGTCACTAAGGATTCAACATAGCATAAGGGAATGGTGTGCAAGAAATAAATCTATTCAAAATATTGTTTTTTGTTTGGGGTTTAATGCCATTTTTCAGGACATGATAAACTATACAGGGCAACAAGTATATTTTGTGGCAGGAAAACCAAAGAGTGCCCCAGTAAGAACTGCCAGCCCATAGAAAGCTATAGGAAACTTTTTCATATACTGTACATACAATGGCTGAGCCTGAGACTCAAACCCATGCAGACATAGGTGAGGGGGAAGAGATCAGTAAAGGTGAGCACTTTACACTGCTTGGACATCTGGGGCCCATCTTCACAATGTTGTAAAGCAGATTATGTAACTTACAAAACTGTCAAAATAGACAACAAAAGAAACAATGGGAGTTTATATAGTATATATATAAAACCATATATAAATGTGTGTGTGTGAAATATTGAAAATTAATAGTGAAATAGTTTTCATATTTTTTATTTCATATATTTTTATATGTGAAAAATATATCCATATATTTTCACATGTGAAAATACAAGATTTCCCATCAGGCAGAGCAACACTAGATTGTGTATGCCAATAGAAGTTATACTTGCAGAATGAAAAATAAGTATTTTGTAATAGAAACTGCAATTAACTTAAAGGTATGGAATTATTCTTTGCTAAGATATTTGATTTCCACTATTTACTTTTTTTAAGAAATTATGTTGCTTTAACAACCTTGACAACTATGTAAAATATCTGGAATGTTGCAACACTCAAATGGGTATGCTTTTGCAATTAGACAGTGGATTAGGTTCCAAACCTTCCGTTCTCTCTCTCTTTCTAATTCTAATATTTATTTATGACTAACCAAGTAATGCAGTTTGAATTGAGGTAAAGTTATTCAAAAAGGGGTGGGGGTTGTGAAGAGTGAATTTAATTTTGAAAGCTTTCATTCTGAAGTTAATTTAGTATATCATAAAAACAAATGTGTCTTTTCCTGCATAAATACCAGTGGTATTTCATTTTTTGGTACATAAAAATGACATTGTAACTCTTGGCTATATTATTTGTTAAATTATCGTTCACTTGATATAATACATGTGCCAAATTGTCATTTGCATTACAGGTCCACAAACTTGGTGAATTATCCACAAATGAAGTAATTTTTCCATGTTCAGTAATACCAAATGCCCATGACTAAATTTTTTTTGTTTAATTCTTGCTTCAACAGTTCCTGATGAAACAAGATTGTCACCAATATGCAAGTGGAAGAATGTTTTCATCCGGGTTCATCATCTAATGAAGAACTGGGAGAAAGGTCGTTACTCTTCCAATCTGATTTTGAGGGGTCACAGAGAAAAAGTTACAGCCCTTGACTGTAATGGTCAGTTACTATTCGGAATTTGACACTGTTCATTTTTCAATGCAATGAAAATTGTTGAATAATAAATTCTTGTGGTATAAAACTTTCATGAAACTTTATTCATTATAAGTCATTACCCTTGTTTTGGATTTTGTCAGTTTATGTTTTATGTCTAAAAAGCAATGAGGCATGATAATGAAAATTAAAAAGTTATTACATGTGTTGGTATTTTTTTTAAATAAGTTGACCATGCCCAGAATGATGTCAGAGTTTCCATCACAAAATCAAACTTTATTTGTTATTCAAATGCATTTAGTGTTTTTAACTCCATATCATCAATTTATGTCATTTTCAATCTCATGTAGATATTTCTAGTCTCACAAGGCCTTTAAAGTTCAATAATTTGGGATTTATCATAAGTGCTATCTATTTGTATCTATATGAATAAAACACTGAGTATGTATAATTCAGTTGAAAAAAATGCTATGCCAATTTATTTTTTAAAGAACTTTAAAATACCAGCATATGTTTTTTTTTTTTATGTGTATGTTACAATAATAATAATAATAATTTGTGAATACTTTTCACATTGTTTAATTGTTAGTAAGAAACTTTTGATTGAAAATTAAACAATAAAGTTTGGAATCGTGGTCATTATATATTGAGTATTTGCAAAAAAGAAACTTTATTTTTTTTTAATTTTCAAAACTTAACTGATTTCAGGGTTAAATTGTAAAACTTGAGAATTATTCTTTTTATCTTGCATGGCTGTCTCTCCTTCTGATAAAAATTCAAGCATTGTTAAAACTTTCACAAGAATGATAGTGTAAAACCAGAATTTGAGGATAAACTTTTAGAAAGTTAGTTAAACTGAGACTTGCTCATTATTAGCTACTTTGGTGCCTGAAATAAGTTGAAGTTGACTGTCATTGGTTTCAGGTGAGTGTATCGTGAGTGGAAGTGAGGACAAGTCTCTGCGATTTTGGGATAGCAGGAATGGCAATTGCCTACATAAGTTAGAAATCCACTCTGACACGATAACAAAAATTATTTGGAAGGTACATGAGTTTGATCTATCAATGAACACTGTCATATTCTGTTCTATTTCATTTTCTTTTCTTTAGTGTGTATCATTCTTACTGGAGATAGAATATAAATAAGCTTTGATTGAAAGATTAGTGAAATCACTACAGATAGAATCAAATATTTATAACAATTATGCAAAAGGAATCATCCAAAAAATTGCTTTGCTGCTACATGTACATATCATTTTAAGGAAATCTTGAAATCTTACATTTAGAGTGGATGTGATTGATGCAAAGAGTTATGTCCCATGGACTAATGGCTCAAATTATCATTCCCACATCATCATTCCATGAGACCATTGCTATACAAGGATCTGGTAACATGCACCATTGATCTCTTTTACTGATGGAAAGCACTTGAGTCAAACTTGGAAGAAGTA
Organism: Potamilus streckersoni; assembly: GCA_016746295.1. NCBI lineage: Eukaryota > Metazoa > Mollusca > Bivalvia > Unionida > Unionidae > Potamilus > Potamilus streckersoni. The sequence continues at coordinate 2,003,489 of JAEAOA010002330.1, read as the reverse complement.
AAACTGACATTTCTTATTATTTCAGAATTATAAAGACATGCTTTCATCAATAATTCATGACATAATTTGTGGTTGTTAGCTTTAAAGTGTGTTATTGGATATCAGAGGATGAAGAAAGTTCTTATATACCACATGTACTTGTTTATAAATCAAGTACAATTTCAAACTGCATAGACCCAGAAATACCATTGCATAATGTACCAGCAGATCTGGATCTATACAGTTTGTTAGGAGTAATCAGTGTGAAAACAACATAGGCACTGATCTGCTGTTGCATTATATGGGCTTATTATGTGACAACAGATCAGGATGTATGTTGTTTGCAGTTAGGCAGGACTAATAAGCAACTATACATGGTAGTTATCCTTGATAGCTAACATGTACAGAAGACATTTATATGTCACAAATGGACATTATGTTGTGTACCGAAAATTAGGATTTAACATGACTGTTACACCATTTGATTTTAATTTCAGTGTCTTTTAAAAAAAAATCAAATACAATGTACAGATACCAACAATAAAATCTGAAAAACAACTATTTATTTTTTAATTTAATGCATGTATGCACTTACTTTTTATACACTTATTCATAAGATAGATATTTGTAAAGTTGTGGTATTTACCATATCAATCACTGTGAATGTGCATATTACATGTTGTTTATTGTAGAAGAGAAGGTATACAGGAATCCTCATGTCCATTCACCCTTCCTTCTGTCAGCACATCCATCTGTCCATCACACATAACTTGGGACACAAATAATCCCCATTTTTGATGGCTCACCATTAAATTGGCAAGTATTGAGGTCATTCTCTGGACAGCTCCCATGGCCTATGTGGTTAGAGTGTCCGCCTTAAATGCAGGACGTTTCGGGTTTGAGCCCTGGCCAAGTCATACCAAAGACTTGTAAAAATGGTACTACAGTTGCCTCTCTTGGCCTTCAGCATTAAAAGGTTAGTGTTAGGACTAGTGTTAGGATAATGTGACTGGGTGGGATATAGTGCTAAATGTCTGCAGCATGATGCCCTAATGTTAGACACAATTATAAACCACCACACTGTAAACATCTTAGTGATATGACTGAAAAATTGTTAAAGCTATAATAAAAATCCAAATCTCTCTCTCTCTCTCTCTCACACACACACATACACACACACACACACACACACACACACACACACACACACACACACACAAAAGCTGGTTGTTCCCTGAGGAGGCACTTATATAAATATAATTTTTTCCCTCAATTGTTTTAAGAGTTATTGCCCCTTGAATTTGTAGCTGTAAGCTGTGTACAGAAAAATTTTGTGGATGCAACTTGTCTCACTTTTCAGTGAATATCCTTGAAACTTGGTAAATCTTAAGGTCATCATCTAAAGATGTGCTTATTTGTGCCCTAAATTTTTGTTGAAGTTATTGCTTTTCGTCATTCGGCTAAATATAGTTTCTGATAGAATCTTGCAACTACCTTGACAACACTGACTTTTGAGAGAATTTTTTAAAACTTTAGAAATTTTGTAATCATCATCTGGATAGGTTCAGATTAATAAATCACATTGATATCTTAATTTTGGACTTAAGCTTAATGCATTATATGACATAATCTTGTGAACACAATTAGTCCAGCAGCTTTTGACAGATTGCTGTTAAGCTTGGTAATATTTTGCTCATTATCTGAAGACATGCATTTCAACACATCACTATGATCCTGTGCATTGTTTGTTATCGATCTTTTTCACTTGGAGCTGGATGTAGTGTATATAGAATATCATGAATGCAGCTAGTTTTAGTTTTCATTTCTCTGTCATGTCACTGCTGAATGCAGTGCACAAATCTTGTGCAAGCAACTTTTCTTGAAATTTTTATGGTTTGCCATTAAATTTGGTAGATAAATCTAAAAATTCACATAGTGTGATATTGTAGTGCACCTATAACTGTTATTGCTATTGTTATATAAGAGTTATTGCCCTTTATTACTTAAAGCTGAATACATAGGATAACAGATATTTGTGAATGCAACTACTCCCACAGTTCTCAGTGAATTATTGTGAAACTTGGTGCATATTGTGGGCATCATTAGAAGATATTCACCAGTCATTGTACCTGCACTATTTCAGAGCAGCTGTACACAGTTTTGGTTTTTTAGTTTTGTTTTTTTTTACAGTAGATTTCATCATGTGGATAGTGGTTGATATTGGAGAAGTAGAGGATGTGTACATGAGTAAATTGCACTCCATTCCTTTAGTTAAATATACTAAAGAAGTTAGTTTACATTAAGCAAGTGCAAAGAAGAGTTAAACTTTAAGAAAACCACTCCATATTAAGGACACTTGTCCATAAAGGGCAAAATCTTGTCCAATTATAGAAAGGTTTTATGTGCTTGTCTCTCACAGTATGTACACTATTACTTTGTACAGGGTAATCGCATCATCACAAGTTGCTCAGGAAATATGTATTCTATTTTATGTAACCACATCATCACAGGTTACACTGACAATATCCTGTTGTACAGGATAACTATATCACAGGTTGTGTTGACAGTATGTATCCTGTTTTATTGTATAGGGTAACTGCATCTTCACAGGCTGCATTGTCAGTTTGTATCATATCCTATTGTATTGTACAGGGTAACTGTATCATGACAGATTGTGCTGACAGTATGTATCCTATTGCACTGTATAAGGTAACTGCATCATGACAGGTTGCAGTGACAGTGTGACAGTGTGTTTCCTTTTGTATTGAACAGGGGAACTGCATCATCACAGGTTGTGCTAACAGTATGTATCCTATTGCACTATATAAGGTAACTGCATCATGACAGGTTGCAGTGACAGTGTGTTTCCTATTGTATTGTACAGGGTAACTGCATTGTCACAGGTTGCACTGACAGGATGTACCCTTTTGTATTGTATAGGGTAACTGCATTGTCACAGGTTGCACTGACAGTATGTACCCTTTTGTATTGTACAGGGTAACTGCATTGTCACAGGTTGTGCTGACAGCTCCATTAGAGTAATTGATTCAACCAACAAGCAGATGCTGATGTCATTTCAAGGTCATGGAGGCAGTGTTGATCATTTGGTTGTCATCGGAAAGAAAATTGTCAGTGCTGCTACAGATAAGTAGGTAGATATTTTTTCTTCAAACTCTTTTGTTTAATTTAATCCCCAGTTAGCAAAACATTTTATTTTATTAAATTTTAAGACTTAACAGATTCTAAAGTATAAAAGAATGAAATTTCATCAACAATGCAATATGTATTCCCATATAAGTTGAGTCAAACTGCAATGAACAAAGATCCTGATCTGTCATAGCATAATGTGCCTGCAAATCAGTGTCTGTGCTATTTGTTCTACTGATTACTCCTAACAAACTGCACATATCCAGATTTATGGGTGCATTATGTGAAAGCAGATCTGGATCTATACAGTTTCTAGTCGAACTTGACTTATAAGTTAGTATATACTGTAGTAAACGTTTGCCTTGGTACAAGTTTATTTGAGTTTTCTTTTTTAAGTAGCATAACATTATAGCAGCTTCAGAGTCTCAGTTTGCTTACAATTTCTGATTTAAAGCACTTGTACCAAAGGACAATTTAGCTTTTAATGGCATATTTGACTTGATGCTTGTCAATGTCATTAAGATCATTTATTTTGCTTCCTCCCTAGAATTCCTGTATTTTCATTTGCTGCAAAGACTTTGCTTTTATTTAGATTTTGACATTAAATAGTGATGAAGAAACTCTCCATCAACCAATTTGTAATCGAATGCCAATTTTGAAGATTGAAACCTCTGGAACTGATCATTTTAACTATTAATGTATGTAATGTAGTAATGGAGCAACCTCAAATTCATTTATTTTTATTCTTGTCAGTTTTTTTCAGTTTTTCAGGTTTTCCATGGTACTGAAATATAGTTGTTCCTTGAGAGTTTAAATTCAGCCTCAAAATCCATGAATATTAATACTTAACACAAAAACAATAATTCACAATAATTTGGGAGACTGTGCCTATTTATTATGTACAGTAATGTCTTTTGAAATTTATTAATAGAACTTCACAAATGTTATATTTTATCAATGGCTCAAAATCATACAGTACTTCCTCATTATTATGCTGTCCATGTGATTCACTGTGTATACAACATTACAAAGAATTACATTATACTTCTCAACATGGGATCCTGGACCATAACTATCTGATAACAAGAAATGTGTTATAATAAATGGCTTTATAAAGAGATAGTGAGTGCTGTATCAGGAAACTATGACTGTATTAAATAATTGCTGACTCTGGGGTTTTTTTTACCCCATACCCCATGCTCCTGAAAAAGATGCCCACTTGAAAGTTTTTCTAGTGCCACTATTAACGTTTGAGAGATATATTAAATGTTAAGCTTTAGGCACATGTAGAAAGTTTTGTTTTACCTAAATATGTCAGTATTAAAATATGTTCAGATTCAAAAGAAATGTTATTGTTCACAAATAACTTTATATCCATGAATAGAATATTTGTTAAGATTTGTTTAGATTATTTGACTATTCATTCTGCTTGAAAGTAAACATAGAAAAGGAAACTGTAGTTATACAATCAACATTGAAATGACAGCAACAATCAGTGTCTAATTCAGACAAAATATTAAAGTGCAGACAGGTAGTTAACATTCAATTTCCAGGTGTTTGCACACTGCTGGATCCATATCATGTTCACACAATAGATTTGGAACACCAGGTGAATGGATGTGATTTGCTTGCTTGGCACTTTGATACTTTGACTTTGCAAGGCATTTATTGTTCACATTTTGACTTTTGCTGTATCAATTCTGACCCAGATTACAGAAGTTATTATTTGATTTCTTCCTTTTCCAGAACATTGAGAGTGTGGTCTTTGACAGATAGGAAACTGCTACACATAATGCGGGGTCATGATGATGATGTAGAGGTACGTAGTACACATCACAGAAATCTGCATTCAGTAAGGTTTGTATAAGGGGACATTAGGTTACGACTAGATCAACAATCTTACAGTACAAGCTACCAAAAATGGTGCTAGGTTGTAAAAACTAGTAAATGAAATAGTTAACTATAAGCAGTGCTTTCATATTAGGTTTCATGAACCAAATAGCTTGCCAATTGAGACATACATGCATAGACTGGGAGAACCTTCTAAAGACATGATCAGTTTGCCTTGAATGTAGTTCACTTTGTTTATGTTTAGCACTATGATAATGATAATATTATAACCATAATATTGATTCATTATACATTTGTTTTAAAAGTAACTTGTGTTAATTTGTTAATCAATAAAGAGCATGGTTTAATTTAAAAGTATGAATATAATGCTGTGCAAAATTAAGATGAGCTTTTGTCAATCAAGTAGATGCTTTTTATTGAGGTATAATTATCGTTTGTGTAAACAGTGCATAATGCTATCCAAAAATATTTGGAATGGCATTAGTTGGAAAAAATAACTAAAATTTCCATTGTTCAGAATAATATCACATGATCAGGTTGAGCTGCATTAGCTGTGCAGAGAACCACTGTTCTAAAACATACCCACTTATATGAATAAAGTCACATGTACAGCAAAACTTAAGTTCTGCAAGTGAAGGCAGACATGACATGAACTTTAAAACAAGCAAAAAAAATCAGTTTTATTTAAACAATTCAACAAATTGAATACGGAAGCAGTAATCTATCAGATCTTTTCTGGGAAAAAAATCGTTTTTTCTTTGTCCAAATTCATGAAAAAATTGGGATAAAAATATTGCAAGTGCATTAGGTCCATTTCAGATTTTTATTTGCCATCCAACTGCTATGTCCAAACTTTTGTCTGAATTTTGGAGAACTTTTGCTAAATTTGCCTATAAGATAGATTTCCTGCATGAAGACATTGAAGACTTTGGCCCGTTGGTATTTGATGATCCTTTTGAAGTGGAAGAAGTATCACACAGTTACCAAGCAGTTTGAATGAACCAACACAAATTTAGTTTACAGCTAAACATCAGGATGACCACAGATCAAAACACTAAAAAATATCACTTAAAGATGAAGATCTCTTGAACATCTCATAGCAACTGCACTCAAAATCTACAAAGAGGAATGCTCAATGAGGTTACAACACTTTCTCAGGTAGATTCATACCTTCATTTATTCATTAAATAATTGTAAAAAAAAACAATCCTAATTTAATAATATTGCTTGATACTTATTTTGCTCCCAGCTATAATTTATATAAACCATATTTTATGGAAATGGCAATATGTTGTTTATTTTTTAGAGATACAAAAATTTAAAATTTTTATTTTAATTCTTCAATGCCATTATATAAAAATGATACTTGGTCTGCAATGAATAAAATGTAGTTTATCTTAAATTGAATATTTTTCACAGAATACAATTTAACAAAATTGTTAATGGATGAAAGATATTGCACAAAAATATAAATATTTATAACCAATCTGAAAACCATATGAATTTCACTATGGCAAAACGAGAAGAACTTAGAGGTAGATCTGAAGTCAGCTGAGTCTGCAGATTTTATGCTGAAGCAGCTACCAAGATCATCACAAAATTAATAAGGAAGCTCCTAAGCTGAAGAACACCACAAAAACTCTTTAAAAAATGCTAGCACTGATATTATTGGCTAAATTCAGGTCAAATGTGGTTATTAAACAAATATTGCTACAGACCATAAAGTTTAAAAAAGCAAATGGCATGTTAAATGGTGAAATAAAAAGTAGACACTGAGAATGGCTTATCAAGATCAATTCAAGACCAACTTATTCTTCCTCAGTCTGACATGTACACAGTCAATCAGTAAACATGATCATCCTTTGACACTCAGACACAGGAGTTGTTATAACTTTTTATCCTCTATGTTACTTGTGTATTAAAAGTCCACTGCCAGTTAATACCTAATAGCTCTGAATTCAGGTTTAATGAAACAGGAGCTGAATATACTATTTTTACCCATCAAACTATGCAGAAAATTCATCAGTAGGACTCAGTTAAAATAACTCTGACAGGAAAAATTATGCAGCTGTGGTCAAAATTTTGCAGTAATATGATCTTACATGCATTAATCCAAAAGCTGAATTACTCATTTTTACATCGTTAAAGATGCTTTGGAAAAGTACCAATTATTGCAAGTATTGTACACCACTGGGCAGAGACAGAGTAGAAATTTTTTGCTTGATATATGCAGAAATGCCAATATTTCTGCAAGATATGCTGCCCACTCTTTTATGCCACAGCTTTGAATGCAATAATGGATGTCAAAATTCCAGCAAGGTATATTATGTCTGTCGGACCACTCTCATGAGCTTTAATTAAAACCTTACACAAAGCCCAACAAAGGAGTAACATTCTGTCGTATGTTAAAATGTAGCACTGTCTGTTCCAGATTCTTCTGCAGTACAATCTCATACATCTGTAAATGTTTAAATAATCCCTACAGATGCAAACAGTACTACTCAAGTAAATGTTACTTCATCTACATAAATGCCACTACAAGAACTATCACAAAATATAATGAACTAAATATAATGAACTATAAGACAAGTTTCATTACACAATCCACCTGCCATTTCAATAACTGCACCTTCCAGTATAATGCTGATTGAAAGCATCATGTGCCCCAGCAAGTTAAGGAAATATTTGCTTTTCTTGTCAAGTTCCCTATGTCAGTTATTCATACCAGAATAATGATTAAAAACACTATGTATCACTTCTGGTTTTTTATTATAATTTAATAGCAATTTCCAATAATTAATTATTGACAGACTTGCAAAATACATAATAAATATCTATATACAAGTACAAATGTTCAGCTAGTAAATATATGAATGTGTCGTTTAATTTTTTTTTCATTTATATATTGATATTTCATTGCTGTTTTGTAATTAGTATTACAGTATATTTAGAAAAGTGTGTTAACAATAACTACACATTTTACAAATACATTCATTTAGCTTACTGTTATGTATTCAGGTGTGAAATATTTAACTAATTTCACTTACAGCAACTATAGTCTCTTTACATATGTTCTTCTGTGTATCTGTCTATTTATTTCTACATAGATGCCATGCATTTGTTGAGGGAAACCAGGCTATCAGCCAATTTTGTCACAAAAAATCCTAGAATTGCTATTGGGATCAAATAATTGCTCATTATTGTGTGTGTGTGTGTTGGTATATGTTTGTGTGTGTCTTGGTGTGTGTGAACAAAACTGATCACATAGCTTCTATAACTCATACAGCTACATGAAATAATCCAGCCTGTTAATAAAGTAACAATTAACATTTTCTAAAACAAACTATAATATTTAATTGATAATTTCTTTCTAGAAGGTTCCTTATATTTACTAGATAAATTAATTATAATAAAGAACAAGGATAAGTTAAACAATACACAGAAAAATATTTTAGCTATGTTAGTTGTTTACAGAATGAAAAAAAATTCAATGATTCAGGTGAAGTATAAAATGAACTTGATTTTGGATAAAGTCAAGTCTAACATACAATGTTACATATTAATAGCATAAAATGAAACATAAAAAATAATTTTAAAAATATACAAACAAACAGTACAATTCAATATACATAACAATGAGTTCTTAGAGCCATTTTGATGTTAAAAAGAACTTCAAATCATGAATTTAAATATTGAGACTCCATTATGAAGGTGTGATTGTGTACTTTAAGGTAAAATATTAAAATCATATTAGGGGTGTTAATTCCTTAGACTGGCTACCATTGCTTTAAGAACTAGTATAATGATGGTCTTGTTATTACAATCAAGCAGGAAAATCCCATGTTATATAAGTAGTTATAATTCAGATACCCCAAACTAGTATTTATATATTGAATGAAGTATTTTTTAGTGATGTAAATGAGATAAAAAAAACAGATAAATGAAAAGAATTGAAATTTTCAATTGTAAGAGTTTAACATTATTTTTCTGAGTTTATCATTATATAACCTGTTGGCATGCTGTTTCACAATCTGACTTAAAAAATGCCCTTCAGACATTATTTTCTGTTTGATTTAACAACTGACAGTTTATATGATAAAAAATTGAGTAAAAACAACATTAAACTTTTAATTAATGTAGTCTAGATGTAAACCTTTTGAGATACCTAAGGGAATCAGAATCCAAATTCTCAGATGTGAATAACTCTTCCTCTGAAATAAATATAGATAAAGCATGAAAAGAAGAAAGCATGCAATGAAGAAAGAAAATACAGAAAGAATTTGATAAAATACCAAAAGAAATTAAGAAAAAATTTAAAGAAATAAAGAGAGCAAGGAAAAATATGTACAACAAATAATAAATGAATATGCATTTTGCAGAAAATAATTATTTATATGCTATCTTGTATTTTTTTAAGCAAACTTAAGCACATGTAGGTTGATGATTGTTTTTTTTCTTCTGTTAATTGATTTTCTGGACTACCTCTGTACATTATTATTATTATTATTATTATTATTATTATTATTATTATTATTATTATTATTATTATTACGATTATTATGATTATTATGATTATTATTATGATTATTATTATTATTATTATTATTATTATTATTATTATTATTATTATTATTATTATTATTATTATTATTATTATTATTATTATTATTATTATTATTATTATTATTCTTGCATCCTTCTTTCTTAAATCAGTCATCTTTCAGATAATATTCTATAAAACCTGGGTAATATAATTACTGAAACTTCATCAGTATTTGTGTCATGGTAGATTTACCTTGGACAAGTGCAGCATATCATTAAGTGCATATTATTTTAAGCAATTCAAAAAATAAGTGTATACCTTTTCATCTAGATTTTAAAGAATGATTGAAATTAAAAACTTGAAGTATTAGTATTGCAAGACCTAGTTTTCTGCTTGAAGTTTTATCAGTTGGAGATTTTCAGGCAAGAAAAGAACATAACTATGACTGAGAAAGTCATTTGATTGATGCCAAGTTTTTTTTTCCACAGTGCTCTAAAAAATTTCAGTATTTTCATATGACATTTTGAAACAAATGAAAATCAAATTTAGTGCATAATGCTTTATATTGCAGTGTATGTGTAGTCATGGGAACCATGTGGTGACAGGCTCCTGGGACTGCACACTGATTTTGTGGGATATAGACAAGGGCAAATTTATACATCATTATACTGGACATAATGAAGGTATTTTAAAATGTTTATCTTCATGAGATTGTGTGGATATTAGCAAAGACACTACCAACTTGTTGAAAATGTATTCAAATGGGGGGTTTCATATTTTACCTTGTTTTCTAGTGAAACAAATTATTTTGTTAAATTTTACAAAGCTTGTTGGCTTCACTCTTTTCTTTGATACTTTAGAATGAGCTTAGACACATAACATACCAAAGATTCTGATTTGCTATAGCATAATGCACCTGCAGAACATTGTCTTGTTTGTTGTACTGATTACTTCAAACAAACTGCAAACCCTGATCTGCTGGTGCATTATGGAATGGCAGATCTGAGTCTGCGCAGTTTTCAGTTAGTCTCATCTTTAATCATGTATATATGGCATAATATTACCAGTTTAAACTTCTTCCATATTGATATGAAAAATATAATTGTGTCCCAATGTTATCCAAGTTTTACATGTGTGTTCCACCTCATATAATTGTAATGATTATGTTGTATTCCCTTGTGTGAACACAGAATGTCTGTTGTCATGGAGATATGTACAGCTTACTGTTAATAAAATTGCAGAGAAACAGAAGAGAGTTTGAAATGAGGGATCAATACACTAAATAAATTATAATGTGATCAGGAAATGTTTGAAGATTTGGTAACAAGCACAAATCTCGATATTTATAGACCATATACTATTATATATGAATTAAAGTAAATTTTAATTCATTTTCATAAAAATATCGTCCTTCTTGTGATAGTACTAATTTAACAAGTTTTTCAGAGATCAGAATGTATATGTACATATATTTCAACAGATCCACTTTTTAACATCTACATAAAATTCAACAGATCTACATTAATATGTACATATATTTCAACAGCTGTACCTATTAATATCTACATATACTCCAACAGATCTACCTACTGACATGTACATATATTTAAGCATATGTACATATTCAGATGTACATAGATTTCTACAGATCTACCTGTTAACAACAGATCTACCTAATTACATGTACATATATTTCAACAGATCTATGCATTAACAACAGATCAAACTAATAACTGTGCATATATTTCAACAGATCTACCTACTGACATGTACATATATTTAAGCATATGTACCAATTAACATGTAAATATACTTCAGCAGATCTACCTATTAACAATAGATCTACCTAATAACATGTACATATTCCAATATTCCAATAGATATACATATATTGACATCTACATATACTTCAAACAAATCTATATGTTGACACATACATATATTCAAACTGATATAACCTAATAACAACTACCTATTGCACATTCAGTATGTTTTCTCTAATATGACATTTATATAAATGTTCAATTTTTAATTTTGTTTTTTTAGAATTTGTTTATTTTTATTTCAATATACTGAGTTTTTGTGCTTCTGATTAACTGTGCATGTAATTGTAGAGCCATGTTTTTAACATTAAGGTTACATCATCAGAGTCATTTATGTTAAAAATGCTTCCTGTACATTTCACATATTATGCAAGATGCAGTAGGCCTTGGAAGCTTGTTGAATCTTATTTAAATATGAATCAATCTACTTTATCTGACATCTTCTTCCTTGCTGTCTTCCATCTGTATTTTCAACAACCGTACAAGCTTTTGATTAGCAATAATTAAATCTGTTATGCTGCTAGCAGAGCTTTCTGTTATCTGTGAAAGGTTTCAAAAGTCAGTGAGGTTAATGGATAGGTAATATCACTAGTTAGGAGAGGTGGAAAATGTCAGATTTTATCCATTTGAAAATTTTTTGAATTTCATAATGTTACTGACCTAAAAATGAAATTCAAATTATTAAGCTACATTACCTTTCCAATTGATTGATATATCAAGTCTTATTCTCTCTGTCTCTATTTCTGTCTCTTTGTCTCTCATTCTCTATCTCTCTTTCTCTCTCATTCTTTCTATCTCTCTGGCTAGTCTTGAAATACACATTCAATATTACTTTCATTTCACAAAGAGCATTGTGTTACATTTGTTTCTCATCAGTGTTCAAAATGTCTGCTTTAACAAGCAGTTACAGGATCAGAAACTGGCTGGTTTTCTAAATACAAAGAAAAATGCTTACATTACAAACAGAAGAGAATCATACAGTACCAGTCTACATTGATATCTACTGCTGATGTTCCAAACTGACTGCTAGGCAATGAAATGGAAACCCTTCTGATTATTATGAAAATCACCTGAAACTGCACTGGTGGAATTGTAGGAATGTGAATGCCATCATTGGCACTTGCCACCTGTGGAAGTCCAAACCTTTGTTTGAAATCCTGAAATAACATTTTTGATTTCTTTCCTTACTGGGTTTTATCAAATCTCCTCATGACCAAGGGCATTGTTTATTGCAAAAGTCCCATGCAAAATCACATTACAAAAGTTTCTTGCAATAGTAGGAAGGTAGCTGACAGATAAAAACTAAAAATTTGTTGCTAACTTTGAAATAGTTATCTGCATTTTCATTTCTACTTGGATAACCTTTTGCTTTTTTGTAGTTTGCTTTAAAAGAGTATATCCTTTTTTTGATGTATGAAATTAAGTCTTGTCTTACTTGTTTAAAAATTTCCATTCCAGGACTATTTTCTCTGAAATTACAAGCAACAACAACCTTACACCAATGTTTGCTTCACTGCTGTAACCATACATAGTGTCATTTCATGTCCTTTAGAAATACTGGTATTCAAAATAATTGACTTCTTGTACACATTGGCATCTTTCTGATGGGTTTTGTTTGTGTAGAATTGCTTGATCTTGTACTTGTATAATTTTCTCCTTTTCAAATTCATATGTATTCTTTTTCTCATTATGAGCAATGCTAAAAAAGAAAATATCAACTATCCCCCATCTTGCTTATATTGGCAAAATATTCTGTGCATACACATTGAAAAAGTAGAGGATGATGCTTTCCAGTACTGAAAGAGAAGTTTTTGACATGTAAACTCAGATTATACTTGTACAACTTTGCCTGTAAAAATTACAGCATTTAAGAAACCCATGAACATGCAACTGCCATATCATGATATATCATGTTTTATTTTTACTGCTGTAAATATTACTAAATTATATAAAATGAGATGATGCTAATATCTACTAAATAAAAAGAATGCCAATGAACTAAATTAAAAGAATGCAATGAACTAAATAAAAAGAATGCTAATGTACTAAATAAAAAGAATGCCAATGTTCTAAATAAAAAGAATGCTGCCAATGAACTAAATAAAAAGAATGCCAATGAACTAAATAAAAAGAATGCCAATGAACTAAATAAAAAGAATGTCAATGAACTAAATAAAAATAAAAAGAATGTCAATGAACTAAATAAAAAGAATGCCAATGAACTAAATAAAAAAGAATGCCAATGAACTAAATAAAAAGAATGCAAATGAACTAAATTAAAAGAATGCCAATGAACTAAATAAAAAGAATGCCAATGTACTAAATAAAAAGAATGCCAATGTACTAATAAAAAGAATGCTAATCAGACATACATTATTTTAATCACAGTGTTCATCATGAAAAATCTTAATGTAGCTAGTCAGCATGATATCCTCAGTGGCCAGCTTGACATAAATTTTATCACTAGTTCTCACTAGAAATGGGTCATATTAACTTTTTGTTTTAAAAAAAATACTTTTTAATGTATTTAGTTGGTCCTAAATGAAATATGATGCTGAAGAAACCTCACAAAATTTGAAAAATCATATAAAGCTACCTCACCAAAATATAAGTCCTTACTTGTGTTTTTTTTTATTTGTTTAAAAAATGCTACAATTTGCAGTATATAACTATTCCAGTATCAGAATGATGTTGGTAATACCTGTATTTTGGACCTACCATGCTGGCCTGAAAACTTGATATAGTTACTTCTCCGGATTTGACATCATATCAACATTGGGTTTTCACTAAAATGCAGTTATAACAATAATTATTCATGTACTTAACTGAACTTATCAAAATAAGTGATATATATATATATGTGTGTTTGTGTGTTTGACCAGACTTTGGATTTTCTTGCATTCTAATGGACAAGGTGATATTCAGCATTGTCATTGATCTTAAGGTCAATGGTCGAAACAGATTTTCACTATATTGGCTTGTACGAATGATGACATAAGTAAGCTTGAAGGATTTATAACATTTGACCCAGTTTATGGATTCATTTGAAGAATACCTTAGAATGATACAACTTAAATAACTCCATTTTTTACAAAGAAATAATTCTTATAGATTTAACCAAACATTGGGTGTGGTTTTATCTTGATATTGTCTGAAGCAAGTCCAATGATCTTCTATCCTTGAAATCATGTTCATGGTTGAACACCATAATAAAACATTTATCCTGCATGTACATCTATATTATAAACATGCTGATTCTGACGTAAGAAATTTGAAATACTGGAATTTCTCAAGAATATCAGATGGCTTCAGTACTTGGCAATTAAAATAAAGAAATGGTCTTGTCTTGAATTCCTGAAATTTCAGTTTGGTCAGTAAGAATGTCAGTTTCTTGGGTATCATTGTTCTTGTTGGGGGTTTAATGCCATTTTTCAGCACATAATAGGCTATACATGGCACCCAGTATACCTGTTGCAGGAAGAACTAATGAAAAGCCCCAGTAAAATCCATCAACCCACAGGAAGGTACTGGCAAGCTTTCTCATATACCCATAATTTGCTAGCTTGAGACTCCATCTCACATGGACAGATGTAAAATAGCAGTAATTGATAAAGTTGAGCATTTTTGGAGGAACTCATGACATTTTTCTTGTTTATTTGATTCTCACTCATATAATCAACTTAAAATCTATAAAGGAAAATAATAATTTATAACTGGTATAATGATTTATAAACAAGCAAACTTTATTTTTTGTAACTTGTGTTTCAACACTGCATATACTGGGTTAATTGACATCACTTTAAAGACCATTTCCTGATGTAAAATGTTATATAATGGTGATAATATAATTACAAAATGGATGACTTGATTGATCATTTTAATTGTATTTATGATGTGAAGTAAATGATTTAATCATAACCTTTCTGCATGATGACATTACTAATGTAAGTATATGGGACTGAGAGCAGTGGCTTTTACAACAGTGGCCTGCCTGTGTTGATTGACATAAATTTTAATGGTATTCTACCAAATACTATAAACTTCCTTCTGCTATAGCTTGAGATATCTTCTACTAAAAGTCTCTTTGTCAAAATAGGGTCTTTATTTTTTTAATTTTAATTGTTTTAATTACTGTGTTTTGCTGCTTAAAGGTTTGGCTTAATCAATATTATATTTTTTTCTTTCATTTTTTTTCCAATTTACTGAAAATGCTGTTACCATGGATAAGATAATCATTTAATATTTTTGAATTATAAAACAAGTATAGGACAACTTGCCAGTGGCAATGCTTTAATAGAAGAAACAAGTATGACAATTTGGTTTTCAAGTTAAAGGTGGTGTTCTGGATTATATTTTTTATCAGTTTTGCCTTTCATTTGTGTACCAGTATTACAAATACATATCTAGAAGTTAAATTTAATTTAATTTTAGTTTAATTTTGTTATAAACACCCTGAAATTTGTTTGTATTATTGTTTATTTATTCAACCAGATGATGGTGACAAAGCTTATTTCCTTCACCTGCATCAGTTCAGTAATACAACAGGCCCTTCATTTATTTATATGCATGGCATCACAAGTCCATTGATATATGAATTCATGTTTTTTTTACTGTGTTGAAAAAGTCAATCAAGCCCATTGGTAGAGCTCAAATTACATCAATTTGTCGGTCTGTGGATCTCTCTGTCCTTCAGCAGTTTCATTTCTGCATGTTAACCATAGTGGGAATTGTTGGATTTATTGTTGATAGGTATCTTTATATTGCTGAGACCTTGAAAAAGGGTCTAATTTTCAGCTTTTCAGTACAATAAACAACATAGACACTGATCTTCCAGCATATTTGGTGATGGCAGATCTAGATATATGTTGGTTGAATAAAATTTATAAACATGTATATATGGTTTTCCTTATGTCTCCATTTGGTGATTTACCCCAACTTTTGTTCCAATGGCTTTTTTTTTCCAAAGGGTGCCCTGAAAGGCCAAGTGGTCTAAAGTGCTTACCATTCCTGATCACTGCCATTTCACTTCTGTCGGCATGGGTTTGAGTCTTTGGCTTGACTTATGTAGGTACATGATAAATTTTGTCAGTAGCTTCTCATGAGTCAGTGGTTATTTTCAGGGTTTTCCTGGGTACTTCCTCCACCAGTTATACTAGCCACAATGTATAACCTATCTTGTGCTTAAAAAATGGCATTAAACCCCATGATAACAAAAACAGCAACATCAACTTTCCAAGAGGTTGTTGGACTTGGCATTGCAAACTCGACATTGGCTTTCAATTATTTTCATTTTTAGCATTCCACAATTTTTACAGGAGTTATGCCTTTGATTGCCTATTCTTTTGACTTTGGTTTCAAAACCTAACTTTACCATGGTTTGTTGGATTCAGTAGAATTTCTTATTGGACTTTACTTTATGTCAGTGAGAGTGTCATTGAGTTTGATTTCCAGTGTTCCACAAAATCATTTATAAAAATTATGGATCTTGATTTCCTTTCTTCTTGACTTTGGTTTTGACATGATATCTTACAAAGGATTGTTGGATTTCATCCAAAGTTAATCTTGATGATAAATGAGACAATTTCATTGTTCCATGTCATTTACAGGAATCATGCCCCATACTTTCCGATCCTCCTGAATTTGACTTAGACGCTTTAGCATGGTTTGTTGGATTTCAGCTAAATTTGGCATACAGGTTTATATGAATGAGTTTAATTTCCAACATTCCATGTTATCATTTGTAAAGTTATGGTGCCTGATTGCCCTACTTAATTTGGTTTCCCCAGCATAATTTTAGTAAGGAATTTTGGATTTCAGCAAAATCTACCATGTAGCTTAATGAGACCTAGAATACCTTGTATTTCCAGCATTTATATATAATTATTTGTTGGAGTTATATTTCCTGATGCCCATTCTATGGACATTAGTGAGCACAGTTCATTACAGTGCACCCATCACAAAAGCCCAGGTTAATTGTTATACAGACTTAAGCATGTTAAAATTATCATATTCTATACACTTGTTTTCACCTGTAGGTATACAGTTTTGACTCTTATAACTCACACTTGATCCATTTACTCATATATTTAATATATGTATCCCCCCATCCACAAAGAAAATTAACTTGAAAAAAAAATCAATATAGTAGAACCTGTCTTGAAAGAATAACCCTTCTGACAAAAATAATGGTCTCTCGGGTAGTCTCTCTACAACTATATAATCAGAATGTATGTGTATGAAAAAAGTGGTCCCTCAAGACAGGTGGTCTTTCGTAACAATGATATTTCAAGACAGATTTTACTATACCATAACTGACTACAATACAGAGCTTTCATTTATATAACAAAGCTCAGTATGAAATTTTCAATTAGAAACTTTAATGATTTGTTGATGTCAATTGATTAGAAAATGACCCATTAGTATGAGTGTTTTTTAAATTTAGTTTTGAACAAGAAATGCATCCTGCTATATATTTTTGTTTATCAAGCAGTATAAACAGATTCATGTGCCAGTCTGCAAATCCTGCTATATATAGTTTATCAAGCAGTATGAACAGATTCATGTGCCAGTCTGCAAATCCTGCTATATATAGTTTATCAAGCAGTATGAACAGATTCATGTGCCAGTCTGCAAATCCTGCTATATATATAGTTTATCAAGCAGTATAAACAGATTCATGTGCCAGTCTGCAAATCGTGCTACTTTTTGATGGGCATTTACATGAAATATCACTGCTCCAGTGGCCTAGTGGTTAGAGCATCTGCCTCAGATGCAGGAGGTTGCAGGTTTGAATCCCTGCTGAGTGGTACCAAAGACTTATAAAAATGGTACTCACAGCTGCCTTGCTTGGCACTCAGCATTAGGAGGTTATTGCTTCTACTTGTCGACCTGGTGCCAGGATAATGTGACTGGATGGGATATCATACTACATGTGTTCGGCATGATGCCCCAGTGCTAGACAGCACTATCTACTGTCACACTGCAGCCGTTGTAGCAATATGACTAAAAATTGTTAAAGCTACTTTAAAACCCCAAATTACAAACTCATATAAAAATAAAAACATTGATTATCAAAAATGAAAAAGTTTCCATGCAAATTTATAACTTTATTTTTTTTAAATCTTTTTTGGTGATGTAATAATTTTTATTAGGGCAGACATTTTAACTAATTCATTGGTATATTACTATAGAGTCATTTATTAATATATTATCATGATAGATTTGGTTTGATTTGGTTTGTTGTTTGACAGCACAGAAATACAAGTACATTATTTTAGTGCCAGGGTAAATGGAGTTAAGTACATATACTTAACCAAGGACTTAAACTGACCCAGGCTGATCCAATGGTAGAATCTGAATCCAAGCCTTTTTGGTCATGAGTCTGGCATGCTAATACTATGGGCCACTATGGCCCCATGGTCATGAGTCTGACATGCTAATCCTATGGGCCACACTTGCTCCATGGTCATGAGTCTGGCATGCTAATACTATTGGTCACAATGGTTCCCTGGTTAAGAATCTGATATGCTAATCCTATGAACCATTATAGCTTCATGTTCATGAGTCTAACATGCTTATCCTATGGAACACTGTTTATCCTTCCTCCATTAGTAACCACTTATAGCATGCAGGAAGATGCATCAGGCACACCTGTACTCATAGATAATTATCAGTATAGAGATTACAATAATAAAGCACTCTTTAAAATAAAATCATCTCTACCATATGTCATTTTGACATTTTTTAAAAAATGCTATTGGTACTTAATTCTTATTCCTTCAGTAATTAACTGCTGCCAGTTTGATGACAAAAAAATTATCAGTGGCAGTGCTGATTGTGACATCAGAATCTGGCGAAAGTCTCCACCAGAGTGCCTACATATACTATCTGGACATGAAGGAGAAGTGGTGAGTACTAGAACTAGTTTAATCACATGACTTTATCAATTCATAACTGCTGCATATTACATGTGTCCAATCAGTTAGGAATAGATAATATAGTGAAAGATAGTAGATATTAAAATATGTAGTACAGTTGAAAGATAACAGATATTATCATGTGCAGTACAGTTGAAAGATAACAGATACTATCATATGCAGTACAGTTGAAAGATAACAGATACTATCATATGCAGTACAGTTGAAAGATAAGTATTATCATATGGGATACAGTTGATAGATAACAGGTATTATCATATGCAGTACAGTTGAAAGATAACAGATGCTATCATAAGCAGTACAGTTGAAAGATAACAGATACTATCGTATGCAGTACAGTTGACAGATAACAGATACTATCATATGCAGTACAGTTGAAAGATAACAGATACTATCATATGCAGTACAGTTGAAAGATAACAGATACTATCATATGCAGTACAGTTGAAAGATAACAGATACTATCATATGCAGTACAGTTGAAAGATAACAGATACTATCATATGCAGTACAGTTGAAAGATAACAGATACTATCATATGCAGTACAGTTGAAAGATAACAGATACTATCATAAGCAGTACAGTTGAAAGATAACAAGTATTATCATATGCAGTACAATTGCTAGATAATAGGATATTAATATATGCAGTACAGTTGAAGCCTTATCCATCCAAAAAAGTTTATCTAACTATATTGGTATGAATGACAAATTTACAGAATAGATATACTCTGCATTTCTTTGAAGAGATTCTTTATCAAATTTCTCATTAATTGTGATAAGAGATTTTGAGATATAAACATTCAGATTAACTGTGTTTCAAACAAAACCTAGCACCACAAAATGATTCCAGTTTAAATCATAAAGTTGGTTTTCATGTATCATGCACTGTTTTGTTTGTTTTTCTGTGCTCCATATGCAATATCTGTACACCTGAATGCACCCTAAAATCCCATGTAATCTTTCACCTTTATATTATGTCACAGATAGAAGGAAGGTAGATAAAAGGAATATTTATGAAAGCAAACTTGTTTTAGGCATCCAATGTCTTTGATTTAATAACAATGAAAACATCTCTATCTTTCTCCCTGACTGTAAGTTTGGGATTTGTGCTTCAAAATAAACTTTTGTTGGTTATCTACATGACATTCTGTTTCTATCTGATGTTTTTACTACAGCATGCAGTGCATTTATGTCAGAGGGCAGAACCATAATGTAATTTGATCCTGGTATGTTTCAAAATTTATCATTTCTCTGTACCAGGAATTTACCATACTTATTCCAAACAAATTAGTCAAAAAAATTTAAGATCACTTTTTTTTTAAAAACACATTCTTCTTTGCACACATCTGTCAACTCATTTGAAATAAGGAATGCAAGGTCTGAATTGGATACACATGTTATTGTACAGTATGTATAATTTTAGTTACCTAAAACAATGAAAAAGAAAATGCTGAACAATAGGAAGTTCAGAATTATATGGCTTATGTTAATTTCTTGTTTAGATCATTGTGAAATTACCATTACACACACAACACACACACACACATGCATGCATGGACACACACACACACACATACATATATATATATATATATATATATATATATATATATATATATATATATATATATATATATATATATATATATATATTGCCTCTATTAAAACAGATTTGTTTTAGGCACCCATTATCATCAACTTAATAACAATGAGACATGTCTATCTTTCTAACTGGCTGTAAGTTGGAATTTTGTGGATAAAAATAAACTTGCAGGTTATCTACATGACAGTCTGTTTCTACCATATCTTTTGACTAATGCATGCATTGCAGTTATGTCATAGGGCACAATCATTATGTAATTTTATACTGGTGTGTTTCAAAATGTATACTTTCTCTGCACCAGGAATTTACCATATATATTCCAATGCAAATTAGCCTAAAATTATCTTAAGTTACAATTTTGTTTCTAAAAACATATTTCTTTACATACATCTGGCAATTTTTGTTGAATAAACTCATTTAAAATAACAAATGCAAGGTAGCTTATGTTAACATAACAATGAAAAAGGATATATTGAACAAAAAGAAGTTCAGAATGATGCTTTTTTTCAATTGTGCTGTTATAAGCATTTAAAAATCATACTGTATATAGTCGCTTATAAGTTCAGTCAAACTGCAAAACAACAATGACCCTTATCTGTCATAGCATATTACACCAGCAGATCAGGGTCTATTTTCTACTCATTAGTCTTAACAAACTGCAGAGACCCAGATCTACCAATGCATTGTGTGATGGCAGATCTTCATTCATGCAGTTTGCAGTTAGCTGTATAAGCAAGTGTAGGGAGTTCATGTTTTGCTTTGTGCAAACATTTGCTGGATCATTACATGGGAAAAGTCAGTGGCCTAAAGTCATTCCCAAGAGCTCTGATGAACATCTGCACAAACAAAAATCTTTGTGCGTTTGTAGCTTTTTACCTTTTTACCTGATAAATTTTGAATGTTTTAAATCTAAGAAGAATGAAAATGTATCCTGAAGTGTGCATGTGTTCCCATTGTTTTAGCAGGACTAGCATCACTACATTACATGCTTCAAAACAGCTGGAACAGGTCTGATCACATTACAAACTCTCTGATAGTCCCTATAGTCCCATTCAAGATGTAATAGATTAACCTATGTACAGTTATAAACATCAACATATACTGCATTGTTGTTGTAGCTTCTGTTTGCACTTCTTTGTTTCAGTATTGTCTGGTGTTTAATGATGCAGTCATTGCCTCAGGATCATCAGATAGCACTGTCAGGGTCTGGTCTATGAATGGTAAGCACAATTGTATAAAGCAAGTTGAATGACGTCATGATGAAAAGAGTCTATGACATCCTCTTGTCATGAATGCATGGCCTTACCAATGTTCTATACCATATTTTCTCGATTATAAGATCTGTCTGTGAAGTTTATAGGGAGTAATTGGTAGAACAAGTCACATAGACCCAGATCTCCAGGCACATTATGTTATCAGGAACTTTACTGTTATAAGTTAGTAAATAGTTTACCTATTGACTATTACTTATATGGGTACCAGTTAGATTAAGTGTAGAGGCCAAACTTAAGGTGTTTAAAGAATGAAAAGATTATTCTGAAGGACTGTGAAATCTATTTATAAGAACTCAATTAGATATGCCATATATACCTGCTTATAAGTGGAGTCAAACTATAAACAATAAAATCATGATCTGCCATAGCATAATATACTGCTAGTCAGACTGTGCCATTTATTTTACTGATTTACTCCCAACAAATTGCACAGATCCAGATCTGTAATCGAATAATGTGATGGCAGATCCGGGTTTGTGCAGTTTGCAGTTGGACTCATTTTAAAAGTGAGTATACAAGGTACAACATTTTTCAGTTTAACAAGTACAAGTATAATGTCAGCTGTTGATGTTGTCTATATACTTGTTATACTATTTTTAGTATATCTGATTAGCATAAGTTAGGATATTCAGCAGTGCAGATTTGATGAAATTTTAATTACTCATTCAGCTATTATTTTATGGGCATTTGGTGACAAAGTACTATTTTCTATTTTTTTCTGTATAAAATATGGATATAAAGTAAAACATTCTAAACATAAAAGAACATATATATCATATGTACAAGTATTCAGATACATTTACAACAATTATTTGCTCCCTGCATTGTTAAAAAATGAAGTTAAGTGACACATTGAAATAGTAATTTGTTCCATCTACTAACAATGTGAGAATTTAAATGAATGTCATATTTCCAAAGTGATTTCAATATAGAGTTCTCACTATTAGAAAGTCTTGTTATCATTGAATATACATACTTTCTCATTACTTCCTCAAAACTTAATACATTATAATTTACAAACATGTTGGAGACACTGTTCCATCTAGGAAGACCTAATAGAAAGCGAAGACTATTATTATAACCAATTACTAGTTTTCTTTTCACATTTTCACTAAAGTTTGTCCACAGTGGAGCATGATACATAGTGCAGCAATAAGATTTGAATAATCTAATTTTGATACTCAATGAACAAGGCTTGAATTTGCATAGAAGCATGTTTGTTCGAGTACACAAATATCGATAATGTCTCATCATATTTTCATTATCTGACTGATTGGATTTCAAAATATGGCCCAAATACATATAACTGTTGACATACATAAGAGCATTGCCGTTTAGATGTACAGAGGGAGGTGATGATAATTGTACTTGATAAACTTGTACATTTTATATTGTTTGGACACATAACTAATCATATGTTAGGGTAATTTCATAAAAAGTATGAGAATGGTTTCCTGTCACTAATTAAATAGTAGCTAAGTGAATATTTAATCATTTCTTTTTATTTGGACTGGTTGTAGAGTATAGATTCCTTGTATCAAGTACATTGGCTTGAAATAAGCAGAAGCTCAATTGCCCAATGATAGTACATTTTCTTTAGTAGTTTGCATAATTTACTGGTCTGGTGGCTAGTAATTTAGTTTCAGCTGTCACTGATAAGTATTTTTATTTATGCTATCAAAATGTAATTTTAAAAAGATCAGAATGATTGGGTGATGCCCAAGTTCTTGCTGAGCTAATCATCTATATCTCTGAGATTCAATTGCTCCCCAAGAGGGTTAGAACAAAAAGCCATATTTTCTGGCCTGTCATTTGATACTAATCTGGGCCTCATCATATACTCTGAATTGACTTGTATGTGGATTATGTCATTCAAATTGCATTATATATCATGTAAAAAAATTTGCAAGTAAAAAAATGTTTTTTCCAAAGTAAGAAAAATAATGTGTACAAAAATAATTATCATTTTTGGAACAGAGATTGTGGATGAAAAATATAAAAACCCGACATTGAGAAGGATTTTCATGATCATCATATTAAATTCGCGTTGCATCAGATGTAATTGTGCTAAACCAGCTTGCAATCAGCGTTGTGATTACTTTTATGTGTATTAGAATGGATACCTTAGAAAATGAATAAAGTTATTAACCATTACAATGACATAGGTATTATCACATTTTTGTCTTCTTGCACCTTTCTACCAATAGTGAGTTTCTCAGTGTAATAGACCTTCTGGTTATAAGAAAATTGTTAAATTTCAGGCCTGAATACACACAAAAAGTGTATGCTGACAAGTTCATTTTTCAGTACAACACAATATTAAGATCACCTTGGTTTTCTGCAACAAAACATCTATGTTGCTATTTACATTGTAAATCTTTTGAGATTTCCAAACACCTCATGTATGCTGTTGATGGACTTGTATTATTTTATCTCCAAAGACTGTTATTTTGATTTTATTTAAATTGTATACAAAATTATCATTCTGATTATTAATTAGGAAGCAGACATTGCAACCACATCATCTGCATCCTGTCACTTCCAGAGTTCATCATGCTATGATTAAACATGGTAAAAAGTGATGCCATATTAATGATGTCATAATGTTTTGATGATGATGTCATTTCAAGCTCTGATGTTTACAGATATGGACTTCCAAAAGTTATGCATTCTATAGAATGATGAGCAGATTCTTTTTTTTCTTTTCATACATTCTTATTTACAAATGCTGCATGTGGGATGTATGAAAACATGATATAAAGAAGAAATGAGAGACACAGAACATGGCTTTGTAGGGTCAACCTTCATAAAAATTTGCATTCATGCATGAATTATTCAGCACAATACAAAATTTAATAAAGATTGATTCATATCTTAGCATAAGCTTTTTAAGAGACATTTTTAAATTTTGTACCAATAACAAATATGGTTATAGTGGGAAATATAATTTATTAACATTTAATAATTTTCAGATCTATTTTTTTTTTACTTATAAAGAAGTGCATTTTAATTCTTGGGGTACTTTTTGTATAGCTTGTAACATACCTAGTGTTGAGTTTCTGTATGGATGAATTATAAGTTTGTCTTTGCCTTCATTACAATGTATTACTTACTTTATTAGCACTTCCTGTGAGACCTCATTTCAAATTTAACATAATGTGATGAAGTATGAACATGTTCATTCAAAGTAAAATGAAATCAGACTGCAAATCCAAATACTTTACTGGTACAAACTTTTCAACTGTAGAACAAAAATTACAAAATTGAATAATTTCATTTTTATATTGTATTACGCATATCATGCAATACAGGGTTGATAATACATTATATCAATATAATGAATATATTGACATAACAACAAAATTCATACATCCAATATATTTTGCTGTAATTTCACTATTGTAATACAATTAAGCATGTTTTGAGAGACTGCTGCTATTGGAGACCACCTGTTTTGAGAGACCTGGATCTCTATGCAAAGATTTATTGATTATATAGTGTTTCACCTGTTGTGAAGGATCACCTGTCTTGAGAAACCATGATTTTTTGGCAAAAGGGGTGGTCCTTCAAGACAGGTTCTACTGTACCATTTGTCTCTAGATAGGACTATGCCATTCTAGGAGATGCCTTCAGGAATCTTTTTGGAATATTATAGTTTAAAATTTGATTTAACATAAATTACTAACAAAAACAAGTATAATATACCTTATATACTTGATTATAAGACAAGTCCAACTGCAAACTGCACAGACCCAGATCTGCCATCATATCATGCGCTGGCTGATGTTGGTCAGTGCAGCTTGTTAGGAGTAATACAGTGGAACAAACCCTGATCTGCTTCCACAATATGTGATGGCAGATCAGGATATTTTGTTTTTTTGCAGTTTGACTTGAGCTATAAGTGAGCATATACATAAAGCTAGAAATTAGTCAATGAGTGTGTATGCTTTATATCTAATTGACCTATCAACAGTGCAGAGACAAGCATACCCTTCTCATTAGCATTGTATATCACGTACACTATTACATGCTTACCACATATGAATCAGTTTTAATCTTTTTAGTGCATGCTGAAAAAGTTTATGAAAAATGGTTGGAAAATATTTCATATATGACTGTGTATATGATATACATTGCAGTTGGATAGATGACATAGATTAGGCCTGAAATGCCTGACAGGTTTCCAGTGCCCCTGTAAATCATGATGCTGTCACCTTTACCACATAAAATTGGTCTTGGCCCATAGGCATCAGCATGTTTTAAGGTTTTGAATGACATATGGTGATAAGATACTGAATGACAGCTGGTGATAAGGTATTGAATGACAGATGGTGATAAGGTATTGAATGACAGATGGTGATAAGGTATTGAATGACAGATGGTGATAAGGTATTGAATGACAGATGGTGATAAGGTATTGAATGACAGATGGTGATAAGGTATTGAATGACAGATGGTGATTCATTAATTATGGTCTTACATGCTTTTTTGATAACCATACTTTCTCCTCTCTAACATGCATCCCAACTGCAACAACATTAACTATGATCTGCCATCAAATATTGCAACAGTAGATTATGGTCTGCACTGTGTTTTCTGCTTAGGATTTTATTTGTACAGTGTGGATTTTGACTGAGTAGCAGATTATGTGGCAGCAAGTCTGGATCTATAATAAAATACTTAGTTTATACTATGTCATACACTTTGTAAATACAGTAGTGTTTTAATACAGGATTCTAAATGGGACTCGTTTTTAAAAATCAAACCCATTTTAGTGTATCAGATAGTTTTATTAGCAATAATATTTTGTTAATTTAACTAGATTAGACTGTTTGTGTGTTAGATGTAACCATATTGCTTTTCACCCATTATATTTTTTTAGTTAAATATCCAGAGCCAAAGGTAATTGTTAACTTTATAATGAAGGACGTAAAATTGGCACCTCACATTAGGATGTTGTCTACCTTGTCTGCATGAATGTCAATAACACATTCCCATTTTTATTCATGTATGAAAAAATTTGAAATGATAGTCATATAGTGGCCAGTATTTGTTTCACAACCCATAGATAGGGACCAGAGACCATGAAGTCCTGTATTTGCTCAGCATATAAGGTTGCTCAAAGATTTTGACTGGAACATAATTTTAAGCAATGATATATCAGTGACAGGAGTTTTCAAAAGTTTTTTTTACTTTGCTTATTCATTGAACTGCATAAAACACATTGAATTTTATGAAATTCAAAGGTCACTAGATTAATTCAAAGGTCACAAGTTTGCAGTGGCAGCTTGCTTCATTGTCAAACAATCAACAAAGTTACTAACTGGCTTAATTCAAACTATACAAGTCAATGCCCTTCATCAGACACCTTCATATATGTCTATCATATAATTCAATTCAGATATGTATGATGTAGTTTGATTTTTTGTTAAAACTTGATGATTAATTTAGGAATCCCCAAATACATATAAAAAATAGTAAATAAATGAAGAAGAAATATTCATGATTTTTAAAATTTTTCCATATTCAGTGCATAAATATCTAAGAGTTCTAACATCTTGGCAAATATCACACTGCCTTTATCACTCACTACTGTTGATAACAAAACTTATAAAAATGGTCACATGATACAAGGAGACTGGTATAGATTGGTGGTAATTCAAATTCCACTCATCCCTGTTTAGTGTTGGCCTCTGCTGTCATATTTCATTTGCCTTCTTCACCTTCCTTTTCCAAGTGTTACCCTCAAATGTAATACCTTAGTCTAACTGGGAATGTTGGAATATCCGGTTTTGCTAAAATGCTCATGTATCACAGAAAAATCTTACTGATCTGGTCCTTAACATTAATCATTATTTCTAACAGTTCCTGTTTCACCAATATTATCATTCTCAGTCAATACATTTGATGCGATAAACCACACCATTTTTTCAAGTGTTCTGTTTTGTCCTTCACATGTGTAAGTTGTTCTCTTAAAGAGTTGTATGGCTTGTGATATATTTTGATTTCATGTTGTCTGAATACTCTGGCTAGAATTTCTGATGTACTGTGGATGTATGTTGGTTTTATTTAGGCCACTATTATTTAGTGTTGTTTTCTTCTTGGAAGGGAGTTTGATAATACAGTCTTGATAGCCAATTATTTATATTCCAGCTTTCACATGTTCTGCTTCTTCAAGTCAATCTGTCTCATCAGGAACTAATGAGTTATCTCAATGCACTAAAAATCTCACTACCAGTCTCTTGTGTTTCAGGTGATGATTGGGGAAAAAAAATTGTGGTATTGGTCACTGTGGGTTGGTTTTCTATACATAGTGACTATTGGTTGATAGGTTAGCATTTATGTGCATACACATGTCCAGGAATGATTGTTTACCAATAATTGTTCAGAAGTGAACTGAATATGTGGGTGAATGGAGATGAGATGATCACTTCTGCACATGGTGCTCATGTAATTCAATCAATGTATCATCCACATTTCTGAAACATATTGATGTGGTGGGTGAGAGCACTAAGTGGCTGAGTGATCTCAAGTGCTTATCATTGCCATCTCACCTCTGTCTACATGGGTTTCAGTCTCTGGCTCAGCCAGTGTGAATACATCAGAAAGCTTGCCAATAGCTTCTTATGGGTCTGTGGTTCTTTCCAGGGATTTACCAGGTTCTTCCTCCACCATTTATACTGGCTGCCATATATAGCCTATATAGTGTGCTGAAAAATGGCATTAAACCTTATAACAACAACAACATAGATGGTGGGCCTGATTAATTCCAAGGCATTCTTCTAAAACAAACTCCATGTATAAACTAGCAGTCATTGGTGAGATTGTAGGTCCAATTACTGCTTCCAGTTTCTGTTGGTAAAATTGCACATTACAGATATAATATGTGCTTTAACAAGGTGCAGATACATTCCATAGGGAGGTCATATCTTGATTTTAGAGTATTATCTACCTCTAATTTTTCTCCAATTACATGATTACTCATGTAGCTTCATTAGAATATTGGTGAATAGTGCTGATATATCTATCATAAGAGATCAGTTTTGTACATGGTAGAAAAATGTTAGATAATTGGCAGGTTACAGTACACTGCTCAAACTAGATATTGTGGGTCAGAAAGGGGCATCCTTTTAGCCTCAAGATGTTTTCAGCAGTGGGGTTGAAATGGTGGTACAGTTTG
Organism: Potamilus streckersoni; assembly: GCA_016746295.1. NCBI lineage: Eukaryota > Metazoa > Mollusca > Bivalvia > Unionida > Unionidae > Potamilus > Potamilus streckersoni. Next base: position 1,974,150 of record JAEAOA010002330.1, on the reverse strand, counting down.
TCAGATATAGTTTAGTCTTTCTCCCATTGGTTTCACATATTAATCAGTGGTACATTTGATTGCATTGGCTTTATTTTGAATTCCTTGGACTCAAGATATGGAATGCATTTGATGTGCCCTCTTGCAAGACATGAAAGGCAACTAATGTAGGAAGAAGACTCAGTGACTTTAGTAGTTACTGGTGGTGTGCTGGACTTGAGACTGAATGGATATGGGTTTGAATCCTGCCATAACAGTAACTCTATTCTGTCCTTGACATCAGTAAACAAAACATGTTAAAGTTAGTGCCAGCACCCAAAATCATGATATAATAAAATGAAAAAATATGAAACATGATTTATAATAGCAATGCACAGATTTTATTTAAAATAAATATTCTCCAGAAAAAAAGTTATTTCTTGATTGGCAATAACGTGTGAAGATTGTAGTCCAACCCACATTAGAGTTTCAGAAACTATCACAGGTAAATAATGTGCTTTACAGGAATGGCTGTTGTTCTGCTTCCATTACCTTTACATAATAGATTATGATGCTTCTTGCACCCAGCTAGCCCATTCGGCAACTGCCATTTTGTTGTTGTTCCCCTTGTTTGTCGCTCTTTGTTGTTTTTATTGTATGGTTTAAATAACATATCCAGCCCACTGATTTTGTCATCAGGGAACATATGGTAACTGGTTTATAATTTTGCAAAGTCAAAACATTGATGGTCTGTCTGAACTCATATATTTTCATGGATTTCAATCTTTGGTGTTGTTTTACTAATTATTGACCTCTAATTTTTTGCACTTGAAGAGGCAGCCTGTTATTTCCACATTAAAAATGTGGTTTCTTATGTCTTTTAATTCAGGGTTTGTAGCATACACGAAATTCACAAATGTTGGAACCTCGTGAAAAAAGTATATTGGCAGTACAGTCTACATCAGGATCATATAGATCAAACTCATACACATTCAAATTGAAGATACCTTTCAGATGTCCAAATAAAACCCATCACAACCATTTTTAAAAAAAACTTCTGAGAATGGATTGGACTTCTGGAAATCCTCAGTGACAGATTAAGATACCTTTTACTAAATATCAGTACCATATATATTTACTTATATGTCAAGTATAACTGCAAACAAAATAGATGCTGATCTGCAGTTATATAATACAGTATGTGTTTCTTCTACTGATTACTCCATACAAACTGCATAGACCCAGATCTGCCATTACATTATTTGAGGGCAGATCTGGGTCTGCAGTTTGCAGTTATATGTAGTATATTTACTTTGTGGTTTAAATGATAAAGTTCTGAGAAAAGGTTTAATTATAAATGTTATTATCACTTTAAGAACAGCTGTGTGCTAGTCGAATATATAAGACTTAACTTTGTTATACTCCAGCTTACCCACCCCATCTTATTAGTATAACTGTTCGGTCTTTTTAAAAAAGATTCAGTTGTATGACAGAAAAAACATCTTTGAGGATACTATAATAAATAACAATAAAGACCTAAACATCATTGCCACAGTAGTGTATAGTCCCTCTTGAAGAGATGTAACAGTAATGCTCACAGTATGTATTGATTCTTGCACAGAGCTGGGTATTTTTTTATGAATGCAACAGTTTTAAGAAGGATGCCACTTATGCATACTTGCATCCCCAAGCCTTCACTGACTGTGTTTGTAATTTTTCCACAGAAATTACCCTGGGTTGACAGCTACATCTGTATCATAAGACAATTGTTTGTCATTCTTCAAGGTAATCAGCTCTGTATTTGGCAGTGTGGCCCCTTTCAGCTTGACTGTATATACCAGATACTACAATTAAAACTGCACAGATTTGGGTGGGTAAGATATATATATATATATATATATATATATATATATATATATATATATATATATATATATATATATATATATATATATATATATATATATCACTTTATAGCAAACTAAAATCTAAAATTCATTCCACAATTTTCCCTTCCTAATTGCTGAAAAAAATGTTAATTAGTAGGGTTAATAGTTCTAAAATATGAATTGAGATAAGATACAGCTGTACCGAAGGCTTACATCTACCAAGAATGGAGTTTTTACTGATATGCTGAAGTCATTCATTGGTGGTCCTTTACATGCTGTTGTTGACAGGACCCATACAAGTGTACAGTATTATATCTGAGGTCAAACTATACTGATGTTTGCCAACATGAAAATTAGTGTTTTTATAACTGAGGTCACAATATATTGATATGTGGTAACATGAATAGTACTGATACTGTTATAGTGCTACATTGGTTCAACATTATACTTATTTACAGTTGTTGTGTGTTCAGTCTTTTTGATCTATGTATCACATGTATTTTATATGCATGGAAAAGTTTAGCATAGCCATCAATATCTACAACATGCAATGAGCATGCATGGTAGAAGACTGTCAGTACACCTTGCACATTGATGTCCTTGCAAGGCTGCACTGAGTGGGACTGACACATGTCCCTGCAAGGCTGCACTGAGTGAGACTGATACATGTCCCTGCAAGGCTGCTTTGTTTGGAATGTACACATGTCCCTGCAAGGCAACATTGTGTGGGATGTACACAACCTGCAAAGCTGCATTGGGTAGGATGGACACATGTCTTTGCAGGGCTGCACTGGGTATAGGGATATATGTCCCTGCATGAAATAATTGGGTGGTTGGACACATGTGCCTTGAATGGATGCATTATTATATCAGACGTCAAACTATACTGAATGGATACATGTCTTTGCAGGGCTGCATTGGGTATAGGAACATATGTCCCTGCATGAATTAATTGGGTGGTTGGACACATGTGCCTGCAAAACTGCATTGGGATACATGTTCCGTTCCTGCATGGAGGCATTAGGTGCATGTACACATCTCCCTGCAAGGCTGCAGTTGGTGGATGAACACTTGTCTTGCAAGGCTACAGTGGGTGAGATAGACACACATCCCTGCAAGGCTGCATTATTTGGGATGGACACATGTCCTTGCAAGGCTGCATTGGGTGAGATGGGCAGATATCCCTGCATTGTGTGGGATATACACATGTCCCAGCAAGGCTGCATTGGGTGGGATATACACATGTCCCAGCAAGGCTGCATTGGGTGGGATATACACATGTTCTTGAAAGGCTGCATTGTGTGGGATATACACATGTCCCAGCAAGGCTGCATTGGGAGGGATGGAATATTAGTGGCAGCAATGGATTAGCATGGGTACTAGGACATTGTTTTGTTAATTTTACACGCTTTGTAAAAATATTCATGCTGAACTTGAAAAAAAGGGGTAAAGAAATTATTTGCTTTATATAATAAAATTAGATACACATTCTTCCTAACATGTTTATTCCATGTAGGCCAAATATCATTATTCCTATACATTACTAGATATTTTGGTGTATTAAATTCTGTTTTGAAATTCATTAGTTTGTTTCATTTAGAAATGTTGATAACTTGTAGACAAAACTCAAAAGTTATTCAATGACTGTGGCTTTAAAGTCATTGATGTTAACCTGTTATACTTGAGTTATGGTGAAGTTCAAATAAAACCAATATGTCAACAGGAGCTGAAATGTAAATAAATTTTTATAGGATTTAATGGAGCAAAGAGAAACTAATCAGCAAATCCGATGTATGCAAGGAAAGCATGCATGATAAACAACATGAAAGAGAATTGATTATCCAAGTGACATGCCAGGCAATTTCCAGATACAAGGACAAAAATTATGGTTTTGCAATTAACTTGCACAAATCTTTGTATATAAATTTATGTATAAGTTTATTGTCGGATAGTGATTTAAAATAGATTGATTTAATTTGCTTCAATGTGTATGTATGTATTTGCAACAGAGACATAATCATGTACACAAGAAGGTTGAGTTAGGAAATGTCTTCAGTATTTTCAGTGCTACCACACAGATTTGGCAAAAGATCCTTAATTTCATTTTTTTTTAAGGAATACAATTTGCATTGACATTCTCTTTCTTTTTGAGACAAAGTCAAGGTAAACAAAGTACCATTACATTGAGCAATAATGACATATTACCCACCACCAGTGACATAGCAACACTGGATTATTCCCCTCACCAGATGCCACCCTTTGTACAAGGTCACATTTGCATCACAGAAATGGATTCACTTATTAAATAATGAAATGGGATTCATGAATATATCTGTCTTATAAAAGTTACCTCCTTTAGGTTCATTATTGTAAGAGATAGCTCTATGCTCTTCATACATAAAAGTCTTATTGCCACATTCATCATTTCTCCCACAACCTGACTGATCATAGGGGTGCCACTGATGACTTTGTGACAGTCTCTCTCCATTTTGCCCCGTTCTCCACTGCTCTTTGGGAATTTGCAAAGTCAGTGTCTGTCCACTCTTTGATGTTATCTTCCCATTTCTTCTTGTGTTGGCCTTGTTGTCTCTTTCCTCTGACTGTGAATGTATGATTGCCTTTGACAGGCCAGATGAGCATGAGACATGACCATACCATCTTAATTTGCATTTCTTTACAGTGGTGAGCAGATCTTCATATGATTCAATTGCACTTTGGATTCTAATGCACATCTCCTCATTAGCAACATGGTCTCAGTATGAGATGTTCAGGATCTTTGATAACATCTCATTAATATTACATGGATTTTTATTATTAAACTTAATCACTACCCAGCCTGACTTAGCAATAATAGAATGTATATCTCTTGCAGAATTTATTCAGTGTTAGACTGTCCTTCCTGTATGCCATGCCAGTGCTATTTTCATGCGTACATTTTCATTTTTAGTAATCATCAAGTAATACATGAAAATTTAAAAAATGGGAATGTTTTCCTCCCAAGATGATGGATGTCTCCTGTCACTCATTGAAATCTCCAAGCTATTCAAAATTTTTTTTAAAAACCTCCAAAAGAGACATTTTTTAATTGGTATTTTTTGGTACATTGCTTCCAGTCTGTTGTATTTATAGTAAAGATTTGTCAGTGATCATGTGACTGTGAGCATAACACATTAATTGCTAATTTGGCTGACAATAACCTAAAATTAATCAATGGATTATATTTTGAGTGTTCAGTAGTAATTTGAAATGGATTAAACAAGTTAATGCATTATGGTTGATTAAGACTTAAGAGCTAAGCTGGCATAAAATAGTCAGTTTGGTATTGATATTTAGCATGTGTTGTTATCTAAGTATGCATGGTCTGCCAATGCTAAAATGCTAAAATCTAGACAATTGAAATCTCATACAAAATTTACTAATAGATGGATGCAGGGTTTCAAGTGATGGATTCAAGTTGAAAAGACATGAATTTGCATTTAGTCATTTAGACAGAGTCGATTTTAATAGGAATTTCCCAAATTCAACCAATCTTGAGAAGGCAAGCATTCAGCAACCTGAATCTACCACACAGGCATGAAACAATTGAACTTTGTTGTGGACTCCAAAGAGTTGAATTAATATTGCCACATTCCAGCAGTGGAAGGACATTTTCCATTCTAAAGACAATTCATGTTGACTTAAGTGGAAACCTGGATCCAGTAACAATAATATATCATCCTGCAAGTATTAGGTCAAAAATATTCAGCCAAATATATAATCCAAATATAACCAAGACAGTGATCTCCTAAGAGATGCTGAAAAGGCTTGTGACACATAAAATGATTATGAATGAAAACAAGTTACTGTTGTGAGATGATGAACATATTTATGAAAATTTATTCAATACATGTAGTTGGAATTTTGTTCATTTGTCCATTTGTATGCTAAAAATCAGGCAATGAAAATCATCCCTCTTTTTAAGTTTTTAAGTCCAAACTCCTAACAAAGTTTGCAAATTTCTGGTCTGTCCAAAGCTGACCACTTTTTTCTGTCACATGGTTGAACAGTTTTAACAAAGTCAAATATAATAAGTATATGACGGAAGGGTAATAAAATTATTAGTTTTATATCTAAATTAACATTTCCATACTATGTTTTCTTACTTAGAACATGTGCATGATATTTATTCAATGCAAGACCATCTTACTAAATTGATGGCATATATCCAAAGGACGTACAGTATATCTTAAGCTTTATTTACAGACCACAAGCTCTCAGTCAGTAGATTTGTTTTGGTCTTGCCTGCCACACACACAGTCTTGACATAGGGATCATTTTTTTCCTGATAATGTTGATGTTGTTGTTATAGACATAAATATTAAGGTTTTGCATTAGTGTAGTTTCTCTGACACATGCATGGTACTTTACAGCCATGAAACTTGATGGGTATATTTGTCTTGGATAGCACTCCCTCCTTAAATGTAAAACATGGTGACCTACTTTTCATCCTTCAATGACTACATTAAGTTTTACATTTACTTCTGTTCCTCTGATCTGTTATATGTACAGTCATAAAACCTAATGTTGCTAGTCACTGCAGAAAAAAGTATGTCACTGTGACCTGTTTTTTAGCCCTAGTGAGGGGTATATTTGTCCTAGATAACACTCCCTCCTTAAATGTAAACTATGGTGACCTACCTTTATCCTCCAGTGACTACATTAAGTTTTGCATTTAGCTCTATTTCTCTGATCTGTTATATGTACAGTCATAAATCCTAATGGATGGTGATAGTCACTGCAGGAAAGAAATGTCACTGTGGCCTGATTTTTAGCTCCAATAATTCATATTTTTAACCAATATTTCCCATTCCATTAACATTTATGTACAGCCATTAAATTTATTTTTTTTTATATTGGAATATTAATCATCTCAGTGACCTAATGTTACTGTCACAGTGACCTACTATTCCTACTGTAGTGTCTGTATGTGCAATTGTTAGGTAAGACTAGTGACTGGTGATATGCACCATTATGCATAACTGTTTTGTTAAATTTGTAATCTTTTTGATTGTTTCAAGCTGAACTGTCCTAGCGCAGTGTGATATATGACACAACCATACCCAAGTTGCTTTCCAAGCTACTGTATGTGGTACACTCATTGTTGAAAATTGGAGAGTTTCATACTCAGCTAAAAAATAGAAATCATATGAAATGGTTACTATTTGAAGGCAATACTTTGGCATGATAGATGCTGTCATGCCAATGAATAAGGTTGATTTTTTTATGAAGGCAATACTTTGGCATGATATATGCTGTCATGCTAATGATTAAGGCTGATTTGATGAAGGCAATACTTTGGCATGATATATGCTGTCATGCTAATGATTAAGGCTGATTTGATGAAGGCAATACTTTGGCATGATATATGCTGTCATGCTAATGATCAAGGTTGGTTTATGAAGGCAATACTTTGGCATGATAGATGCTGTCATGCTAATGATCAATGCTGATTTGATGAAGGCAATACTTTGGCATGATATATGCTGTCATGCTAATGATCAATGCTGATTTGATGAAGGCAATACTTTGGCATGATATATGCTGTCATGCTAATGATCAATGCTGATTTGATGAAGGCAATACTTTGGCATGATATATGCTGTCATGCTAATGATTAAGGCTGATTTGATGAAGGCAATACTTTGGCCTGATATATGCTGACATGCTAATGATCAAGGTTGGTTTATGAAGGCAATACTTTGGCCTGATATATGCTTTCATGCTAATGATTAAGGTTGGTTATGAAGACAATACTTTGGCATGATATATGCTGTCATGCTAATGATCAAGGTTGGTTATGAAGACAATACTTTGGCATGATATATGCTGACATGCTAATGATCAAGGTTGATTTTTTTATGAAGGCAATACTTTGGCATGATATATGCTGTCATGCTAATGATCAAGGCTGATTTGATGAAGGCAATACTTTGGCATGATATATGCTGTCATGCTAATGATTAAGGCTGATTTGATGAAGGCAATACTTTGGCATGATATATGCTGTCATGCTAATGATTAAGGCTGATTTAATGAAGGCAATACTTTGGCATGATATATGCTGTCATGCTAATGATCAAGGCTGATTTGATGAAGGCAATACTTTGGCATGATATATGCTGTCATGCTAATGATCAAGGCTGATTTGATGAAGGCAATACTTTGGCATGATATATGCTGTCATGCTAATGATCAAGGTTGGTTATGAAGACAATACTTTGGCATGATATATGCTGTCATGCTAATGATCAAGGCTGATTTGATGAAGGCAATACTTTGGCATGATATATGCTGTCATGCTAATGATCAAGGTTGGTTTATGAAGGCAATACTTTGGCATGATATATGCTGTCATGCTAATGATCAAGGTTGGTTATGAAGACAATACTTTGGCATGATATATGCTGTCATGCTAATGATTAAGGTTGATTTAATGAAGGCAATACTTTGGCATGATATATGCTGTCATGCTAATGATTAAGGCTGATTTAATGAAGGCAATACTTTGGCATGATATATGCTGTCATGCTAATGATTAAGGCTGATTTGATGAAGGCAATACTTTGGCATGATATATGCTGTCATGCTAATGATTAAGGCTGATTTGATGAAGGCAATACTTTGGCATGATATATGCTGTCATGCTAATGATCAAGGTTGGTTATGAAGACAATACTTTGGCATGATATATGCTGTCATGCTAATGATCAAGGTTGGTTATGAAGACAATACTTTGGCATGATATATGCTGTCATGCTAATGATTAAGGCTGATTTGATGAAGGCAATACTTTGGCATGATATATGCTGTCATGCTAATGATTAAGGCTGATTTGATGAAGGCAATACTTTGGCATGATATATGCTGTCATGCTAATGATTAAGGCTGATTTGATGAAGGCAATACTTTGGCATGATATATGCTGTCATGCTAATGATCAATGCTGATTTGATGAAGGCAATACTTTGGCATGATAGATGCTGTCATGCTAATGATTAGGGCTGATTTGATGAAGGCAATACTTTGGCATGATATATGCTGTCATGCTAATGATCAATGCTGATTTGATGAAGGCAATACTTTGGCATGATATATGTTGTCATGCTAATGATTAAGGCTGATTTAATGAAGGCAATACTTTGGCATAATATATGCTGTCATGCTAATGATCAAGGCTGATTTGATGAAGGCAATACTTTGGCATGATATATGCTGTCATGCTAATGATCAAGGCTGATTTGATGAAGGCAATACTTTGGCATGATATATGCTGTCATGCTAATGATCAAGGTTGGTTATGAAGGCAATACTTTGGCATGATATATGCTGACATGCTAATGATCAAGGCTGATTTGATGAAGGCAATACTTTGGCCTGATATATGCTGACATGCTAATGATCAAGGTTGGTTTATGAAGGCAATACTTTAGCATGATATATGCTGTCATGCTAATGATCAAGGTTGGTTATGAAGACAATACTTTGGCATGATATATGCTGTCATGCTAATGATTAAGGTTGATTTAATGAAGGCAATACTTTGGCATGATATATGCTGTCATGCTAATGATTAAGGCTGATTTAATGAAGGCAATACTTTGGCATGATATATGCTGTCATGCTAATGATTAAGGCTGTTTTGATGAAGGCAATACTTTGGCATGATATATGCTGTCATGCTAATGATTAAGGCTGATTTGATGAAGGCAATACTTTGGCATGATATATGCTGTCATGCTAATGATTAAGGTTGGTTATGAAGACAATACTTTGGCATGATATATGCTGTCATGCTAATGATTAAGGTTGGTTATGAAGACAATACTTTGGCATGATATATGCTGTCATGCTAATGATTAAGGCTGATTTGATGAAGGCAATACTTTGGCATGATATATGCTGTCATGCTAATGATTAAGGCTGATTTGATGAAGGCAATACTTTGGCATGATATATGCTGTCATGCTAATGATTAAGGCTGATTTGATGAAGGCAATACTTTGGCATGATATATGCTGTCATGCTAATGATCAATGCTGATTTGATGAAGGCAATACTTTGGCATGATAGATGCTGTCATGCTAATGATTATCGGGCTGATTTGATGAAGGCAATACTTTGGCATGATATATGCTGTCATGCTAATGATCAATGCTGATTTGATGAAGGCAATACTTTGGCATGATATATGTTGTCATGCTAATGATTAAGGCTGATTTGATGAAGGCAATACTTTGGCCTGATATATGTTGACATGCTAATGATCAAGGTTGGTTTATGAAGGCAATACTTTGGCCTGATATATGCTTTCATGCTAATGATTAAGGTTGGTTATGAAGACAATACTTTGGCATGATATATGCTGTCATGCTAATGATCAAGGTTGGTTATGAAGACAATACTTTGGCATGATATATGCTGACATGCTAATGATCAAGGTTGATTTTTTTATGAAGGCAATACTTTGGCATGATATATGCTGTCATGCTAATGATCAATGCTGATTTGATGAAGGCAATACTTTGGCATGATATATGCTGTCATGCTAATGATTAAGGCTGATTTAATGAAGGCAATACTTTGGCATGATATATGCTGTCATGCTAATGATCAAGGCTGATTTGATGAAGGCAATACTTTGGCATGATATATGCTGTCATGCTAATGATCAATGCTGATTTGATGAAGGCAATACTTTGGCATGATATATGCTGTCATGCTAATGATCAAGGTTGGTTATGAAGGCAATACTTTGGCATGATATATGCTGACATGCTAATGATCAAGGCTGATTTGATGAAGGCAATACTTTGGCCTGATATATGCTGACATGCTAATGATCAAGGTTGGTTTATGAAGGCAATACTTTGGCATGATATATACTGTCATGCTAATGATTAGGGCTGATTTGATGAAGGCAATACTTTGGCCTGATATATGCTGTCATGCTAATGATTAAGGTTGGTTATGAAGACAATACTTTGGCATGATATATGCTGTCATGCTAATGATCAAGGTTGGTTATGAAGACAATACTTTGGCATGATATATGCTGTCATGCTAATGATTAAGGTTGATTTAATGAAGGCAATACTTTGGCATGATATATGCTGTCATGCTAATGATTAAGGCTGATTTAATGAAGGCAATACTTTGGCATGATATATGCTGTCATGCTAATGATTACGGCTGATTTGATGAAGGCAATACTTTGGCATGATATATGCTGTCATGCTAATGATTAAGGCTGATTTGATGAAGGCAATACTTTGGCATGATATATGCTGTCATGCTAATGATCAAGGTTGGTTATGAAGACAATACTTTGGCATGATATATGCTGTCATGCTAATGATCAAGGTTGGTTATGAAGACAATACTTTGGCATGATATATGCTGTCATGCTAATGATCAAGGTTGGTTATGAAGACAATACTTTGGCATGATAGAACTGTCATGCTAATTATTAAGCATGGTTTTCATTTCTCTTGGTATACCTTTGTCTATAGGCTTGAATCTTCCATGTATCCAATAATAGTCATAACAACTTATGAATAATATATGCACATATTAATGAAATTCACTGAAAAATAGTTTTCGGTGCATAGGCTACATAGTTAATTTATTTTCTCTTTTAGCAGATCTTTTTTCTGTATTAGAAGACATGCAAGGGATAAAACCCATGATATTGGCTATTCAGAATCTCAACTGTGGAATTACAGGCTTATTCCCCTTGAAAAATCAATTCAAACCAGATATGTAAAAAAAAGAATGCAAGATGCATCTATTTCACTGAAACAAGTGGCCAAAATATGAGCTTAAAAATAAAATAATATACATTAGAGATTGAAATAAGTAGTGTTTAATTTATGAATGAAGAAAAACTATAAAATAGTAATAAAAGATGTAACACTCTAAGTGGAAGAAATTACTGGCTTCAGGAATGAGGTTTTAAAATAAATTAATCATTATAAACTTGGGCTATAATGATATAAATAGATGACGAGATAATAACCTAAACATTTGTTTCAAATTATTTATGTTAACTACAATGAACAATTGCAAGCTAGCATAAACTATGTGCAGTGTTGTAGTTAGGACTATGAATTACATTATACAATTACAAATGTGTGCTTATTTTAATGATTATTTTTCTCCAGTAAGAACATATGTGTTGTAAAAACCATGTCTGAAATTTATAATATTTTTGCAGAGAATTATTTCTTAAACTTCTACCACATTTGAATTTTTTAATGTGAATCAGCATGTTTCTTGTGTTTGGTAAAATAATGTTTGACATTTGCCATGTTAAAGTGCCTAAAACATTTGTGATTTGTCACTAAATGGATTTTGTATTATTTTATGGCATTCCATATATTCAGTGTCATTACTCACAATTTTTTTAAACTAATGTATTGTACTTTTGATCTTTTGATAAAGAAAAAATGCACTTATATGCTTTTTGTCCTTAATCAGTTCCAGTTTTTATAAAATATTAAGTTTTGCAGTTTAAACTTAAATATCATGTTATGGGCAAAAAATAAAGGGTAGAATATCAGAAGTAATGCAAGTTTTAAAATAGTCTTTTAAGTTGAATTTATTGTAGAGAAGGCTGTCGTTTTAAAGTAAAAAAAAAAGTTGTATGGTTGTGTGTGTTTGACATGAGTAAATCCGATGACTTAAGTTCTCTTCTTTTTTCAACTGCGATGATGTAGGTTGACAGTGCGTAATAATTTATATGACAATTAAATTTCACTGCGGTATTACTAATGTTGTTTGCCTGATTACCAGCAAATTTCCGGCTTAGTGTGTACGCACGTATGTATGTAGTTACGTACGTACGTACAGACGTATGTATGTATCTATGTACACACGTAGGTGGGTATCTGTCTATGGTTTTAAGGATGAATATAAATGATTGCATGCATGGAAGGACGAATGAATGGATGTGTGTGTGTGTGTGTGTGTGTGTGTGTGTGTGTGTGTGTGTGTGTGTGTGTGTGTGTGTGTGTGTGGACACTATCTACCACTATTATATGATTCGGACGTTATTTTATTTTATTGTTAACAAAGAGCAGAAATTTGAGAATTTGAGAAATGAACAGTTGTCCTGATCAGCAAGGTGTTATGTTAGTTTGTTCAAAGACATCTGCCAGATACTGGAAAGGAAGAAGTTTACATTTCTACGAAGATTGCAGTGATATGGCAGATTCTGGTGGCAATTAGTTTTATTGGTTACGGGCAGTGCTGCACCCCAGCTTGATAACTATCTCATTCCCTTCCTTTACTAGCTTATAATATAAATTCCAACTGAATATAAAATGACCCAAACTTTATCATAAGACGTTGTGCTACTAGTCACGCCTTGCCCTTAGAGCGACATTGACTGGAACACTACCGTTACATACAGTTCTAAGGCTTGAGTGAATTGGCTAGGTCCTATAAGCAGGTATATATGTTGGTGTCTGCATTTATGCTGCCGGTTTGGTATATAACAGCTGGATAAATTTCTAAGAGTCAAAACAGATCATACGTTATAAAATGCGATCCAAGTAACTTTTAGTTTACATGGGCAGTAAGACCAAATAAGTTTAATGTATGGTCTTTCGTCCGTCGTGCGTTGTCTGTAATTGCTATTTACGACGTCGTCGCAGTCGATAAATATAATTTTTAAAGAAGTTTGGTGGATTAAAAAAAAACAGCTTGAAGCTCTTTCAAGTTATTTTGAATGATACCGGTGCTATGAAATATGGTAGCTCTTACTGAACACAGAAAAACTTTTAAGCATTTTTTTTTCTTCTCAAGATAATTTGACACATCAGAAAGAAAGCGTCCTAGCCTGAACGCCTTTCAAATTGAATCATTTGGTCATGTTATCCGTTAAATCTGGTTGCCGTTGCTAAATAAAAGCAAAAAACCGTAAAATCTTCCTCTCAAAAATTGCCCAACAAAATTTTATCAAATTTTAAGGAAACCATACTGGCATGAAGGTTGTTCGAATTTATTGAAATGAAATTTTGTCAATAAAATTTTATCACATTTTAAGGAAACCATACTGGCATGAAGGTCGTTCGAATTTATTGAAATGATGCTAATCCACTGTAAAATATGGCGGCCGTAATTTTTAAATTACTGCATTAAAAAATTTTCAGAAAAGCACCCTTTCATAAATGGCATTATTTTTTTTTCTCCAGAGGATGCCATTCCGCATTCAGCTAGAGTTGCTGTAACTGAAAATGAAAAAAAAATAAATAAATACATTAAACAACTTTTATTCAGTCACCACTCAAAAGAATTTTACCAAAACACAATTACTACAAATAGAAGAAAAAAATACTTAACGAGTTCTTCGAAAATGAAAAACAATCCAAATTTGACATGAAGCATACTGTCACAAATGGTTTTCAATTTTATACGAAATGAATTCAAATATGGCTGTTGTTACTACAAATAGAAATATATATTAAAGACTTCTGCTGAAAAACAGGGAAAAAAATCTTGGCAGAATTTGACCAAGCAGAAAGCGTCTAGGCATGAAGGCCGTTCATATCTTTTAACAACTGATGTTGATCAGCCGTCAAATGTACATGCTGTTATAAACAACATAAAAACCTAATAAACAGAATTTTTAAAAAAAAACGATTGTTCCAAAGATATAGATGTGCAAATGAGTTGGCGGATTAATTTTTGTTTTTCTTGTGAGCCAGTTCACAAGGGTACTTTAGTTCATAAAAATATCAAGGTAGATAATACTGAAGTACAAAATAATATGGAAGATAATGCTGAAGTACAAAATAATATGGAAGATAATGCTGAAGTACAAAATAATATGGAAGATAATGCTGAAGTACAAAATAATATGGAAGATAATGCTGAAGTACAAAATAATATGGAAGATAATGCTGAAGTACAAAATAATATGGAAGATAATACTGAAGTACAAAATAATATGGAAGATAATACTGAAGTACAAAATAATATGGAAGATAATACTGAAGTACAAAATAATATGGAAGATAATACTGAAGTACAAAATAATATGGAAGATAATACTGAAGTACAAAATAATATGGAAGATAATGCTGAAGTACAAAATAATATGGAAGATAATGCTGAAGTACAAAATAATATGGAAGAGGATATGAAGTTTTGGTAAAATAGGACACTGTTTTCATATATTTGATAGGATGCAATAATTAAAAACAGGATGGTTGGTAATGTTATTTTGATGCTTTTAATATAAACATACATTGAGACGAATAATATAGTAAATGGAAGTTTTTTTAAAAAAAATAATTTAAACTGTGACATAAAATTTTTACCTTCCAATGACTTTAAATGTTATGTTGGCCTCCGCAATAATATCAGTATAAATGGTGGCATCAAAATGTAAATATAATTTAAATTCAGACTCGTGGATAGAATTGCTGTCAAGGTAACCTTGTATGTATCAATTCTTATTTCAGTATCCTTTTGTTTTTTAAATTCTGCAATTCAAACTTTGCTCACTTGTATATAATCCTAATTTTTTAAAAATATCGTCTCTATGTTCAAAATAAACCCATTAAGATCGGAAAAAATAGCGGTAATATTTCGATTTTGCATTAAGTCCTTGGGGGGATGGATTAAAACATTTCAGAAGCGCTAGAGAATATGGAGAAGAGTAAAACCAATTATTTACAAACACCATTTCAGTTGGTGTAAGGTTGAACTAGTAATTCAAGGGTCGCTGTTTCAATACCCGGCCATGCCATATTCTTATTTCCTACCAATGTGTGTTCTTGTGACAGTCACTTGATTCCCATTTCCTTGGCACCACGTAGCCCAGAATATGTTAAAAGTACCGTAAAAAATAAACAAAACAAAACAAAAGCAAACCCCAATATTTATTTTCTTTTACAAATATTTGCTTTACTAATTTCATCATGTTTTTTTTGTTTTTTTTTTTTTTTTGTTGCTTTAATTCAGTATAACTTGACCTGAGAAACTGCCTCTTTATCGTTACTTTACTTGGCTAATTTCATATCTGCTATTACTGCATCGTCTTTGTGCCTTTTCTTCATTTACATGTGCCACTTCTTACACGATGAATTTAAATAAGTCGGTACACTTTCCTGAAATATCTTTTATTTTAAATTGTGTTTTTGATGGAAGAGACAAAGAACAAACAGCGTTATTAGAAAACGTGTCGGATCCGTTTGCTTTATAAAATCTGTGTAAATGAAATTAAGAATCTTTAAATACTTTATCACAAAACTGTTATTCGTCAGTAACAATTATTCAGTCAAAATTCTCAAATTAGTTACTTGAATTTTATCTGCGTTGTTTCTCAGATTTTGTTTTCGGGTTTATCGTTTCACTCAGTTAATTTTGCCTTTTTTAAGTTTTTTTTTTCTTTTTCGATGATTGGTTTACGATCCCGTATTACCCGTAGAATTAACAATGAGCACGCGCATTAACCATGAGACTTTGCGTCCCTCTTCGATTTTTTCAGACTTGATCAAGGGATTCGATACCTATTTTTCTGCACTGTAAAGATAGCTATATTTCTTTGTACCCCCGTTTCAGGTGTATTGGTTGAAATAATTTCCATTACTATTATTTAGATATTTTTTGCAGGAAAGATTTTGCACGTTCTAGAGGGCCACTTGGGTGTGGTCAGATGCCTTTACATTAACGAGGAACGCCTTATTAGTGGCGGAGATCAGAAGAAGATAATTATCTGGGATTATAAGGTGAGATGCTAGAAGTTCGCCCCTACATCTGTCTGATATCACCGTAATGGTAACCAGGTTGTCAAAGCCTATTAACCTATTTAATGTCGCCATACATCTGTCGGTATATATTGTCCCAGACAGATGACTTAGGCAACAAGAAATAAGACACCTAATCACACATTATTCTAGCAAACTGGCTGAGTGATACTATATGTTTATATGAAACGCACCTAGATAAGAATTTCGATGTCTGTCTGAGAGAACCAGTCGGTTTTTATGAGGGTTTTTCGCCCCGATAAAGGTCTTTGAAGACAGATTTAATTTGCTTGAGGGTGATGTATATATTTAGATCTTTTCCACACGAGTTCAGAATCACCTATGACATTCAGTATGTGATAAATGAAAGACTGGCAAGAAAAATATTTTAACAGAAAAACAGAATTTTTATGTGATTCAACCCTGATACCTCGATACGGTGTTGTGTACTTATTCATCGCTTAGCGAATCTAATACTATATACAGAGAAGTATGTTTTCTAATTGATCATCAATCATTTAACGTTTGAAAATACGTTTTAAATAATGGCTGAAAAGTATCCTTTTCATGTAGAACACATCAGATGAACTCAAGTTGGTCGTGAAATTAATAGTATTTTTTTATTCGAAGATGTTTTAAGTAGTTTGGAGATATTCCCGTTGTCGCTGTGGTAAATATTGCTTAAAATGGCCAGAGAACTAAAAGTTTTAAAAATTAGAACGTAATGATTTATATTATGTACTATTTATGTTCCATTTAGAGTTGCAGTTTCACTTTTTATTTTATCCCTTTCGAAAACTCATAGATAATAACATGCACAAAAGTATCAAAATTGTGTAGTCTAGAAATAAGATGTGTAGGTTCATAATATCAGCTAAACAAAAAATTCCAATACAGTTGTTGCCAGTCTGTCCTTTGCCCAAAGATAAATTTCTTCTTAACTATAAAATTATAGATCACATATTTATTGATTTAGTATTTATTAAATCATTCAGTTTGGTAATGTCTGCTTGTATGTAGTTGGACAATTTATAAACGAAAGTTGAATTTGAAACTAAAACTGATCACTGATGTAAAAACTATAATTTTGTTCTGTATCAGTACAAATGCATGCATATACGTAAACTGTAAAAATGTTTGAAATTCTATTTATCGTATTCGTTACAAATAGAAATTTTTTGAGTGCTGTTTTCAGTTGCATCTTTTAGCTTTCTTAATCTATACTCAATGATTTTACGACAAAGTGATGGTTTAAATTAATATAGTTTTGGCAAATGTGTACATATTTGTTAGACCTGTTGGGTTTTTTCTCCCATCATTTATGTTGTGCATATAATCGGCGACTTGTAGTTGACTTTCAGACCAATCTTAATCATTTAGTGGCTTGAATATTGCTTAGCGTATTTAACTTTGTATAACACGCATGCAACGGCCTTAAGCCTTCAACCTAGATCCAGATCTGCGGTGCATTCCCCAATGTAAATGTGAGTCTACGATGTTAGCGTTGGGCAGTATTACACGTGTTACACAAGAGCAATACGGTATTAGTTGTCTAAACGAAGTTGACTATTTTTATTTTGTTTCATTTATTATTTTGAATCTCAGCGTCTGGAGTTACTTCAAATAAGCAGCAATCATCAAGATGACGGAAATGAAAAGTTACATGATTTCATTTCCTTACTCGGATGATTTGCTTCCTTCCCAAGAATTACTGTCCTCAAGTATATCTTTGAGGAATGTTAAAGTCTTTGCCTGGTGTAAAGAATGTGTTTGAAAGGGTTGGTTCTGTTAGGGTGCCTCACTTACTATGCGTGGCTTTTGTTTGGATATCGTTATCTAGGAGATGAGCGAATTGCCCGGATCGAGTAAATAATAACATAAAATATGAAAATAATGGATGGAATAACAGAGATCTGAACAGACATATAAAAACAGAACAATACGAGCCCCCGTATATAAAATATAACAATTTTATCAATTACATAAATAAAATGAAATTGAACATAACATTTGAATGATACACTTACTTTCTCACAGAAATAAAATTACCAAATTTATAAGAAATGCAAATAGCCGTTCTGTTATAAAGAATGACCGAACTCGTTTGCCCCGCATGCCTGCATAACTTGGTTGTTTTTGGTCTCTCAAAGGCAATGCTGGTGACAGGTCAGAATCACTTTATTTCTTTTCCTCTTCTCTTTACCTGTCCAGCATCTTGGATTCATCAACCGTAACTTGGCTGTCTGTACTCCTTCCCCACTGTTTGGTGCAGTTATGGATATTTTCCCCCACCCCCGCAACTTAAATATTTGTCAGGCTTCTATACTTCTAAGATCAAATAATAAACCCCACTCTTATTATGTTAGACATCGTTTTATCGTATTTCAATAGAAGCTAAGGCTAATATGGGTCAACTGAGCTGATTCAAACACCCTATTATCGTAAGCGGTTAGCTGCATTCCTAACTGGAATCTTGACATAACTAGACATCTTAGTAAATAGTACTACGCCTCTTTGTGCTAAAAATCACTAACTGGACTACGTCGCTTGGCAGTCTTACTGTTCTCGGTAGGAAAAAAATCACAATTAAACAAATGAATTAATGGACTTCACGTCTTAACTACATTACTTGCTAACTAGCGATTCATTGGTATAACATTTTCAGGCATACCAAAATCAATTCCTAACCTACATGATTCATATCATTTAAGACCAATAAATTCACACATTCTCAGCATGAAATTCCTATTACACACAAACGAGTAAATTCGGACAAATTCATACCAAAGAAATATTGCATGACATTCTTAGAATACACGAGTCATATAACTTTCGAACTCATGGAAAATTGAAGTATTCATTTAAAATGAATACATGCAAACATGAAATTACAAACTTTTATAAATGAACATGTATGCGACAGAGACAGACCTCGTGCTTTCCGAGATTATCTTTCTTTCCAGTGAAGCCGAAGCTTTTTATTTTCTTTAAGTTCCGTGTCTTCATTCCATCCTTGGACAATATATGACGAAAAATAATTGCTGTTTCCCGGAGTCAACTTTTCTGCCTGCAGAAACGTATACTGATATCACGATGCAAACATAAAACTTAAAACATTTAAATTCGTTTGGGAATTACCCTACCCCCATTTTTCTTAGCCCGTCAAGATTAACTTTATATAACCGCCAAAATGTTAACACACCCATCGAAATTAGAATGATTCTGTGTCTAATAAATGTTTCCTGAAAAACTCATTTTATGACACTTATTTAAAATGCCCAAAAGCTTCTCAGGATTGTCTTAACATTGTCGCTTCTCCCGCTACTTAACCCCAATTAACATCGCTATCAGACGGTTATCGCAGCTGATTTATATTAAAAATCAAGCATTTTCCGAAATTAGAGTCTCACATCTATTGCTAACTAGTGATAATTGCGGGTCTAGCCCATGCTTCAAAGGTGATTAATTGTCACGCTGACCCCGACCAGATTCACCCATTTACGTGTTGCAGTAATATTTTTCTTCAAAATTCAGTCTGTTATATGACATAATTCTGTGCCCCTCGTTGTTGCGACGAATGGATGTAAAAATCGGCTAATAATGACCCTCATCTTCCAGACTATACCATACAATTTTTTTTATCCATTATCATCAACAAAGGGTAAAAAAAGAACGTAAATACTTTTATTTTTCAAGGCTTAGATCACGGGTTCTATTCATGGCACAGTGGTTGTCTGTCTAGCATCTGTGACTTCCGTTAGATTTTCTGATTCTACGTTTTTGGACGTTTCTCGGCTAGTCCATGCTCAAAGAGCGTTGTATCTTATGCTCAATCATTTCCTTATACTTTCGCCACGTAAATGGTTTGAAATTAAGTCAGAACATGGTACCCGCGAAATGTTTCGAACTGATAGCATCTCTTAGCTGACTTTAGTAAATTTTTGATCCCGTGCCTCAATTTCGGAAAGAAAAAAAAACTTGATACAAAACAAATTTTGTATGAGTAAATAAAAAGGTTTGATTTTTTAGATTTAAAAACAATAGCCTGATTTTTTTTACGTAGTACACTATTACATATTTATCCTGCAAAATTTAATCAAAATAATACACAAGCTTACAGGCATATACTGTAGGTAGGATTTGTAAAAGCAGCCGCTTTTCTTCTTTCTAATTAATTGGCTTATGGTGTGGTCGGTACGGCACGGGGATTGCAGTCTCCAAAAAGACGATATATTAAGCAGTACGTGACCGGTTGCTATAACAAGTCTGACTGCGGATAGTGTTTTGAGATATAGTATGCTGAAATTAGATATGAACAATTCGTTCCAATCAATACAAAATAAGACTCTCAGGTGGTAATTTGTCCCCCAGGGAAATTTACTGGAATAGTAATGATAGAATTAGAAATGTAGTAAACCCTATTAAATTACCTACTGTCTGGAGAACGTAGCAGAATGTTTCCGTAAAGCCCAGTGGCTTATTTTCTTCAATATGTCCGTTTTGCTCCTGTTCTAGCGATAAGCTTATTAGTGTAATGCACCAGTTCAGTTCTCGTCACGCTCTGTATTGAAAAATGAATACTGCGCACCCCGATCTTAGTTTAGGAACTATACACGTCAACAAGTGCTAAGATAATACATATTTCTATATTTTACCTTCTATAAAAGATGCGTCTAACACTGAATTTTCGACAGGAAAAAAAATTATTCTAATTTATTGCACAGCAAGTGACTTTATTTCAAACACAGAAAAGTAGGTTTTTACAGGATATGATCGTATCATCCAGGGTAAATATTTCTCATTTGATATTGCTTTTTTCGTCTAAGTATACATGCTTAAGTTAAGACTCGATTATTCATATGAACCATCCCATCTCCAGCACATTCCCAGTTGTTCAAACAAGCGATATATCTAGAGTATTAATTCAGCCCTTGGCGAGTTCAAACAAGCGGTGTTGGACCGTCTATGAAAGCAGTTTTATGTTTATGCCAACAAGACGATATAATGAGATTTATGGTGTCATGATTATTTTCTGATTACATGTTTATGCTTATTTTATTAAAACCGAAAACATGTTTCAGGTTTCTTGAAAATAATCTTATATATATATATATATATATATATATATATATATATATATATATATATATATATATATATATATATATATATATATATATATATATAATTTAGACAATTAAAAAACCTATTCGTCTTCGAATTTTTAGTGTGTTACTGTCCGTTTCCACGTCCAAGCCTGATGCTTATAAATCAGGTGTGGAATAAAACAAAAATTTGTCAGTTTTTTATGGCAGATATTTTCGGGGGCTTATCTACATATGAAAGTAAAGTATTAAGTACTCGATTAACCTGACCATCCATCTTCATTTTCAAAATGCTGTCGTTTCTGTGGCTCTTCGACAACCGTTTGTTTAATCACGTTCAACTGGTTTTCGAGTTTATGCTGCGCGGATACTTCGACTAACACATTCCTTTCTAAGACAGAGACAAAGAGGAAGAGAATGTAATATTAAAGCTAATTAATGAACACAGACGAGTAACACGAATTTACTTGACCTGTTTATAAAACAATTTTATGGTTTCAAGGTGAGAGAGAGGTCCAGTACACGTCATTGTGATGCCAGTACGCAGGTAGGCTCTGGTACAAGGGACAAGATGTTGCCGTGAGTGCAACAAGTAATAATTGTTAACTAGGGTCAGTAATTAAAAGGAATGTATGGAGAACTTCCTTTTGGGGGAAGATCATGAAATACATTAAGAGCCTGGCAAACGGTTTAGAAGTGACCCATATATAGACTGCGTGACCGTGACGAAAGTTGCCAAAAAATGACATCGAATTTCGAATGTAAGGAACTGGTGTGAAATCTGAAAAGAAAGGCGAAACATTTACGCCAGATTAAAGCGTTAACTGTCTGGAAATGAAAATGAAGGGTTCAGTCTAACTACGTATTTAATATTATGATTCCAAAATGGAGGTAAACACTTGAAAGCAAGTACCATACAAACTGGTTTTTTTTTTTTTTTTTTTTTTTTCTTTTTCTCCTTGGCACGTAGTTTATATGTATCACGCTTAGTATTGCAGACAGACAATAATAGCGAAATGTTAAAATTATTTCCAAAACAGGACACTGTCTACAACAGGTATCTCTTGAAAGTACTTTGTAATTTTAAATTAAGTTTCACACCTTGTTCATTTTCATCATATTTAAAGTGCATAAGGAGATACCTGTGTATTCTACGTTAATAGACTGACATAAATTGATTTCACGGGAATCACCATCTATAATTTCTTATAAGTCGGGTCCAGCTGGAAGCAGACTAGACATTACTATCTTCGCATATAATACTCCAGCAGACTTGGATCTGTGTTATTTTGTTCTACATATTACTTACAGCAAAAACCAAAATCGCATATATTGAATGTGCGGTTAGACCGGCCTTTTATGCAAATATTGACGTAATAGGTTTTGAAAACTCGGGTCAGGTCAACCTATTGTTCCTTTGATTTTAACAAATTCCTCGAGAATTAATTCACTTTACATTGTCGAAATTTGGCTAGTTTAGTAAATATCTCAAGATCACACGGAACTAAGATTTACACAAAGCTCAGATTCTTATATGTAATCAAGTTGATGTAATAGCATTTGAACAAGGATATGAACATCGTTTGTTGCAGATGTCAAACCACTTTATTATTATAAAAATAGAACACCAACACATTCTCCTGGTCTTTTTTTCAGAAAGGAAAGCAGATGTACGTAGTACATCGTCATCCGACTTTATTACATCTGATGTGGGTGGATGACACCAAGCTAATCACAGCCTCGCCAGAACGTCCTGGCACCATTACTGTCCTCAGCTTTTGGTAGTGACAATCTAATGCAACGCATCAGCTGAGGAAAAGTAGTTAAAACTCTCATTATTCAAGTAGGAAAAGTTGTAATGTTCTTTATAGATTGAAACTTGAAGGACAATGTTTTGCCTAGGGATTTGTAAGTTTTCATAAAAGGATGGTCTGGTTGATCGATGTAGAAGAGGACTTTACTCAGCAGAACTTGGTCGCTCAGAAGCCAAACGTCAGTGGCTCGATTTCGTGAAAGGCTATTAGTGCCAATGATATATTATCTTAATATAATCATGAAGATGCTTTTGTTATTTTCATTCATTACAATTTTAACGCAGTAAATTATTTTAAATGCGTCTGTGATACAGTTTTCGCTCATAAGTTCACTTTACATATTTAATTGACTATAGGCTTTCATAAGGAAGCAGGTAGAAGTAATGATTCCTTTTATCTACGCGCTTTACTACACTATGAATATGTCCTTATAGTTACATGGTGCAGTAGCGTATTGATTTCTGCTTCCTACATTGTTATATACACACCAGGGAAGAAGGCATTGGTTTCGTTCTTCATCCGTCATAATGAGCTTGCATGACAGATATCTCAAGAATTATTGAACCAAACCTGACCTAATTAGATTTGTATATGCCTTCCCATACATGTATAAATTTCCAGAGACCTGATTTAGATTCTGGCGAAAGTTACCTATTTTTCAGGGACACGGTGACACCACTGTTTGATTTTTTACTAAAACGCAAGGAAATTGTCCATACTTTGTATTAACATTATCGCCGTTTTGCTTCAGTGCCATTAATTGTTGTGAAACATAAAAGCAATGAAAAAAATGAAACCTTCTACCTGCTTCGCCAGAATTTCTAACAAAATAATAGAAAACATCACCATCACTGAGGTGATTATGTTTCTTTATGGTAGTAGTCAAACTGCATCCGAATACCTCAATACTGTTACAACACTGTTTTGTTACATTGTTTATAGAAATAAAGTTAGTATCAGAAAATATCCTTCTTCATGCATCAGCTTCCAGGCAGCTAAAAACGTGGATTTCCAGAAACTTGCGCTGAATGGCCAGTTTGAAATCAATAGTTTGAGAAAGAAAAGATGTGGCCTTGAACTTTAAGATTTCCAAGATCAAACGGTCATTCCTGCAAAACCTTAGGCATTTTGACCTTAAAAGAATGTTTCGTTTATCTTAAGTTATGAAAACGGCATGCTTCATGCTACAACGGACACACTGACATCAGACTCAGAAGCATTTGTTCAAAGGCAAAGAAAAGTAACAGTGCAACACGTTGCATAAACTCTCTTGCGAGATTATTAATGAGATTATTAATGACTTGCGGGGAGTTTAGTTGGATCGTATGATCAACAACTATTAGTGGTTACTCAAAAACTGAAGAATGCATGCATAATCGGAGTGCATCAAAGACATGGATCTAAGGAAATTATTTTGAATATGGTTACCACTTGTTAGCATATGCTTCCAGTTCGTACACCTCACATACAAATTATAGTTCAAAGATAAGTTAAGATGCATCGTACAACACGACGATGCGCGAAGCCTATGGAGCATCATTTGGATAAGCTTCGTATACAGATGTTTCTTGCTTGATATTAACTGGTAAGGCAGCCAGTTCAATCCGTGCATACAGAGATGCATGACATCAACCACACCGAGTCGCAACCTTGTATGACGTATGCTGGTTGGTCACATAGTTTGCCGTACGGAATAACACTCAGTCGCAGACAACTAACTATGGCATTCACTCACAATAACAAACTGGTTATGATGCTCAGAGTAGTAATGGAACCAGTTGACTGGGTACTGAGAACGGTATCTTTCGCAAGGTGGCTCCGAAGCATTATACTCAACCAGTCGAAATTCAAACACAAGTAGCAATCATCAGAGCTCATACTTAAACCAGAGTTCATCGCGTGGGAGATTGAATCAGGGCTTATAAGAAGACAGCAAAACTCCCATGGGAAGAGCAATAGCACAGGTTCTTACGGAGATCGTCAGAATTCCAATGGATCGTATGGAGTCAGCCTCAGAAATTATGGATCAAATCAGAGATGCAACAATACCAATCAAAGCTATTTCTCAAAGCAAGAATCGTATGGCCGATACACTTAGAATTACACCTTATATGATGGCAATGAAAATTCATAGAGAATATCATATAATAAAAATCCTACGCAGATTCACATCAAGATGGTTACAAAAGCTGCAAAGCCTGGTGGTGAATTGTACGGTAAACCTTTTTATGCCTGAAATACTTGTAAGTTTTGACTCATTGCATGTGTGTTATATATTTGGTCCTTTTCAGAAAATGACTAATTCTTGTATTAACTAACAAAAAAGTTAATCAGACTGGGAACATGGTTTGTTTTTTTTTCAAATAAACAACAGCCGTAGCTTTTTACCATTTCAGACAGCCATTTGGGTGGTTATTTTAGAGGAAGATTCAGAACATTGACTGAGAGAAAACGAAACAGGAATGAAAGACTATGAATGTGTTTTGAGGATGGAAAAGGAGCACAAGAGGAAGGAGAAAATGAAAAACAAGAATGAAAAGAGTTGATGTATAGAAGTTAGCAGAGGATAAAGGATTCAGATAAGAGGATATATGATAGAGAAAGTGGTTGGAGCATAAAAGAATAAAAGAAAAAAGAGAAAATATGAAGCTGAAAGATAAGAACTGTTGGAGAGAAAGAAGTTAGTCAGGATTAACCAAAATATAACCTAAGGATGACAACAATATAAATCAGAAGAAGAAGGAAAATGATATAATATATTAAGAAAGAGGACATACAACCATTAAAAGTAGAGAAACAAATACAGAGTTGGAGATGCAGATTTGCCACTCACTGAATCAGCATGCAGCGTTGCAGTACTTATAGTCCACAGCACAGGAGTTTATTATGCAGCCCTCCAAAGATCTGAGCAGCAAATGTATAATCAGCAATAATAATATCAACAGCCGCAGATCATTGCCGCCGTTCAAATCTCATCTTTTCGCAGCATAACTCCACTCCTGCACATTTTCGCCGCACATACACATCATAATGAAGAAAAGAGAGGCAATTTGCTGTTGGTTAAGACAAGGATGAAATTAAATTAGTAAGAGATGAAGTTTAAAAATGAGTTGCCTCCAATTTTTGAGGCATTTAGTCCTTTATCATCACTCGACAATAAGGCGACAATGAGGCCACTTGCAGTTTTTACGCTGTTTTAAATGAATAGAGTCGTAAATACGCAACACAACATCCTACTGAGTTGAAGATGATCACACACCTCTAGATCACAGCTTCAATCGGAATTATGATCACATGAGGAGGAATGATAAACCAAGGTCGAAATCATTCATCAATTCACGAATTACGTTCAGTTAACTGACAGTTCAGATGATGGACAGATGAACAAGCGAACACATATATTGCACAACTTTGTTTTGTCTTATTTGAGCTTATTTGCCCAAAATATAAAGTTTGTAATAAAGTTATTGAATCAGATGAAAAGAAAGAAATTATATGCTGTTGTTGTGGGTTTGATGCAGATTTACAGCACACGAAAGGCTATACATGCGGACAATATATATGGCGGAGGAAGAACCACCGACCCATATGAAGCTACTGTTATGCTTTCTTACATACACACGATGACCAAGCCGGAGACTCACCCCCAAACGGATAGAGGTGAATTTTCAGTGCAGAAAGTTTGCGATTTCCATTTCTCCTCACTTACTATTTTCGCAGATGGACAAGAACATGAATCGTAGAGCCACTTTGTCCCAGATTCAGCTAAAACCTCTCGAGTCCCGGACCATGCGAAAATATCAGTTTGTAAAGAATTGATGGGGTTGTAGTTGACACAGGCGCCTGTGAATTGATATAAAATCTACCAAGTATTCAATAAGATTTCAAGTTTCCACCTCCAAAAATAGCATTCATTGATCCAATATCTTTTTAATGCAGGAAAAATTGGCTAGTTCCGGTCTTGAATCTGCAAAGATTGTGGAGTTGTACAATACATGTTTAGATTAATAACATTTTATTTTCGATACATGAACTTTTTCTTAGAATATTTTCCTGTAGGATAAGATGTTTTATAACGGGATGTTGTGATGCAGACAGTGAACAATTTTAATATACCCAGTTGGTAGTTACAGATTTTTTTTCCCTTTTTTGCAAATTTGTCATTTGCACTGTTTCCATTGGTAGCCAAACGGTCTTTCTTCCACTCTCTTTCAAACTATAACTCTTTGACAGACGAACATAGCTTCACAAGGAAGAAAGTAATGTGGTGTCGATAATCTTGATGCTCTATCCGGAACGAGAATATATCCATGTTGTAGGAATCGACATTCGTTGTAAAGTCATTTGTTTGTGACTCGTAGATTTAGATCTGACTGACGCGTTCCAACACCACAGCGACGAGATGTTCGCGGTGAGAGTTATTGCCACGACACTATTCTATATCGTACGATCCAACTGGACAAAGGTACAAGGCAACTTTTAAAGCGAATTAATTCTCAGAAAGGTCGACATTTTGGACCAAATATAAAATCAAATAAATAAAATTTCCTCTGACATATTTTGGATTAATTCTCACATAATTAATTTTATAAGCAAGCTACGCATAATATTGATTGCAATTCAATTAAACTTGAAATAAAACATCGAAAATCATTGTTGTATTATATAAGGGTTTCCCCGAAATTGACCTATGATATAAGGAGAGTACACCTTTACAAATAATCTTTCAATAAAACATCAATTTCAACGATCAATAATTGAAATATTTGTCTACTTTGCACGAACGAGCTTCAGTCAGGCCACCAGTTAAAATGGAGTTTTCAAGCTTGTACAAGACATCGTTTTTTGTTATCGTTAGGTCAATGGTAATAGTGGAACATGCTTTTCTTTCATTCCTACTCTCGTTCAATCCTTTCACGCTGTTTTTTTTTTTATTTTATTTTATGTATAAATCATTAGGAGTATTTCATCTTACTGAATTGTGATCTTTAAGTAAAACCGTTGCGAAATATACCTGCAGTACCGATAGTATGTTCATTTTATTGCTTGGTAATATAATGTGTGACCTTATCACAGACTGATAGGTCGGGTACAATGAATTATAGATAGTACATTTACGGTTGAGACCACTTAAACGAATAGTAGTAATGAAGATTATTTTTCATCAAACGGTGCCGTATTCTATGCTTTGAATTTGGAATTTGCCAATACTTTATTAGATTTTCGTGATCTTTACCCATTTTGTAATGTTTCAGGTTGACATTCTGCATTGTATGGGTATTACAGAAATCATTTTATGATTTCATTTTTTTGGCTTTAGTTGTATGAGAGAAATTAGTTTAGACAAAAGTAGTATGTCATTTTGTTTTGTAAAGATTGTGAATCTTGCTGTGTATAAACTATTGTGCCAGTCAAAAGGTGTTTAATATTTTATAAGCCATTTTTTCCAGGATATTTCAGGGGGGGTGTCTTCATTTCGAGTTATAATCTTTCATTTATTTGATAACTTTTAAGGTTTCCTCGGAAACAGTTTGACAATTTAAAAGAAGCCTCCCATCCCCTCTCTCTCTCTCTCTCTCTCTCTCTCTCTCTCTCTCTCTCTCTCTCTCTCTCTCTCTCTCTCTCTCTCTCTCTCTCTCTCTCTCTCTCTCTCTCTCTCTCTCTCTCTCTCTCTCTCTCTCTCTCTCTCTCTCTCTCTCTCTCTCTCTCTCTCTCTCTCTCTCTCTCTCTCTCTCTCTCTCTCTCTCTCTCTCTCTCTCTCTCTCTCTCTCTCTCTCTCTCTCTCTCTCTCTCTCTCTCTCTCTCTCTCTCTCTCTCTCTCTCTCTCTCTCTCTCTCTCTCTCTCTCTCTCTCTCTCTCTCTCTCTCTCTCTCTCTCTCTCTCTCTCTCTCTCTCTCTCTCTCTCTCTCTTCTCTCTCTCTCTCTCTCTCTCTCTCTCTCTCTCTCTCTCTCTCTCTCTCTCTCTCTCTCTCTCTCTCTCTCTCTCTCTCTCTCTCTCTCTCTCTCTCTCTCTCTCTCTCTCTCTCTCTCTCTCTCTCTCTCTCTCTCTCTCTCTCTATCTCTCTCTCTCTCTCTCTCTCTCTCTCTCTCTCTCTCTCTCTCTCTCTCTCTCTCTCTCTCTCTCTCTCTCTCTCTCTCTCTCTCTCTCTCTCTCTCTCTCTCTCTCTCTCTCTCTCTCTCTCTCTCCATAGCCAATCTCCAGTTTTGGGCCATCATTACATTCCTTAATGAATCATTCTTCAGATAGACTATTTTGACTTTTTGTGTCGGTCTTGTATAAATTGTTTAACTTTTCCTCACCCAGCTTTCTGGACCACCAACGGTTCCGCTTCCACCATAGAAAAGTTATTGTCTACTTCCTGGGAGATAAAACAGACCAATCGATGACACGTGGCGCCAAGCTGTACGTGCTGCATCATATTCCGTAACGGTGTACGCGAGCGTTCTTTAAATTTATGCTTTTCCTCAGTATTAAAAAATGGAAACCTGACAGGAAAAAGGACCAAAACGTTTATATTAAGACCTCCCTCTTATTTATGTGTGGAAACTAATTTCATATGGCTAACATTTTCTTTATAAATTATGATGATATACCCAATATATAAAGTTAAATTTTTGGACTTTTTTTCTTTTAAAAAAACTGTTAAATTCAAATGCGAAAAAACTTAGCATACAAACTTATTCTTTAAGAAACTGATCCAACGTAAGCATCCGTACATTTTCAATTCCATTCCAAAGTAATGCATTTTACATAGAACGTGTGTCTGTTCGTATAAACTATGGAATCATGCAGGTGTCATTTGCGACATTGCTTAACTTTTTTTGTTGTTGGGGGCATTCATTCTTATTATATTATCTCCATTTGAATAAATGCTGATACCTACATAATTCTTTTTTTTTAAGAAAAGGAACGGAGAATTAACATATATGCAGATTGAAATGAAGAGATTTGATATTGATGGGCGAAATTTTAGAGCAGTCTTAGGGAATCTACTTGACGAGTCTGCTCTTTTGGTTTACACTTTGTTCCTCGAGAATTTCTTGTTACTTGTTAGGAAGTGGAAGAACAATAAGAAATAATAAAATATGAAGAAAAGCGCGTTCTGTTGCAGGTATACCAAGTAAAAGAAGCTAACAAAGAAACAATCAAGCTGATAATGAAGAAACTTTTTAATTGCATCTGTCCATAGTGTGTGACCACTTTTGAAAATACCACAGAATTCAATGGAAGATGACAGATGTTACAATGTTTATCAGATAATATAATTATTTAAATGGTTAATTAAATGCTGTCTTATTTTATATCAAAGTTAAACTATTATTTGTTGGATGATAAACGTGCTGTTCGGAAGAAATTGCTAAAATATAAATGAATTCTATTTGAAGTGTTCTAAAAAAATTGTTTCTTTTTCGTTTTGTTTTTCAACTTATCATTAAATTTAATTTAGATCGCTGGACAAAATTACTTTCTATAAAATGGTCTACTGCTGCACGTGCAGCACGCCAGGCACGTGCAGATATATGCATATAATACAACATATATAAATGACAATGAGGAATAATATATTTGAGAACAATTATGTTACTGAGCAAAGAGCATAATGTAAACTCCCTTGACTCTTAGGATTCTTTCTCACTGATATGAAAGCCGACTTGGATAAAGTTTTCGGATGCAATTCTCTGTCATATCGTTCAATTCTGAGATGGTTTCATCGTTTGCGAGGTGGTTTTGAATTTATAGACGATGACCCGCGTTCTGCAAGACCGTTGTCTGCAATTAGTATTGAGGAAGTGACTGATGCCCAAGAGGAGGGATATTAATGAAAATATTCGATATACAATGGAATATACTTTTGTTGTGACGGGCATTACTTCGTGTATTATTTTCAATATAATGAATTATCATTTAAGCTCATAAAGGTTTTCAGCAAGATATGTAATCAAAAAATAGGATTGGGTTGTAATTGTTGATGAAAAGAGTGACCAGAAACAGCTGAATGAGACTGACACAGGTGACAAAACATAGATTTACTATTCTGAATTAGACTCGTGAGAAAATTAAATAAGTTTAGATCGGAGAAAATGGACAGATACCAAAATATGTTTGATGTAGTCGGACTGTTTAGAAAGTTTTATACGCATTTTTTGTTTGTTTGTTTGTTTTGATGCAAAAGATCTAGTCGTCAAGGTATCTGTGCCTGGCTTTACCAGCTTCTCTGGACATTTTTACACCTTCAAAGTATTGCCGAATGTTGTCGAACACTAGCGAACCACCCGTACGTGCATCAGTACTGAGTTATTTTTCTACTCCATGACAACGTATCAACCCATAAATCTGCCGTCGTGATGGACTTCCTGAAGGAGCACAGGTTCCAAACTTTGTCACATCTTCCATATACCCCTGCGCTAGCTCCATGTGTTTTTTCTGATTTATACCGCTATTAAAAAGATGAGTTGAGCGGCAAAGGATCTGAAGGTCGCCATGCGTACTAGGATTATCGTGAGAGTTTTGTACGCAATTAGATGCGAAAGGCACAGTCGTCCAAGTACCTGTGTCTCACTCTGCTAGTATCTCTGGACGTTTGTAAAACTCCAAACTGTTGAAAAAAGTTGTCGAACACTAGCGCCCGGTACTGTTGTGTTCATTTGTTCAGCGCGTGATCCCGCTGTCATGACAGATTTTTCTGAAGGTGCTCAGGGTACAAACTTTGCCACGTCCTCCACATGGCCCTGATTTGGCTCCAATTGTTTTGTTTTTTTAGGGTTAGGGGTGTTTGCTCTTTCCCGTTATCGGGAGGGAAATTCATTGAGGGAAAGCGATCTGAAAGCTACCATACGGTTGGAAGTAAAAATTACGAAAAACGTATATACAAAATCGCATTTAATAATTAGACAATTAGACTTAGAAAGTGTGTAGATGCCCATATCTTTCCTTATTTGTTGTTGAACATAACAAGATGGATCAAGAAAGGGCAATGAAGAGCTGTCAATTCATTCATATATGCAAGGTCTGGATATTAAACTCCGACACAGTGAATGTGTTGTCCCCCACTGGAATATGCTTAGTCACATTTCTCACATTAGTATTGGTATCCGAGAAATGTTGTTATAACTCAATAACTTCGAAGTGTTCTTGATGGCGATACACATAAATATATTTTCGGTCCTTAAATCTCGTCCTCGAAACACGACCAATTTGAATGTACACTTTCAACGAATAGCGAGTAGACTGCATAACAACATTTTAGGAATGCCACACACGGTCTCGTTGGAAGTATCTTCTTGCTGAAAAGTATCTTCTGTTTTTTTTTTATTGTTTGGCTCTGTCCGATTTCGAATGCGCTCCTATGATCTTTTATATTCCAATGCGTCGTTCTTCTAGGCCCGATGATGATGGCCCAGACTAATACATTTGGTCGTATGAATTGTCAATTTGGATGATACTGCGTTAGGTACTGCGACTTTCGTCCTCCAATATCACTGTTCTTTGTGGTACGCTACCTCCAGGAGGTTAAACTTAAACTTTGTTCATTTGAAGTGTGTCTTGACTATTTATGATGTTAAACTCGTCACTGGGTGTTTCAACGTGTTGGCTTTCATGGTGAATAGGCAGTCTCAAACGATCGTCCTTCTTAGCTTGACGTTGTCGTTTTAATATTCTAAAAAGGAATCCCACAAATCGGTATTGAAAAATGCCGCTTTCTCAGGTGGCACTTCACTTAAGATCTTTATAATTCGCCGTGTATGTGTGAGCCGTGGTACAAAAATATTTTGGAAGCCACTTTGTATGTCTCTCAAATGCAAAAATAATCTTCAAGATGTACTGAACAAATTTCATTCTTGGTGGATGTTAACTCTCTTGGTCTTGTGGCAAAGCATGTAGAAGGCATTGGTTCAAGCTCACTCGTGTCATCTTCAAAATCACTGACTTACAATGTGCTAACACTTCACTTAGAATATATAAGGCTGCACCGAAAGTCTTCGCAGTCACCTCTTGGCTTTTTCTTATAGTTTATCGCTGAAATAATCTGATCGTTTCATTTTGATTGCAGAATTTAGTTTGCTTATGTGTTATACACACGAGAGAGAGAGAGAGAGAGAGAGAGAGAGAGAGAGAGAGAGAGAGAGAGAGAGAGAGAGAGAGAGAGAGAGAGAGAGAGAGAGAGAGAGAGTTTTTCGCCCTAAACAAAACAAAATATATTCATACTTGAGTGTCAAGACAAATGGTCATTTTCGTCAGCGAGTTCCAGTGAGTCATTCGAAATCATTCTTTAGATAAGACTACAGACAACTACTTTCGAGATAAGAGACAATTGTTATATTTATCAAGAGAGTCCACATTGTGCTCCATAATGCCTACAAGGTCAAAGCAAAGGAAAGATAGAAGACCAGAGGGACAAACGTAAATATGCATGCTATAATTGTCACGAGAAAAGGGTATTTGTCGTCAACATATCCTAAGAAAAGAACTAGCAGGCGGAGAAGCGGGAGACTGAGTGTTTTTCAGAAAAAGAACCCATTTCCGTCAAGAAATTCAAGAAGGCGGGTCAACTAAAAGAAAATCAGGAGGACGAACCCTGCCAGTGAAGAATTTCAATAGAAAAGCAGGGAACAACAGCAAAAGAACACTTTCTACCCTTGTGTGTGTATGTGTTTGTGTCTATATATATATATATATATATATATATATATATATATATATATATATATATATATATATATATATATATATATATATATATATATATATATATATATATATATATATTTGTGTAAAATATGTGCATCAAAACTTCTTACACTTTTCATTGGAATTCTTGTGTGCGTGTATATTTGCGTTTGTGCGTGGATAGCATAGGGGGTGATGGCTTGTAGATGGGGGTATTTCCCGTATGGCCCTCAAGCATTACACGTAACTACTTGAGTCTCTGTGTATGTTCTTATCTTATTTGTCCTTGAGGAAGACATTGGTCTGAACAAAACTCGATGTACCTTTGTTAAATTCGAAGAGAGAGAGAGAGAGAGAGAGAGAGAGAGAGAGAGAGAGAGAGAGAGAGAGAGAGAGAGAGAGAGAGAGAATACTATCAGAAGATACTCTTCTTGTGTTGAGATGTTATGCATACAGAAGTGGACAGAAAATGAAAGATACAACTTAATTCAGTTATCCAATAGTCTTTGCCAGTCCCGATTACTAATCTGTATCTCAGACGCATAGAACCTTGCGACTTTGCCTTCTTGTACATGAAAGCTACTAGCTCATGAACCGCGAGAAAATAAGCCTGCTTGTCGTTCATATTTAGAGAAAGCATCAATAGACGAGCCCCGCTAATTATATGCTTGGAATGACAAATTTTCCTAGTTATCAGATAAATTAGTAGATTTTGTGTCCATATTACAGTGTCTGGGTTGAAAAACGAGTTTGCCGTATTAACGAGACTAAAAACAATCAATCAAAATGGCTCCTATTATTTAAAGTCGGATTAAAGCGATTGTCAGGTAAATAACTGCCAGGTAAAGGCAGATTCAATACATGTATGAGATGTGGACCAGAAATAGTCGATGGAATCAAGTATTCTGAAAACAGTCTAATGTGATAAATGTTCTACATCAGTCGTAAAGACATTGCGTTATCATCAACCATATCTTCCTTGGAGTAAATCCTATTCGGAGGGTGAGATCATCGGTCACGTTCCATATAGTTCCCTAAAAATTTAGATCAACAGAAAAACAAAAATCTCGTCTTTCTATTCTTCACTCGTTACTCTAATAAAAATATATAATGTGATATATTCACCAGATTAAACTTCATTCTTGCTAGACTATTATGAAAATATGCCTTAAATTAGCAAAGGCGGAGATGGGGTTGGGACAACCGGACCTTTCTATAGTCTGTTAAATAGTTACACTTATTTCCTGTAAACGTTTAAAATTCGTGAACTTCCGAAAGTTTGCCACCTGGTAGGCAAACCTCTCCACAGACTCCTTGTCAATTGTCAACTTGTTTGTGCCTCCTCCATTCCCGGCATGACTACTGATTAGTAGGTTCATTCTGGTGTTGCAAAAGCAAGTTTAGGACGGTCTTCTTTGCGAACTGGGATTTGCCACTATCCCTTTGAAAAATACTTGGCATTAGTTACTCCGACAAATATGGTCTTAGGATCTGGTAACATTTGCACTTGTAATTCTGTGATCCTATTTAACTTCCGATAGTCAACACAAAAGCGGTGATTTTCTGCACTAAAACAACCGGCGAACTATATGCAGATTCAGCTGGTTCGACGAACCCTAAGTCAAGAATAGCGCGAATTTCGTTCCGTGCAGTGGTAACAACAACAACTATGGCACCCACTTCAAAATTTCTTTCGTCCATTTTCCATAGTACTTGACTATGTGTTGATTCTTCAAGTTGCAAACTTCCTCCAGCTTGTTATGGAGATCTGCAACATACTGATACGTCGTCAGTACTTCCTCGAGTGCCTTCTCATCCGTCTATAACTGTTTCGATAGAGCCATGGGTCCTTTCACTCTCACTGTCGTCCATTAGTATAGCTCAAACGGCGAAAATCCTAGAGTAGCTTGAGGTACTTATATCCCAATCCCTTGGTCGACCTTCGCACAACCTCTTTCGAACTTGCTTCAAGATCCCATTGAAACGCTCTACTAGATCATTGTACGACGGGTGATATGGGGTTGTAGTCAGGTGCCTAACAGAAAGTAACCGGTTTACTTCTTCCATCACCTGGTTAACAAACTGCGTCCCTTGGTCAGTTAGTATTTCGTCAGGAACATGAACTCTAGACCAGACTTCTAACAAAGCATCATCCACCGTAACTGAATCAATGTTCTTCAATGCCACGGTCTCCGGGTATCTGGTAGCATAATCAATAATTGTTAGCAAATAACGATTACTACTTTACAATGCAGGCTTTATCGGACCTATCAAATCCATACCCACCCTTGAGAAAGGTTCCTAGTGGTACTGGGCGATGCGAGGTCATAGGTGCCACACGCTGACACTTGTCACACGACAGACAAAACCTCCTTACATCCACATACACACCTGGCCAGTAGAATTCCCTTATTAACCTATCTCGCGTCATTTCCTTACCCATGTGAACACCGAGTAAACTCTCATGTGCTAGCCTAAGCACTTCGTCTCTCAGACCGCGGTACAATTACTTGTATATACATCTCGGAACCTTTCCGGGCATATCGATACAGGATAACCCGCTTCAGTGCGAATTCTAATTCATGGTCAAGTAAGTTCCTCACGGACGTCTCCTTTGCATACCCGCGTATCATATTAAGGGTAGAATCTTCCTCTTAAAGTCTCCTTAATTCACCAGGTAGCAAATTATCTATGGGCGAAGTCAAAGGGTTCGGCCCTGATCTTCGCCTCATTGACCTTGTTTCTACAGACCCCAAGTGTACGGGTGTACACGTCATAGGATTAGGCTGTGGCAACACATACCTACATCCTAAAAAAAACATCATGCAACAACCCAGACAAGCACGCTGATTGAATTCGTCTTTTCACATATGGCGAATCAAGATCGATGTAAACAACTGGAAGGGAATTTTTACTCCTATTGGCAAATTGAACCTCGACTGTCTCACCTGTATAATCAGCAGGTTTAACAAATTTGCTATCCACCAAAGCTGGATAACTGCAGCCGGTATCGTACAACACAGTAGCTTTCTCTCCATTTATCATAGCTGTTGCAGTATTCGACCACTCCACTGGATTACTCTTCATACTTGTGCCTGGTGTTACTACATTTATCGTGGGACGATATTTTCTTCAGTTCTTAAGAATATGGCCAGATTTGTTGCAACCGTAGCACACAACTTCATCTTTATTACCTGAGGTTACCCATTCTATCCCATTGCATTTACCTGAGACACAGGACTGATCACTGCTGAGATTATCAGCCTCTAACTTCCCACCATTTTGACCATTCCGCCTAAGAGGTGTCAAACCGTTAGCTTTCCTAAAGTCAGGAACGCTAGTTCGATTCCTGCCACTCCATTTTGAAAAAGCTTACATCAGCCGATGTGCTAAAAGCCTGCAAAGTCACTACAGCTATGCAGCAGGTACTGCTTAATACTTGAGAAAATTGTAGGTTTATATAGTTAACTAAGTAGTAATAAGTAATGATTGATGTACTTTTTTTTCATTTTTCAAAATATCGCAAATCTGACAGAACGAGAAATAGCGAGATTAAATCAAAGTATCGGGTCCCATGCTGTATATATTTAGCCGTTGAAGTTTAAATTAGAATTTCCATGAACACAACATGTTTCCACTAGTAAAAAAAAACACAAACACAGCGAGCTGTTTGAAAATGTTGTTTTTACCGATCAATGCTAAGACTCCGTCGAAAGCATCACAGTAAGATTTAATTAACATATTTTTAAAATTAAAAAATTAAGATAAACTTTGTTGGTGGTGGTGAAGGTGTATTTTTCTCGGGTAATATGGCGATAAACCTGTTCTTGTTTTGGGTTTAAAGTCATTTTTCAACATATGATTGGCCGTCAGTATAACTGGTGGAGGAAGAACTTAGAAAAATACGAACGTCTCATGGGAAGATACTGGCAGATTTCTCATATATCAACTTTGGCAGAACTCGTGACCAGAACACGTGCAGACAAGTGAGATGGCATTTATCGGTAAAGGCGAGCTCTTTAGACCATTCAGCCACCCGCAGCCCTGGTGCTGAACATATGTAGCATTATTAGTTACAAGAACAATTGGAAAAGTCATGAGATGGCTTTAAACCAGTACTAAACAATGCGCTAAATACCGATATGGTAAAACATAGAAGTCCAGTACTTAATAAATAGATTACAAGAATTTGTTACAATGCATCATTAAATGACATAAATAATTGCAAATGAACATGATCTGAAAGACAGAGATTATGAAACGAATAATTACTTCTCATCATAACACTGTTCCATAAGCTGTTAATTATTTATTAGTAAAGTATTACTTATTTTATCAATTTTTATAATGTAATTATTTCTCTGATCAAACTACAAACAACACGACACCGAATAAAGCTATAATCAGCCAAGAAATAAACATCCTTCAAAACAGTTTTTAGAGTCAGTTTATTACGCTGCCACTGTACTTCGATTGCTCAAACTACGTTGCAAAATATTTCATGCCATGCTTGATACTGTCCACGAACGATTCTCATTACCTTTTCCGCAACCATTGCCAACCTCACATGTTACTTCTCCTCCTCCTCCTCCAAATAAGCCTTGTATTTGCTATTATAGAGTGATTGTTGCTAAAATCATGTATATATCTTAAATATTCTCAGCAACTACTACACCCTCCTATTTGAATAGATGTTGTAATTTTAACCTAATGGCAGAATTTCTCAAGTTTTTTTTTTATTCCGTGCTATTAATTTTGCTTCAAAAAGTAACTATCTAGACATGTCTAACTATTTGTAATCTTTTACTGAAATAATTTTTCTACAGTTCTTCTAATTTTTTTTGCTTGATCATTTACTTTGGTGTTGTATTTACGTCCTTTATCGTTTGTGAAAATTCAACGCATAAGTTCGTGCTGTATATTCACATTGACAACTGTTACAGAATTTACATAAACTCTTCATATTCGTTCTTCTTGTGGAGTAAATAATGTACAATCTGACGGTGGAAATTTTCACCTTTAAATTATTTCCTTACATTAATCTGTTATCATTCTTTATATCCATCACAGCATGATCTTTCACACACTTTAAGTCATGTATCTCCTAAGAGTACAACTTATTTCGAAGTATAGACAGTTCTTGGATTGGAACACCATTTAACTCATCTGTCTCCAATCCAACAACTTTCTTATATTATCTTTCTTAAAAAAAATCTGTCATCAAACTGGGTGTTATCCTTTTTGTGATCGTAAACGTTCTTTAACACATATGCAGAGAAAAATCGGTGAAATTTAGCCTCATATGTTCACCAAATAATAGCTTTAGCTTCTTGTAATACAATTCATACACCAACCACTTACTTAGTGCTAGCAAGATGAAACCACCACACAGATGTCAAAGTAGAGACAAGCCAGATACAATTTTAGGCCATTCGAAATAAATGACATCTAATGAGTCTTTTTCCAGAATAGTTATTAATATCGTCGGAAGATAGAATTATTCTAACTTAGGTGTGTAAAAAATTTGGCTGTTGGATAAAGGTAATCGTAATTGGTTAGGCTAAACGGGAGGTGTGAGTTTCACATACGAATTTCAAGGTTTTAAGCAATATCCCTCTTGAAATTAATCAATCTAAGTTTTTGTAGACAGCCAAAAATATTGATTCTGAGAATAGTAAAAAGTACTTTTCTGGTTAAATCTGTCCAAGGGAAAGCTGAGGACACGGAAACAAGATATTCGTCTTGATCTGAAGGAGAGCAAGACTTGGAAAAGTACGCTATTATTGATTATCATAGACATGTATAACATTTCTTGATTAGTGGTAATTTAGTTTCTTTAAGACTGTTTAACCACCCATAAAGGCGTACGAGTAAATATCTTTTTACAAATAATTTAAGTCCATAAATTTGAAACTTCCTTAAAATATGTTACTCATATTATTTGTTATTATTCTCGCTTTCTGATCAATGTGGTTTCTGATAATCTCACAACTTGATAGTTGTCACTAAAATTGTCTGAACA
Organism: Potamilus streckersoni; assembly: GCA_016746295.1. Taxonomy (NCBI): domain Eukaryota; kingdom Metazoa; phylum Mollusca; class Bivalvia; order Unionida; family Unionidae; genus Potamilus; species Potamilus streckersoni. The sequence continues at coordinate 1,933,901 of JAEAOA010002330.1, read as the reverse complement.
TTGGATGTATGTATTTCCAGAGAAAATAATCACTTGAATTATATATATATATATATATATATATATATATATATATATATATATATATATATATATATATATATATATATATATATATATATATATATATATATATATATATATATATATATATATATAATTCAGCCCAAAATGGACACAACATAATATAATTTAAATATTTAAATTCGGACAGTCACAAGATAATATAGTTCTCTGTTTGACCTCAGGTCACAAATTAGCATTTTCTATAAACAACAATTACCTAATGGAAAATAACTTTCTAGCGTGATTTAACCAGGATTATTGATTTAAAACGTATTACCCTATAAAATTCACTTTGGAGTCCACAAAACCATGACCCAAAGCAATGCGTTTACCTGAATAATAATTTTGTCAATGAACTCATGCTCATGGAGGATAATGAAGCTATTATTAGTTGTTTACATCAATTGAATAAAAACATTTAAAGTCAACCAGATAAAACAGAATTGAACTCAGTTCTGCACAAGGCCAGGTCCAGTAAACAAAGTTACATTACAATAGCATGTAATAATTAAAAGAATTAAAACGAACAGACAAACAATTAAATTAAATATACATAACACAATGAAGATAAATAAGTTTACAACCACAACGGTAATGAGTCTTTGCTTACTCCGACACGAACGTTTCTGCATCAAAAATAGTTGAATAGAAAATTGACAAATAGAATGTGGAATTTGTTTGCACAAAACAAAACCTGACATTTGTAAGTATGCTGTCTAACCTGATAAATGGACACATGGCAATTTATCACTGGCCGATATATAACTCCAACTTAAGGTAGCGCTCCATGAATCCGACCTAAATTACGAATTGACTTAATTATTTATGTAACAATTGATATTTTTGGGGGAAAAAAAACTCAGTAATATAGGTTGAGGGTTAGGATATCAAATTATAAATCTATTATTTTCAAAAGGCACTCTGCCAAATTCTGCTAATAACATCACATGTCGAAAGAACGTTTTAAATATTTTCGATTTATCTTTTAATGCGTCTACATGGACCATCTTCACTAGACTAATTGGCGACTTAAAAACTTTCAATATTTTTTATGGCACAATGATATTAGAGAGATAGAACGACAAAGATTTATACAAATATTAAACAAGTGAGTACTATTATATATTACATATGATGTGAAGATAAAATCAATCAACAGCGCTTGACATAATAACATAAATGTCAAGAATGTATTTGTGCCATGAAATCAAATTTGTATCGTAATAGAGTTAAAACTCTGATTCGAGAAATAAGCAGAAAAGAATTATTGCTACTGTGGAAATACTGGAATGAGAACATCGTCAAATAGTCACAATAACAATAATTGTTTTTGCCAATTAGGTATTAAATCTATATTACTATTAGAAACTCTTGCGACTATTGAAGCACTGAAAACCCAGAATATTATAGTAGGATTTCAATTCCTTGAAACCGTTGGTTAGTATCGTCTCAGATAATTTAACACTGTCTTAAGAAATTCTGCAAAACGTACTTAAATCACGTCAGCAAGAAATTTAAACTGCATTTAGAGTAAATAATATGTAACCAGGCCGAAAACTGAAGGAGAACATACTATCCAGAAGAGGATTATGTTGTGACTTTGAAAATATGGAAGCAAACAAACAAAACAGAAAACAAACTGTAAATATCTGCTAAAGGTTCCGTTTATTATCTGTTGTGGTTTTGAAAGTATCTTTGGGTGATAATCAAATGCAAATAATGCTATTAAATATATGGACAATACAAATGTTTTAGTTACATTTAATCTGTATGCAAAGACTATGAGGCCATCATACGCAGGGAAAAGACCACATAAAATATTTTACTAGCATATACAGAAAATTTTAGAAAATATTAATAAAGAACATGAATCAAGAAGTGCTGATGAAATGATAGTCACCAAAAAATTCTGATAAATTTTCATTCCACCAACATGTCATATTTGCGAACATGAAATTGAAATTAACGTTGTTGGAGATCGTGACAATTTAGCTGGTAATAACCGAGTCCAAGCACATAAGGAATGTAACATGAAATATGTGCTCTGACAAAATTCTTGGATGAAGACATTCATTGGAATTTGTACTGAATTCAAACCTGGAATAATAATTATGTGATTCAGTAAGAAACTTGACACATCATTACAACGCAGGCCATAACAGACACGTTTTAAATCAATTTTAAATCTCTTCGGGACTTGAAGAGAAATTTTTTGGGACTTTTTATTACTAGGATAGATGTCTTTAGTTCTTGTTTTATTTTTGGATTTAATTCGCAATACCGTAAGTTCTTTTTTCTTATTTTTCACTTTGTATTCTAGGGAAATAAATTATTGGTTAAATTTTACAAAGCTTGTTGTTGTCAGTATTTTCTGTTACTTATTTTAAGAGCATAGACTCGGAACGATTGTTTTTTTTTTTTTTCTTTTTAAAGATTGTTCTAATAATGTCATGTATGGTATCCTTCGCTGTAGGCAGAATGTTAATTTAACCATTTTTGCAATTCGTGATATTTTTATTTCATTTATGTCCTATTTAATATGATCCCCACATTTGACCGAGAGGTCTAAAAGCAAATAGACTTTAAGTGTCATGGTATAAATTGATGCCTCAGATTCTCTTTTTAGCAAGTCATTTATTTTACAATTGTGTCTTTCTAACCGAGCATCTTCACGGCTTTTTAACTTTTTCCAAATTTCTCAGCAACGACTTTATAAAACAGAAAATTTAATCAATCAAAATCAAAGTTAGATTGAAAAGGTCATGGAAAGTTCGATTTATGAATTATCTCAAATAAATTGAATCTTCGAAAAAGAAAATAGTATTATTGCTTTAAAATAATTAAAAAGACGATGCAAGTTTTTATATGTTCAAGTTTCATTTTTTAAAACAAAAAATATCCTGTTGGTCAGTTGTTTTCGCTATATTTTACATGGATTTTTCCATTTAGTTAAATTTTTAAATAAAGAGAAATTTTGTTCACATTCATGAACATATTTTTTAAAAAAAAAACAGCAGCCTCTGGTTATTATTAGCAATGCGCATGTGCAAAATCTTTTACCGTAGCTGTTATTCAGTCAGTACATCTTTTTATGACCTTTCTATCATTCTTCTACGCGTTAAGTGTTCCACTGGATTTTTTTTTTCACTTTCAGCGCTGTCTAAATTAATTTCGTAGTTTTAGTATGAACTCCAGAACTACAGCAAAATATATAATTATGTAGTACCTAAAAATACATTTAAAATATTTTACAGAAAGTACTCATACGATATTTCTTTCAAGAGTGATTGTCTGTTAATATATGGCTCAAAATTATATCAATTGTTTTTATAACTTTTCATGACATCCTCATAAAACCGAAATTTCAGGAATGTCTGTTTTAATGACACCATACTTAAATTCGCTGATAAGTATTATGAAGGTTATTCGTACACGATGAACGAATGTGCATCGCTTGAATAAATACAGCGTGACTGTGTATGGAAGCATCAGAATATATATTTATCAAATTTTCACAGATTTTTCTGAAAAGATTTACATCTGCCATCCCAGAACAATATAAAAATGTCATGTTATTCTGCTAAAAGAGATTAGCATATATATATATATATATATATATATATATATATATATATATATATATATATATATATATATATATATATATATATATATATATATATATATATATATATATATATATATATATATATATATATATATATATATATATATATATAATATTTGATGTAAGAAATTTAAATTTAATAATTATGTCTTTTATATAGAAATCAAACAGGAAGTAAAGTAATGAGCAGATTGGTACATATACGTTTTTTTTTTTCCTTGTGCTTAATTCATGTGCTTTGGTTTCCTTTGGCCTAATCCATAAGTTAAGAAATAACCCGAATGGTCATGTCCCAACTAGGCCATAAAATTAAACACATAAACCCTCTTATTTTTTTTTCTTTCTTTAGGTTTATATAGGTCTTCAATTTTTCTCTATCTTTTTAATGTATTGCATTCATTCAGTCATGTGATCCTCGATTTTCGTTTTGATGTTATCTGGGTTTTCTTCTATAATATTAATTGTGTATTTTTGTCTTCCAATGCTTTATCAAACGGTATACCACATTACATTAAAAATTTTCATCATTAATGATTTCCGACTTCCAATATGCAAAATTAATCCATTAAATATATGCGATCACTCGTATATTTGTATACGGACTAATGACAAATCTGATACACTGTTTCACGTTTTGCTATCTCCTATTTTCTTTTCTCACATTGTTGTTTCCGTTTATTTGCCGGATTAACTTTAAGGTAACGGAAATAGTTTAAACAAGAAATAGTTGAAAAAGAAGTAAAATATGTAAGGTTGGCAGTCGGTTTCTTCCCACTAACTTACGTTTATGTTTATGAAGGGCAGAATTCTTATGACGTGATAACATTCTTACGTAGTAGATGAAGAAGAAAGAAGCTGGTAATAATTCATGCATCGTACTACTGCCATCTTAAAACTTTTTATTGCTGATACTATTAAATGTATGGTCATCGCGACATGCTTTTTTAAAATGAACACTTTTTACAGTCTGTTCGTCTTCTGTTGGTTCTACTTCTAAATGCGATCGGACCTCACAAAAATGGCTGCAGTGGAGACCATCTTGAAACTCTTTGTATTACTGCTTCTCAAACAACAAAGAATAAGATTTTTCACTTTAATAACACTAATTACATCATCCAAAAAATCTAGATTGTACTGATAGCCACCTTGCTTTTCCCGTTTAGTAGACGCTTATTGCAATGTAATTGGTCCTTAATGAAAATGTCACTTATCTGATGATCAATACGTGATCGAGTTCGAAAACCAAACCTAATTTGCCTTGTATTCAAGTTAAAAAGTCATTGTTGGAATCTTTATACTCCATCGGTTTTTGAAATACAATGACATGTAGATATACAAAAGGATTTTGACCAGACTTTGCATTTGCTTGGGTTTTTTTTGTTGGGGGGTTTTGTTGGGGCTATTTTTGAAGGATTTTTTGTTTTGTTTTTTGTTCAAAAAATGCAAACATCCTCTCTCAGGTTTTTGTCTCTATTGGCTTGTATGCATGATGACACAAGCAGGTACAAGTGTATTGTCTGTCTGACCCAACGGATATACCTGAAAAAATTCATTATAGATGGCACTGATTTGTACTTTGGAGTTTCTCGGAATATGTTCTAGGGTCTAAGCATTCAAGACTTGGTGGTTTTTTTTAATGGCGGGAAGAAAGTTCTTTTCATGAGTTCCTGCAGATTTTTCTCAGTTATTAGAGATTAAAATCTTTGAATGCATTTTTGTTCACTGATAACGTATATTTTGTCTAAAGTTTATTCGTTTTTCAATAGAATTCAAGCAAGAAGAAATTCCCAATAGAAAATCAAGCAGGCGTTTACATTAATTCATTGTGATGACATAAGCTGAGGCTACACATTTCTTTCTTTTTACGAAATAATTACTGAATTTACACCAATGCATAGCTCTCGGTTTTGTGTAATGTCATCGTTAAACACTTCTGACAGCGTCTCTTGGCTTCACAAGAGAATCATGACGACTACAACGTCTTTCAATTTCTCTCATTTTTGCGCGCTAAATAGAGTGCAGAAAGCCCCGTTGGGAAAGTGAATGAATATCTATAAAACTTTGTTTAGGCCTATTTGTTACATCACAGATCACCCATATGGCTCCGTAATGCAAAGATGGAGAAAAAAGATATCTGTAAATTGTTTTAGATTATCTGTCCTTCTTTAGAGTGCCACTATTGAAGCCAGCCATACAATGTATATTTTACATCCTTTCCAAATAAAGATTGACGTCCGTGGAAGCAGATGATATCTTTTTGCTCCGCATCATTGTATAAAATTATATTTTATTGACTTTGCATTTCAGTCGTCTGTTGACCGTTGAGCCGCCTGTGACCAATGTGGTTGTTTGACTTTTTCCTTTGAATGTATTCTGTCTTCCATAGTGCCTTAAATGAAACTGATTTACTTTGAATGGAAAAAGTATGGTCATTGCTTGTTACTTGCAGATATAGAGTGAATACAGATTACAGTAGCACTGGATCTTGCTCAGTTATAGAGCAGGTCAACCTGGGTCAGTGCAGCAACGATAGATTGATTGATGGTTTAGGCCGTTTAAGAAATGTAAGTGTTTTGGCATCCTAAATGTGGCATGAAGTCATAATAATAAACAAGCTCGTCTGCAAGCGCATCAGCAAATTGTTTTATAACTCCCATGCATGTATGGAACGGGCATGAAACAAAAACAGATACCCTATCTGGATAATGCGAGTTCCATGCCCTCGCCTACAACTCGTACTCCATTAATCGTCTGCGGCAAAGTTACTTCACTGATTGCATAGAAACCACAATATATATACTCTGCGGCTCATATTTGCATTTAGCAAAGAGAAAAAAAACATATTTCATAACTTCCGACAGCAGACACTGCTTCATGGAAGATCTTCAAGATCTGTCTAAAGGAAGTACAGCTAAATGACTGAAACTGTTATATCCTCTATGTGGAATCCAAGACTTGAATGCTTACAGAAAAAAACAACTTATTAACTGAGTTAAACGATTATTTAAAATTACAAATGCACGTATTCAGGTATTTGTACTGCAGACCTTAATTCATTTAATTATACACTCATATTCACCCGACCAACCAGCCCTTATCATCAAACTGAAGAAAATATATAAATAAATTTAAAATGGAAGCTTCCGCGTGCAGCAGTCACACAAACAATGCAGTATGACAAATCAAATTAATAGAATGCGACTCTCTCTCTCTCTCTCTCTCTCTCTCTCTCTCTCTCTCTCTCTCTCTCTCTCTCTCTCTCTCTCTCTCTCTCTCTCTCTCTCTCTCACACACACACACACACGTGCGCGCTAGCAAGACTACATGTCCAATTGGAAGCATGCTCAGAATGACTGATAACTAAAACTATTGGTAATCGATATCATTTACTCACATGCATCCGTTTCGCAATCATTTTTTTTATTTATCTGTATTGTTTTATTTTTTCATCTTCAAGGGCGGATTATGTAATGTATTTTCACTTATATGATGTATATTCTATTTTGCATTATTCTGTTTTGTATCTAAAATTAAAATCTTTATTTTAATATTTATTTCTTATTACAATTTGATATACTTGATATTGGATCACCTCAATTTCATATCTTCAAATTCCACGTCCATATTTTTTAATATAACAAACGTCCACATTCTACAATGCGTCAATCTATTCCAAGTCTCCTCTGCGTATTGGACAATTCATTTCATTACATCATTATCACCATAGAACTTAAAAACACACGGCATATTTGAGGTTACAATGTAGCACAGTGAAAGTTATAGGCTAGATGCTAGCATAATTGGCAGCCCCCCCCCCCGGATTTTACGCAATGTGAGCAGTGCATCTAGAAATAAACTTTTAAACTAGCTTTACATGATATTGATCTTAAGAGTTTCTTCCATCGCTTTCAAATAACATTTTCGCTAATGATATATTTTTGAAAATTACTGTCCGGGACCCGATTGGGCCAAATCGATTCAATCGGCCGAAGGTCTGCCCAGCATGGAAGACATTACCATGGATCCCCTATTCCCCACAAAGCCTTGTTTAACTTGCCGCATAATGATTTTTGGAGGGATGAGGTATATATGTAGTAGTCAGCTGAAAAGATTTACGAAAGTAGACCCAGACATGTAGGTGAAACCCGGGAGTTAGGTGTCCACAATACCTTGCTTATATGTGCGGGCGCCCATGGTTAGTTAGTTTGGTACTTTGTTAGTTATTGTTTCTAGCAGATCCGGAATCTGGATTTATTCCTTGCTACGTCACAAATTCAGATAATCATTAGATATCGATACTCGCGTATCAAGAATATTCTTTAATGTCAGGAGATTTATTGATTCCCTCGTGTCCGTCCGTACATTATGTCTGTGAATATATCTTATACTAAATTACTTAATGGATTTCACCAGATGCATTTCCTACATTGTAGGCGTTGTAAATATATGAAAGGCTTTTGGCTTTTCGCCTGTGGAATCCAGGAGGAAGTTGAACAAACCAATACTGTGGAAGAAGAATGTGTATTTTATTATTCATCAATACTACGTTGATGTCGAGACACGGCAAGCTGGATCATTTGTTCAGTTCTCCATAATCAAGATCGTGCAATATACCTGACTCACGTCATTATGTTGCAATATACCTGACTCACGTCATTATGTTGCAATATACCTGACTCACGTCATTATGCTGCAATATAACTGACTCACGTCACTATGTTGCAATATACCTGACTTACGTCATTATGTTGCAATATACCTAACTCACATCACTATGTTGTAATTTATCGGACTCACGTCGCTATGTTGCAATATATCTGACACGTCACTATGTTGCAATATACCCGATTCACGTCATTACGTTGTAATATATCTGGCTCACGTCACCATGTTGTAATATACCTGATGTAGGTTCGCAATACATTGCTGCCTACGAAGAATAGAATATGCTGTTTGAGGCATGACTGGAATTCAGTTCGATAACGGTCATATAGGTGGAAGAGGCTAATGTTTACGTAAGATCAAATAACCAAAAATGACAAAGGTGGAACAAGCCAGAGCAAAAATGTGGGAAATCTTGAGCTATTTCAAAACATGTATAAAATGATATTTTCAAGGATAGTAATTAATAATTGCAGTATAGAGAAAATAATTGTGACTTTGATTTGAGTGTTCACATTTTCGGCAGTGATAGAAAATTAATCAGTCCGATTGGCTAAGCAAAACGATAGGAGTGCGTGTTCCCAGACGAAACTTAAGATTTTAAAGTAATCTCCCTCGCGAAATCAGCAAACGTTTTGTGGGAAGACAGAATTTAGCTCCGAAAAAAGGTAAGTAATTTCTCTCGTGAATAAAATCGTTCAATGAATAAGATTTTGAAAAATTTGCAAGACTTCATGGAAAATGGAACAAATGCATTGTTTTAAGTTTGTATTTTTTTTTTGTTAATTTATTCATAATAGATTGATACTTCAATTGTCCTTAAGTTCAGAAAAATAATTTTACATTCATCTCTCTCGAATGTAACAGAATTATGTAGAGTAGGAATTTCATGTAATCCTTTGATACGCATTGTGAGAACTCATTTATCTGTCTAGAATGTTATAGGAATCATGTACCATGAAAATTTCATGCATTTCTCTGATATGAATTGTGAGAATTCAATTATCTATATTAAATTATTTGTATCATGCATGCTGATAATTTATTTTTATATGTCTAGAAATGTATGTCATTGTATCGCTAATTAGAAAATAGAAATAGTTAGGACAAGAAATGAAGTCCACCAATCCGTTTGTTTAATTAAGTTGTGAATTCTTTTTCATCGGAAAATCGATGGTGTTAGCATTAGAAATGTGTGTCGACTGACATAGATGGCTAGCAATTTGCAGACCAATGGTTTATCTATCAGGTTTAATTATGTCATGGTTCTCAGTTAGGAATGCAAGTAGCCTTTAAAAAGGATTTAAATTCACCTTAATAGGCTGTATGTGCCTCAGATCAGGTTGCGAACTGACCATAGCTTAGTTCTGTTGAATTACGATAAGAGAATATGTGACGTAAAAAAGAGTGGGAATAGTGTTCGATCCCAGAAGAGAAAAAAATAAACCTGACACGTATTCAGGTTGGGTATAAAAAGGAAATAGCTCCATTCCTGTATTGCACAGTGGAAAGGAGTGCAGTCTACAACCAAGACGGTTGATGACCCAAAGAGAGAGAGAGAGAGAGAGAGAGAGAGAGAGAGAGAGAGAGAGAGAGAGAGAGAGAGAGAGAGAGAGAGAGAGAGAGAGAGAGAGTAGGAAAAATATATCGCCCTATCTCTAACAGTGATTTGGAAACGACCGGTAGCAACAGTATGATGGTGACATGACGGCAATTTGAGTTCGACCAATCATTCGATTATATGATGAAATTTGATTTATCTGTGTAATAAAATGGCTCATTTAATTCTGCATAAATTTTGTACTTCTATTTCTAAGATAGTGAAACTTTCAAATGTCATGTTCAATTTAATTTGCTCATGTAATTAATTAAATCGCTATATTTTACATAAGGGGACTCGTGTCGTTTTTTTTTTTTCGTTTTTTTTTTTTTCTATATTTCTGCTCATATCTCTTTCGTTCCATCCAATAATTTCAAATTTTATGTTATTGTTTACATGATCCGGGCAAAAAACACCGTGGTCGATTTTCTCAACAAAAAAAAACGATGACGAAAGAGTTAAGATGCATGCAAAGAATATCAGAATTTTCCCTCCATACCCGGTGAGGTAACGATTTTTCGCCTTCATCATTTTTTAGTAGCTTTATTGTTCCAACAAAATCTCCAGTTTTCTTATTTGTTTATCTTTAGTTGTAACTCACGTGTTTTAAATTGACAATCATATCGTAAAGTACTTGTCCGGGGATTTTAAAATAACCTATTTTTTATTCATCGCTCGTTTACAATCTTCCACATGAAAAATCTACCTGCATTTAGACCTGTTTATTATTTTTATACAAGATTTGTAAATGTTTTTATTTAGCGAGACATTATTTTTAAACATTCAGTTTAAGAATCAGTATTAATTTGTCAAAGATTTTATTATGTGGATTTCATATTGGTGTTTTCCATAAAAGAACAATATTTTGAAGAAAGTGAGAGAGGGGGAAGTGAAGGGGCATTACGCGGTTGCGATGTTTTTTTTATGCTAATGTTATAACGACTTGTCAAGAAATATCAGCCAAACAAAACACGATTTTTCACTTATTATTGCGATTTTCCTTACTTGCCTCAATCTAAATAAGAGATTAAGAACTAACGTACAATGTAAGATACATACAGAGTTACCTTCAAAGGGTATGGGTGTGTGCGTAGACCCAGAAATGGTAAGAATAAACGGTGAAATTTAAGACCATTAAGTACCCGTCCTTTGCCCCGCCCCTCTCTACTCCTACGCCTAAGACTGTATCAGGGGTCCTAAGCCATGATCTTGTTTCCATAGGTGTTATGTAAATATAATATATAAAGACAGACTTACAAGAAATATCCCACTTCCTTCCTGATTCCATGTGAAGAAAGAGAAATGTCTTTTCTCCTCTTACATCTATTTTCCATACCGACAACTTTTATAAAATGGCGAATTTCTAGTCAATGGTTTAGGATGAGCTATATTCACAGACAGAACAAGACGGACAGGAGCGTGGAGGTATAGAATGAGGGAATCGTTTATTCTAATCAAACTGAATCCCATTCCATATCGTGCTTTAAATGTATAATGTGTGTATATTTATTTACCCTGGTTTATCTAATGATTGTTTAATGTTCGTGATATTGTCAATGAACAAGCCCTGATTCAATGAACAAGACCTGATTCCCTATTTAGAATATTAAGAGGGATAAATAAATTTTGTAAAAAATACATTTTATAAAAAAGGTATATGCAATTTTACAAATATAATTCGAATGTGATAGCAAGGGCAACACATGCGGATTATTTTGGTTTTTGTTTTAGTTTCTGTATTCCATGTTTATAATCTGTCTTAGGCCTCTGCGAAAGGTAGCCTCTTTTAATGAGGGATGTAAGAGCGCCATCTGTTGTCAGAACATGATTTACACTAATTTCCCATTTTGACAACAGATGGCGTTGATTACATAATTCCTCCTTGCATTCAACTTACAGCATACAATTATCCCTGTGCTACAATGCATCTATCAGAATTTAGTTTTAATTTGCATTTTACCGTTATAGTGAATCCCATAATTTCATCAAATGAATTATGAAAATGCAGAACGAATATTTAGAGTTGGTTATATACATTGTAGAATGATGTTGAGGCGTGTGATATTAAAAATATACACCTATAATCACATCCATTAAAGTTATGTTATCGCTCTTACAAATTTAAAAAGAAATAATGGCTGTTTTTAATATGCAATATATGTTGTATATTAATATAAAAAAATATCCAACATACACTGTTTATATAATTATGGCGGTGATCCTCCTCCATATTTATGAACCACAGCTACAGACTAGGCAGACGTTTCTGATTGGCGGGAAAAGTCCTGATGTGTTGCACCTGGCACTGGAAACACAAACAGTCAGCCTAGAAGAAATAGCAATGTCTCTTACCAGATATGAATCAGACATGACTAGAATTTGCTTTTGTCTTCAACCATCACTTGCCAACATCTATCTTAATGAAAGAAACGTACTACTCACCGCGGAAAAATCCATGTGGAATGAAAACTACAGGAGAAAAAAAAAATCTTCCCAAATTTTGATCATAAAGAAAAATAGTGCCATATGGATCGAGTAGAGAAAACTTGTAGATTTTTTTAGAATATGACACATATCTGGACACTAGGACATAAAATAACATGATATTTAAGAACAAATATAACTTGAAACATTATGTTCAATGAAAGACTTCTGCCATGGCAAAAGTTATAACAAGAGTACTCTCTGATTAAAATCAGATCTCCGCTGTTATACATGAAGATCTGACAGCGACAGCATAGGGATCATGTTCTGGTGACTTCGGAATTAGCCAATAAAAATGCAGCTTTAAAAAGATCTGAAAGTAAATCTTGTCATTCGACACACAATAATGCTCTTCAGCCACACCGTTCAGTCTCCCAAACTAGACAATATAAGACTTCATCTGTTTGGCTGATAAAATTAGTGATTAAGGTAACAGTATTGGCCACCAGAACATCGCACTTCACACTGGTGTTTTCTCAAAAGCAATCACTTCTGTCTTGGTATTATGGGTTTGTAGTCTGCATATAAGATTTGCTTGCCTCCGAAATTTAAGTGCTTGACAATACGTAAATTTACGCACCTCAGAAACTAAATATTTGACAACGGTCGTGCTCCCAAAAAGCACGTTTAGCAAAGCAAGTGATAACATTTTTACGAAGAATTTTACTTAATTTAAATAATAATGAAGGCATATAACATAATGACATTAGCAAGTCATAAAAATAAAAAAGTAGTGAGTTTTAAGTCCTTTGAGCTATTTTGCAACCCTTAACATAAAGACGTGTCCTCAGAGCTGGTTGGCGTAGGGATACTATCCAAAGCTGGATAGTGGCAAAACACGAGTACAATGGAATTATTGCAATCAAATCCCAAAAAGTGTTGTGCAACAGCATCTATACACAAGTTATCTTAGAGTTTAGGACTCCTAAGCAGGAGTACCAGGTTCGATTACCATGTCAGGTCGTGTCGGCTGTGTCCTTTGTCAATATATACTGCTCTAAAAGGACAACAAAACTAACCAAATCATTTTGGCAAGGTACCGTTAAAACCAAGATTAGCCAAACAAAATGAACAAGCTTTTGTTCGTCCTTGATGCAAACAATTAATTTTTTTCTTGTTTACGTCAAAGAGGCGTAATTTCCCTTTGCTTTTCATAGTGCAATGAGAATTGTAAGCAGGGAATCATAATCATTAAATTATAAAATGAAAATCAGTTTTCGTCTGTTTGTCAGAGAACGTTTGAATTTAAGTTTCCTGTCATTTAAAAAGCATTTGTATTCGACGCGTGTTTCTCTAATTTATATATCAAATCAGATGAGTGATAGATAAATAATGTTTCAGCTAGGAAAGACTTTAACTTTAAAACATATTTAAACAAATTTACAGAGAGCACATACATTGTCGGTAAAGTTTAATGCAGCAATGAGTTTTACTTTAAAACAGATATCTAAAGTTTTTGTACAGAACATAAAAAATTGTTGGAAAAAATTTAATGCAGTATATCATCAGAGAGAGGAAATAGACTTGAAAACTTGCAAGGTTATATATATACTGTAGGTAATGCAAAGTTAATAGCTTACACGTCCAACATGTGGCGTACTGTGAAGCTACAGGTAGACAATGCAAGCAGCAAAAGTAGGACAATTACAAAATTTGAGGGAAACACAGAGGGTTTGTTACGTGAAATCGTTATTCACTTATATACGTTATAAAACTGTCCGCCGTGATAGGACTGTCCGTAATAAAATAATGACAAAGAAAACTTTATTCTTACGGTGCATAATAGTTAACTGAAACTTAGTACTGTAAACAAAATTACAGATATGTGACACGATGTAAATTATTTTGTCACGAACAGTTGTTAATTTCACATTTGTATCCCTGCAGTCGTTATTTACGTCAGAAAAAAGTTAACAGTACGCAATTGTCTTTGAAACAGTGCCGGATTAAACCCTGTGAAGGCCCTTAGGCAGTCGTAATCTCGCCCCTCCCCCTCCGCAAATTATCATCTAATACGTCAAGATCAAATCAATTCAGTTCTATTTTAATCCGTTATGGCGTGGCCCCTAAAAGGCGTGGGACCCGTAGGCCGGTGCCTATTCCACCTATTGGGTAATCCAGCACTGCTTTAAAATATCAAAAATTTTAAACTAATTTGTGAACAAATACACATTTCACATGGTATACAATTATAAACATATTTAAAAATGAGCGTAACAAACGTCAGCTTTTGCACTTTAATACCACGATGGTATCTACTTCAATTAGCAGAATTTTCTTGTTGCACATTTGCCTTACCCACATAAGCAATAGTTCTGGTGGACTGAAAATGACCATGCACGACGAGTGATGTAGGATATGTGATGTTTGCCTTGGCCAATAGCATAAACGAATAAAAAAAGAAGAAAAGAAATCTGACAAGATAATATTAAATACCAAAACGACAATATGCGACAGTTTTCGATTTTTCACTTTTATCAAGCCAGTTTACCTTCATCATCATCATCATCATCATCATCATCATCAATTTACTTTACGTTCTGTATAGCAGCAGTTATATCGGCATGAAATATCTGAGGCATTAATTTCGTACCATTGTTAACAAGCACCGGTCTTCTACCTCATTTACACCTTTCCAATTATACTGAGTAAACAAACAATCATCTAAAAAATAAAACATTTTTTTCCACAATGGCTTACCTTTATTGTCCTCTTCTGTAAATCCCGTGGTCACCCCACACCCTTTCGCAGAGATGTAAGGGTATTTCGGGTGATAACCGCATTCTTCTGGAATAAGCCTAAGATATATTTGCTTTTTTGGGCATTTAAACATTGAAGTTACTTGGTAAGTACTCACTCTTTTTGTGCCATTGAAATACGTTGTTGTTTGGTAAATATGCTCTCTTTCTGAGTGCTTGTTGTGTGTCGATTTACCTTCACAGTTTAATTAACCCCAAATGTCTTTACTTGCCACATTATTAGTAAGGATTACATTTGAAAACTTTCGGCAAACCCCTTACCCATGTTAAACACACCAACACATAAAGCTACACAAATAGAGCCATTAATGCTTGCAAAATGGTCGTTATTAGTGTATAATCTTTTGAAAGTTTCTGAGATTGTTTTATTGCTCGCACAAGGCCAGAAATCTATTTGAAGAAGTGAAAGGTTACAGTTTCAAATTTGCGCAGTCGAAATATTTCATTCAGCTTCATTGGATAAGATTGTATTGTTCCCAAATACATTAAAAAAGGCATTCGGCGAATACAATAAAAAAGATATATGCTAAAATTGTTATTTGTTTTCCACTTAAGTGCAAGTAACAAAAGGATCGCTCGTCCATAACTTTAAACTATTAATAGTTTTTCCACTTACGTACAACTATCAACACGATGGCTTGTCCATAACTATTCTGTTTTCCACTAATACAATTATCAACACAATGGCTTGTCCATAACTTGAAACTATTCTTAGTGTTTCCACTTAAATCCAAAAATCGTCCACTTAAGAA
This sequence comes from Potamilus streckersoni, assembly GCA_016746295.1. Taxonomy (NCBI): domain Eukaryota; kingdom Metazoa; phylum Mollusca; class Bivalvia; order Unionida; family Unionidae; genus Potamilus; species Potamilus streckersoni. The sequence continues at coordinate 1,917,950 of JAEAOA010002330.1, read as the reverse complement.
CAAGCATCAACATGATCGCTCGCCCATAACTTGAAACTATTTTTTGTTTTCCACTTAATGCAAGTATCAATAAGATGGCTCGTCCATAACTTGAAACTATTCTTTGCTTTCCACTTAATACAAGTATCATACGATGGCTCGTCAATAACTTGAAACTATCATGTTTTCTATGAGCAAGGTACTTTACTCTTGGTACTAAATAACCTACCGGTTGCTGTACCGTAAAGAGCCAAACTAATTCAGATTCTTGTAAATTATAGATAAACGTATAAATACACTTTACGTATTGAGTTGGCTGTTGCGACCATTTATGTGAAGACGAGCGGTGAGTAGCAATCCACATTAAACGCGGTCTCCTCTTTTGTGTTTGTAGTCAATTTCAGGAGGCTACATCGTCTATCAACACCAAAGTTGTATTAAGAATAAATGTCGGTATTTTCATAAAAGCTCACCTACAAATCTTTCACTTTCTGCAACAAATAAAATTATGTTTTCTGCTAGTCAGTTTGAGTGAATTTAATGATAACATTGGAAGTTTGAATGGAGGCTGCAAACAGACGAACAACACCCACCCCTTTATCAGGTATCGAAATGGTAAGCAAAACATTCGTCCTTCTCGAAGAAAGGTATTATTTCATTTACTGGACCATTGCCCCTATCCTAATGATACCTAAGTTGTCGTTCTTGTTTAATCCAGATTTAGCCCTTGTTTGACGGCAATGGACAATTATGGACTAGCGTTTTTCGTGTTTTCTGTTAAACACCCGCCACCCACTGTATGGACAAGTTCACGCGGCAATTTTCATTATACACTAGAGTGAGACAATAAAACACCATGCTGCCGTATGTAGAAAGAAAGTTTTTTTTTAAAAAAAAAAATTGTTTATCGAGTATAAATTGTAACTTTAGGTTTTCTTTTACGATGATAGCTTTTTTATAAAACGATTCACTAATTTAGTGAACCCATCACCTCATGTCAACAATTGTCAAACTCCTTCTTGACCTTATATATATATGTATGTGTGTGTGTGTGTGTGTGTGTGTGTGTGTGTGTGTGTGTGTGTGTGTGTGTGTGATAGGTAACAATTACACAAGATAATTGTCAGTATGGATTTTAAATGTATGCCTGTATTTTTACACTTTATTTAGATGGGTTTATTAAAAAAAAAGTTTTACTATAGTTCCTTGACAGTTATTTATGGATGTTCATAAAGAAAGATGATATGCACATAGTTATAAAGGTTGAAGAATGGAGGCTATGTTCACAGTTTGAACCAGGCCCGATGTGATGGTGACTAACCTTGATAAAGGTCATTATGTGACACGTCAGTATGACGCGTTTTGTGTACATAAAAGAATTAAATTAAGATTTCAGATGAATAAAACTATTTAGGCTGTACAGTTATTCTACTGACGCAAAAAAGTTGTAAAAAAAAAGAACTTAAAGCTATCGTTTAAAACGTGTTACTTGTTTTGTTTGGGTTGATTCAAACCTGAAATCGTAAAAAAACTCTTTCACACCCTTTAAAAAAAATCTCTTTAGATAACTCAGAATTATGTTGGCCGAAAGAATTAGAAAATAATTGTCTCCAAATTGTATGACGTTACAGAAGTTGACAATTTGAAGAAAAAAAAATCTTGTAAATTTTGTAAATATAAATTTCAATACTACACATATAGCTTGCAAATGAGAGATTGGGCACATCCGAACTGGCATACACCTAGTTATAACAAAATACTGGCATAATTTAGAAAATGTCCAACAAAAAAGGAAAATTTTACAAACTGTCAAAGAAAACAATTTCATATATGTCTTAATGCAAAAGAATGTTCTGAAAAAAATTGACATTCAATGAAATACAATTATGCTTTTGAATTTTTTTTATAAAATACAAAAACAACGCTATAACAAGTAAATTCAATGATAAATATGCTAAAGTCTACAGCAAGAAACTACACATAAAAATAAACTAATTTTGTTACAAATTTACAACGATACAAAATGTCACCACATTATCTGACTACCGTTAAAAACTATAGCTTTCGTCGAAGCCTAACACATAATCTGCATTCACCGTTGAATGTAAACGTTTGGTAGATCTGAAAATAAAATCGCATCTGCAAATACTGTAAAAACGAGTTAGAAGATGAGCTTCATTTCATCACAGAATATTATGTACAAAGACAGTTTTCTTTGCTCTGAAGGTATTTCTACGGGATTTTAATACCTTCTAAATGACCGAGGGAAAATATTCTTTATGTTGTTATTTTAGACTGCACCGATTTTATTTGCGTCTTTCGTGGGCAAATTCTCACACGATATATTCTTCATATTCTAGGAACAAAGCAGGTGCAAACAGATCAAAAGCTGCCCTACATAGACATACGATATATACTAGTTTTGTTCTTTTTTAATTAAATGTGCACCCTAATTCGGTTTTTTATATTCTCTATTTCACTTTGTACTTATTGATGACATACCGTTTTGAATCAATTACTCTTATCTACTTGTACGCTAAGTATTTATTATTGCTTTTACAAATTGTGCACTCGCGCTCGCGCGCGCGCGCGAGAGAGAGAGAGAGAGAGAGAGAGAGAGAGAGAGAGAGAGAGAGAGAGAGAGAGAGAGAGAGAGAGAGATGTATGCTGAAACAAATCGTCGCGATTGTTGAATTGTGTGCATTCATTGATCTAACTAAAGTTGTGGAATTTGTGTATATTTATATTTTGTTTATACAAATTTGGGTTTACAGGTATGCGAATGTAATCAGTGAAATAATTATGGCAAGCTGGAAAAAGAGAAAGATTAAAAACATTTTTTTTGGGGGGGGTACAGTGTCCAGAACACGGATTAGATAATCCAACCACTGCGCAACATTACGTTTGATGTGGTAGGTATGGTCCATGAACATAAAACAAATGTTGGACGATATATTGTACACTTTGTTTC